>WHYT01015784.1:337774-411760 GCA_009806455.1 Tetrax tetrax
AACCTCTCCCGTACCCTCCCAGATGCTCCCCAACTTTTCCCCGCACCACTTCGGGAAAGTGCCCAAACTTGCGGCGGGGCCCCGCGTCCCCTCCCCTGCCCCCGGCGGCGCGACCCCCTCACCTCCAGGCCACCCTTCCGGCCGGCGGCTGAGCCGTAATTAACCGCGCGGATAATTGGGGGGCGGAGGGGCCGGCGGCGGGCGCGGCGCGGGCGGCCCCGGGGCTGCGGCGCGCTCCGCTCCCCGCCCCGCTCCGCTCCCTCCGCAGCCGGGCGGGGCCGGTACCGGGACCCCAACTTGGGGTGACGGATGGGGCCGGCGCCTCCGGCGGGCGGGCTGCGGCGGGTACGGGGTCGGCTCGGGTTTCTGTAGCGAAAACAACGGGATGCAAAGCGAACGAGTGGATAAACGGCGGCATCTCCCAAGGCTGGACATCCATCCGCTCCCCGGAGTTGGGTCTGTGGCAGGCGGGAGCGGTATCGGGGCACCTTCTCCTTTCGGGAGTTGCTCGGGAGGGGAGCAGGGCTCGGCTTCAGGCGCGGTTCTCCCGCACGTGCGCTTCTTGGCCAGCCCAGCGTTCCCCCGCCCGCCGATGCTGGCAGCTCGGACCTTGCAATGCCACCTTACACCTCAGGCAACCCTTATAAATATCCAAACCACGGCAAACATACAGCGAAGAATAATTCAGTACAAGTCAGGTAGCAGCAGCGTGCTGATGATGGGCGACGGGACAGCCCGGGCCCCTCGCTGACACCTGGGACCCCGCGGTGCTGGCTGTGGAAGTGGTCAGGAACAATGCCACACTCGCTCATAGCTGTGTGGGTTGGTTTTTTTTTTAAGCTTCTGGAGGGCTTAGGAAAGCCCCTTGTTATAATTGTATTACAACATCAGTTCTTGTCGGTAGCTGACTCGTGGCGTGTGCAGATTAACGTGCTTTAGAAAAAAAAAACAGAAATGCTCATTTTTTTTATGTTAGAGGCTTGCCCTGAAATGCTGGTAGTTTATGGCAAGATTTTAAAGTTGCAGCTCTTCAGAGAATAGGCCGTATATACAGTACCAGTGAGGGAGGATGAATGGTAAGCCCAAACGGTCTCAGAAGTGAAAATCGGAAATGCAGAGCTAAATCCATTTTGTTTATTAATGACGCTCACCATTTGATGAGAAAGCTATCCCCCAGTTTATCCCGAGAAGATTTCATTTTGTCAGATGCCTGGTGTCTCATCAATTCCTTTCATGTCCCCGGGATTTTCCCTTTTCCAGGAGCAGGCCACAGCAGCTCTGTGTTGGGGATAACCGTTAAGCTCTTCTTTTGAATTCATGAGCTTCCAAATTAAACTTTTGCTGACACCTGCTACCTAGCCTGGTTGAGCAGAATAACAGCGTCACCCAGGCTACTGGAGCTCTGCCACCGAGCGAAGTAAATCACAAAAAAAATAGGTGTAAAGTGCCGAGGCTGGGCCACCCAGCAATTTGGGGGAGCTCTGGAAAACTGTGGCTACTGGAAATCTAATCAAAGTCTGCTTCTAATGGAGCAAACTTTCCAAAAGCAATCACAGGTAGGAATTCAATCCATAGAGTAGATCGCAATGGAGCTTAATAATCATCGTCATCAATTAGCTGATGGAATCAAACAGAACAAAATGAGGGTAACAAAAAACTGTCTCCCCCTCCCTCTCGAATCTATTCCCACCTTTATTTGTCTGGTGTCAAGGATCTCTCCTGAGCACTGGTTTGGAGTGCCAAAAAATTTAGCAGGTGTCATAACATAAGGTCAAGACTTAATTATTTATATGGAGACATCAATCATTATGTGGGGATGATTTATTTATAACTCACCAGAGCTGTAAAACAAGACAGTGAATTCTGATTTTCTCCTGCTCATTCCTGAAGGGGATCAGGAAGGTCCGAGCTGCAGCCCAGTAACCTTTGGAGCCTGTGGAAGTTTCTGCCCAGCCCCAGCCCCGTGTGGAGGAGTGTTTCCGCTACGCCTGTTAAATCATGTAACCGAAATGTCACTGGGGAAATCTCATGCATATTTGCTACATCTCAGTAATGAACATTTACTGATTATGGATTATCTGGAGAATTTAGCTTTTTAAACATTATTCAAATTTTTATGTTTATGTAAGCTAATAAGACTGAGGAGATTCAGTAACTACTCTTTGCCTTATGGTATTTGAAAAGTATCTCCATTGGGCTTAGCTCAGCATCTTCCAGAATCACTTTTAAAATACTAAAATAGAATTTTTCTGCTTGAAAAAAAAAAAAAGGCCCTATCTCTACTCAGTATGATGCTCTTCGCTCACAATTAATGCCAAAAATCAATTTGCTAACATGCTTTTTATGTTTCTGCTGATCACCAACAGGATGGCACAGTAAAAGCTTTTATTGCCATCTGATTAGTCCTCAGCGGTGGTGAGTAAATAGCGTGGGCCAGTCCGGCTGCAAGACTCTCGTGCTGAACGCAGCAGATACAGAGAGGAGCACAGGGTGCTGAGCACCAGGCACAATCCTGCTCTCAGTCTTTCAAAGAAATTTTATCAACTGTGTGAGCGGAAGCAAGATCAAGCCCCCGGGTTTTCCGATAGCTGGACGAAGTCATGAACGTGCGCTTAGGACGTTCCTGAACCTCCTCCTCCAGGTTTCTGATGAAGGGTTAATTACAGCTGGGGATTCTCAAGAGATTTTGTCCATTTATTTATCTGTTGATAGAAATGATGCTGCTGATCTTATTTACATGATTGCATTTCAGACAGGGAGGCGATTGACTTAGACTGAGTGAAACTGGTAAAAAAAGGCAGAATACGGGAAGAGAGAGATGGAAAGGAAAGTTACAGTAAAAATGAGTGGAGCTAGGAGGGAAGCTTTCCTTTCTCTCCTATCATTATCTCATAAAACTCTGTGTAGCACAAATCCATCAGCTTTACCATTAAAAAGGACTATTCGAAACACGAGGAGTATCCAGGGCAGTTTGTGATCCTTCTGAACTTCATGGCAGGACTCCATTTTGGCAAGAGCAAGTCAATAAGCTCTCCTGCACATCCATTATACTCATCTTAAAAAAAAAGACCATTTATCATTTCAGTGACAGAAATACTAAAATAGTATTTCACTAGGTTTGTAAGAGGGTGTAAATTATGGGTAAAAGGATAGATGAGCTGGCAACATCTTCAAGGAAAAATTAAGACATTAAGAGCGTGGGAAAATATTTTTAGACATTAACCAACCAGTGAGGAAATCAGAATTTAGGACCCAATTTGGTTATGAGATGTTCCTCGAGCACCCTCTCGGTCTTGCCCAGAGCATGTGAAAAATGAAAGATTTATAGTATTTCATGTAGGCAAGACCAGTCAGCTGCTTGTGGATTTTTATGGTATACTGGGTACATTTACAGCATTTAGTAATCCCAGCAATGTTCAATATAAAGAGTAACAGATGAATGTATTGTGAAACAAGGCACTGGCAAGGCAGGTGGGAAATTATTTCCAAAACATTGCAGTAACCAGGCTGGGAGAAATGTAGTAAGATGGTAAACATAATGTAATGCAGTTAAGGGGCTTTAACCAAAGCCAGGGTTAAAGCCTCAGGTTGAGTCCCAAGGATGCAAGATGGAGCCCTACCCACGCTTTCTGCTGAGGAGGAAAACCAGGACTCACGGTGTGCAAGCTCCAGCAAAGATGGCTTCCCCGTTGCTTTAGAAGGCAAAAGTGAAGATGAAATCACAGTTGAGTGCAAAGAGGAGAAAGGAGGGGAATGAAATTGTATTGGCTCAACTGCAAGAAACAAATCACAGATTTCCCTGATGAGACAGATGATGCCTAACTAGGGCACAAAGCAAACCACGAAGGAAGGTGGCAGATTTCACCAATTAGTCATGGCAAAAATGGTGAATTTCACAGCTTGAAGTGAATTCATGTTATAGGATGAAACAGCACAAAGTGATTAAGAGCTCTAACTGATAGGAGTGGTGAGCATGTGAGCCTTAGTCATCACACAGCAGCCGACATTTCTCCCTGGCTTCAGCTGAGCCACAGGAGCAACACCTTCAGCCGCCTCCTGTTTCTCATACTGAATGAGAGCCAGCGGGGACAACCACAAATGAGGTCCCACAGGTGTCTCACAGGAGTTCTTTGCTTCTGGGAGGTACAATGACAGCAGTCCAACGAGAGTCGGAGCAGCCACTCTGCAGGGAGATGTTCTGCAGGCGCCATCTCCACTCCCAGTGCCACCACTGAAACCTGGAGCTGTGGGTTCAGCGGTGGAGAACATGCTGTGAGAAGAGCAAGTCATGGGATGGCAGGGCCCCGTCCTCACAGCATGACCCCACTGGGGAAGAGCAGAGCAGGAAGACAGCTGAGTGAGGTTGGAACAAGGGGGGACACCGTTGCAGCACCTTCCCTGCCATGCTAGGAGCAACTTTCCAGGTCTGGCAGTTCCACTTTTGGAGCCATCAGGTGCTGGCATGTGCCCCCTCATGGTAACCAACACCACAGCATGCATCCCTAATAGTAAGCAACCATGAAACAGCCCATTCAATGGCTTTCTTCCGAAAGCCACCCGATTTCCATTCTTTCAAGGGATAAAAACCAATGTCACAAGCCTCTCTCACAGGTGCTGTTACATGACTTCCGCTGGCAAAACATTTCAATAGCTGTTACAGCGTGTTTTCACGGAAAACTCTGTTAATAGATACTGGAACCTTACCCTACCATTTATATTCCCGCTTAGACAAAGATAAAAATCCTGGAGAAAAATGTCACCATTATATCTTAATTCTTTTGTTTCCATGTACGCTCTCCTACCACAGTTACTGAAAATCCATAGAGCAAAATGGAAGCAAAGTGAGGTAATACCAACCAGGATGAGGCTGCCTGGAGAATTCCTCCTCTGGCAGCGTAAGCCTCCTTCAAACTCTTCCCCGTTGTGCCAGACTGTCAGCCAGCCTCCGCCAGTCCCCCGGCAGTGTGCCCCAGAGCAGAGTGGCTTTGCAGGCTGCCAGGAAGGTTAACAAACCCCGGTGCTGGCAGACGGAGCTGAAACTGCAGTGGAGTCATGAACCCTTCAGAGAGCAGAGCGTGCCAGCTTTCCTCTGTTTATTGAGGGTGTTCCAGCATGGTCGGGTCTGCTGAGCACAGCTGTATTAACATCACGCAGGGAGAGGGGAAGCTGTTGAAGTTGCCAGGACCGAAGCCATAGAGGAATGTAATGGGGCAGTGCCAGTTCCTTCAAATCCCACCTGGAAGTTATTAGCCATCCGCTGGAGGCAGCGGAGCACCTGCAGCCCAGAGTATCGGACGTGCATCGTCTGCGCAGAGCCCAGCTGAGGTTCAGATGAGCACTGCGCAGTCACAGCTCCGCTCCTTGTGACCCAGAGTGAGCAGCAGAGGATTTAAATTGTACATCAAAGAAACACCCTAAGAGGAATTGATCACTCTTGAATGAGGATGGGAAAACAAAGTTTGAAAAGAATTAACATTTCTAAAGCATTTCTGAAGGAATGTCCCTGGACTTCTGGTAGGGAACTAGAAAGGACTCTATAAAAGGCGGGGTGGGGGGGAGAAGCCCTCTTCTCCCAAACTGATTTCAAAACTTGGCAGATTTAAGAAACCTTTCAATAAAATTTTGCGGATCAATGCTAATTTGATGCATTGGAACTTAGCACTGTGCCAATTCACTGTCAAACTGATATTAACTAGGCACTTTTTGAGCATGTTTATAGCTCAAGGTCCATTAAATATGCAGACATGACAATTATTGCATCTCCCTTAAAATACTTAATTTGAAATGTGTATCACAGCACCCATAAATGGTCTTTCACTCTTCATCAGAAAGAAGCCTCACTCACTCAGGGGTGTGAGCCTTGCTCCAGGAGAAGGGGCTGGATGTTGCGCCGGTGATGGAGACAGGAGGCAGGGCAGTGGCGCTGATTTCTGTCTGCACGCTGCCAAAGAGCAGCACGACCAGGAGAAAATCTCCTAGGGCCCGATCTTCCAGCCCCCATTCATAGAGTAACCAGCCTCCTGAAAGTCAGTTAATGTAAGGATGTAAGGAAATGACACTTGTTGAGAGCGCTGTAATCACTCATGTTGGGAAAGGTGGCAGGATCAGTTACATAAACTTTCTGAGTGGCTTTTGAACTTGAATGCCTGCAATCTGACATCCACTTAGAGCTAGGAGCTAAATAAAAGTAGCTTTATTTTCTAACAGTTGCTAATTTGAGCCAAAGCTACAGGAGATCCTGGTTTTTAAATATGGGTCCCTTTAATACACCAGCACAGAAATAGTCTGAGAAATGTTGGTTTCTCATTCTATTCAGTGTGACCCTCAAATGCAAAAATGATCCCCTTCTGAGTTGGGAGAATCAAAGCAGTAGTTAGCTGGTGACATGTCTCTTTAGATGCCTAACTTTAGGCACCTATGCTTGAATATTTGATTTAATATGCTTTCATATATATGCTTTGGTATATCCCAAAATGGGGATACTACTCAGCTCAAAGAAGATCAATTAATTTTTCTGTTGCTTTTAAGTTCTTTAATAGAAGATGTTACATAAATAATTATTTAATATACTTTAACAGGGTTGTGGGGTTTTTTTTGCATGATCTGCTTGATCTGCTTAAAGCTTATAAATTACTATGAGCTGAATTAGTAAAATAAATTCAGAAATCTAAAGGGTGCATCAGAAGTTAGACTAGTGCATACAGTGGAATAAAAACCATGTTGCTCTTTCATTTGGCAAAAACCCCCAAAGATTGTTGTTTTGTAAACCTTTGGACATCTCATTTCTTAGGGATCACAAAATCCATTTGTGAAAACATCTATGAAATAAAGGAAGAAATTGTAAAAGTAGCATCCTGGTCAATAAAACATATGAATCTGCAGGCACATACACGGGAGGATGCTGTGAATCTCTTCTTTGTGTTGCAGTTCAGAGGAGCAGTTATTTTCCTCATTTTAGCAGATGCCAAAGGCTCAGAGACAGGAGTACTTAAAGCACGCAGCCCGCCCTTTCTTGCGGCAGAAATGTATTTGCTGGGTTTCTCAAGTAAGAGCAGAGATAATCCTGTCCTAATCTGCAGTGACTGAAACCTGTTCAGCTGGAGTTTATCGCAGCATTGGGATATCAGACAGAGCACAACCAAGTATTATTTCATCTTTTGCATCTCCCACCCCAGAACTTACTCCATCCAACACAGGTTTCTACATCTGCCAGTTCCAGGGAAAGTTCATTCCCTGGCATCTCTATGATGTTTTACAAGTATGTAGATTCTTTTTTCTAGCTTTCCCCAAGAGTATATGTTAATACACTTGCATCCAAAAAAACAACTTTCCAACTACAGCAGCTAATTTATTACTTTTCTGGCATTTCCTCACAACAGCTATTCAGATCAGCCACGCCACGTTGTTGGTGTTTCTTGCTGATAGTACCTTCCCTGGTTGCAAAGCCCTGGTTGCAAAGTGTATTAAAGAATCAGTTATAACTTACTAGCAAAACAGTTCACATCTACTTGTTAGTTATGGCTGTACAATCCATCTGAGGAAGCTGCTGTCCAGTAAATCACTGCTCTTGCCTGCCTTTACACAGTCCTTCTCAAACTCTCTAGCATCTCTTCATTGCTTCCCATCACCTAACTTGGTGCCAAGATGGAAGGATAGCAGCTGCCTCAGCACTTAATGCCAGTATTCTTCCTCTGCAGACAGGGGGGAGGGGATTTGCTTTCAAGCTGCCCCTTTTCCCGCAGAGACTGACAATGATATTATCTCACATCTTTAAATATGGGTCTCGGAGTTAATGGCATGACAGCAAGATGCAGAGGTTTTTATGTTTATGATACAGAACATTTACATGGATCATTTCTTTTTTTTTGTATTTTTTTCAACATTTAAAATCTAAAGTAATTTTTGCATCGTTAAAATAATTAATGAATTATTTTCTCATAACAACTCTATTTTTTTCTATTTTTTTGGAATAGCATTGCCCATATTGTTTTGTGTATGCTGCAACTTCTGGAAGACTCGGCACATTCCCACAGCATATACACAGCATTAGATATTGTATACGCACGTAACACACGGGAGCTGCTGCCTAAGGAGCCTATAGCTCATGTAAAATTCTTCTAATTCTGCACCTTACACAGCAGGTCTACAGCACTGATAGCAAGGCTGTAATAGTATCTACAAGTAATAAATCATCACATTTACCTGCATTTAACTACATTGCTATTAACCTCTGTTGCAGCCTTTTTACTTCAAAATACCAGAATCAGCTTGTTGTTCAACCTTTGGTTTACTTTGGGAGAAACCTGAGCTTAGATTAATATCAGTTTATTTGAGGTCTCTGTTATAATATTAGCATGTCACTAGCACAGAAATTCATCTGGCTTTCATAAATATTTGATATGGCTCTACCATCATCCTCATCATCATTTTGGGCTAGTTGGAGGAGGATCCCCCCTTGATTGCAACTTGTTTCTGCGTTGTCATGGAAAGTCAGTTGGTGATATTTCAATCTTGTAAAAAATTCCATTCAGATTCTGTCTGAAAGGGAGTTAAGGTTTCATTCTGCTGCTTAGAGAATGATACGCTAAATGCAGCTTCCCATGGGCTTGGCTGCAGTCCAGTGCTTTGTAATTTATAGTTCTCCTTCCCAATTCTGGCTGTGACCTTGGGACCTAACTCTGAAGTTGCCCCAGCTGCCCGCGCTCTTTGTAAAAATGCTGTCCCAGAGCCCTCACCACCCTCCCACCCAGCACACGGCAGCAGCGGGGCAGCTCTCGGTAAATCAAAGGTGGCAGAGCACCCACGCTCCAGCACACGAGCAGGGGGAGCAGGCAGCCAAGGGGAGCGCTCGTTTTCTTGCTTTTGCTAATAGGAGCAAATCACAGAACATTGTTCTTAAATGACAGAAATTACTAGCTAACTTCAAAGCATGAAATGCATTTACGGAAGGGGTTTAAATTAGCCAAAGGCATTTTTGGTAGAGATCGCCACAAAGCAGCTCTAATTGGAGATCTCCAAACAGCTGTTGTGCCCAAGGTATTTACACTGGAAAAATAACTCAAAAGATTATGTTAACATGCAATTAAAAAAAAAAAAGTTTAAACATTATTACTGTTGTTATTGATAGTATACTGGGGGTGCCTGAGATGCTTTACTGAGATGTGTGTGTGTCCATGGCTGGAGGAGCTGACAACCCAGACTATAACATATGCCATCTTTAACAGAAAAATTGTGTAATTCAGAGAAGTTATTGCCCCTTGATGATTACATTCATTATAGATTGTAACAGAGATATGTCTTTAGAATGATGGTAGTTCCCTTCAGTTAAATAGCTATTCAGAAATACAACCACTTGAGCTTGTGTATGTAACTGCAGATTGTTTTAACAAAGTCATTGAACGAAAGCAACTTTGGGGCTGGTGCAGCAGACCCAGGCAGCTCTTTTGTTCCTTTACTCTTTCTAGATTTTTCAAGGACATATCTTCTGGAAATACATGTATGTATGTATGTACCTATCTAGATTCCTTAGGATGAGGAATACTTTTAAAATAAAAAAAAAAAAGGTGACTTTTAAACTCATTACTTTAAAGTCTTTTAGATTTGTTATTTCACCAGTAATTGTCAGGGATTTTCACCACAGCAAATTATACAGATTTAGCTTTAAAACCAAATAAGAGAAAAATTTGTCATTGTTTTTCGTCTTCAAAGTATTGCATCTGAAACTTTTAATGACTGACATTTACCATAAACAAGCCTTCTCTGTAACCCAGCCATACCCTCAGCTTTACACAGATCTCTTGAAACGCTGCTTCTATTATCTGTTGTGAAGACCTCAGAGAATCATTACTTGAAGTAGTTCTTTGTAAACAAGAAACCAACAGAACCAAGAAACTCCCTCTGCAAGATGCTCATCACTGAGATACCACTGGCAAAACATTCATCAGCTATCTGGATCCATCTAAAACGTGGTGACCCTCAACTGGAGAGCTTCAGCACAGATTCACTAGCCTTTTCTGTTTCAGTAATAACACAAGTAAAATTAAAATATTTAAATGGTAAAAAGTTGTTTCAGATACAGTGTTGCTACTCCAATGCTTCTTCTGGACCAGCGCTAGAGATGCAGCAGGCTCATGCCGAATGCCTCCCATTTGATTTTGCCCCATGTGCTGCAGCTCTTGGGATGCCGCTAGTCCTGCAAGCACTGGGGTGCCAAGCAGTCATGCAGCGATGCTCCGTGGGTCTTCATTGTCAAGAAAGCACTGAGAGATGGGTGTCAAGCACTGAGAGGAATGTCATGTAAAAAAGACATCTCTTCTCTGGCAAGTTCAGGGCAATGCCTACAAGTGAGCTTTGTGGAAAGGCCCTTAGACAGCAGCAGTGCTGGGTGTGCAGGTACCTTTGCTGTGGTTCCCCAAAGGAAAGGGTGACAGGCAGTATTTAGGGAAGGTTTGTATATATGAGGTTGCCATGCTGTACAGAGTATTTATTTTGGCAGTAGCTCTGTAACTGTGCTATAAACCATCCTGGGTACTGGTTGTTGTGTACCCAGGAGTCTGACAAGATGCCAGCCAACAGCGAGCTCTGTGATAGCCGTGTATCATTTTGCAGCGGGAGCCCCGTGCCCGTCGGTAGCAACAGCCTTCCTTCCTCCTCCCACACTCCTCCGAGCAACCGAACCCCACCTCCAGGGTGTCTTCTGGACTGTGAACTCGCTGTCGTTTATTATTAGCACACCTTATGAAGTGTGCCAGGCATGCGTTAGAAACACCTTTCTCTGGCACGTTAGAGAATATCAGCCTGTCTCAGACCTGGCTGACCCCATTCCCTTGCATAACAAGGGCAAAGAGAAGTAGCGGGGAGAGGTTGCGCCATGGGGACTCACCACCAGACTTCATAGGGTCCTAACTCACTTGTTCCCTCCAGGAAAAGTCTTCTCTTCAAAAAGTCCTGCTCCCTCCTAGAAATCTCCTCATTCTTGCAATGGAGAGCAACCAGCAGTGGCTTTTGAGGTGCTCTGAGCAGAGACAACTTGCAGAGAATTTTTATGATTATTGGTATTATTCATGCAAACCTCCAGCTCCTCATCCTTAAGTGACTTTGTGATTTCCTTCCATAATCTGTCACATCAGCACCCCTCTTGGCTGGACTTGCCTTAGTAACAACTGCTCCTCTTCCTGCAGTCCTCCTGACACCTCTGTCAGTGGATAGGAAAGCCAGACTCGGTAAGAGGGGACGATGTGGCATTCATCCATGTTTGGATGGGAAGGGGAGATGCATGATGGATAAAGGAAATATGTAGGAGAGCAACAGAGGAAGCAGCTGGGCTAGTTCAGAGAAACAGCTCTGCCTTGTTCCACGTAGTGCTGTCTGACATGACCTGGAGTAGAGCCTGTGAGACCAAGAAGTACTCTTTAATTTTTTCAATCTGATTTGGCTCGTGTGTCTGATTAAAGCCTCTCTCTCTTTTTCCCAGCAATATGCCATCTCTCTGCTTGCATAAACCTGGCAGTTATGCTACACGGGGCACCTTCCCTGTTCAGCTATTAAACTGCCCTGCCACTTTCTTTTGTCAGGGCTTCTTTCCCCTGCCCTCCCCAATATCTCACCAAAACTTTTTCTTTCTTAGCTTCAGGCCATTGATCCCTGGCCTACAATTTTCTGAGAGTGTGAATAATTCCCTCCTTTCATTTCTATTGTTACCTTGAAGGTATTTATAGACTGTGATCATGTTCCCCCTGAGCCATCTCATGCTGGACTCTGAATTTAGCTTTCTCAGCCTCCTCACATGTTATGTTCTCTAATCCATGTATCATTGCCATCCTTTGTTTTCATCATCTTCTTTTGAAGATCAGTTACTAGAAATACACACCACCATGGTTTTACATGGCCATTATTTATAAAGATTTACATGCGCTTCTTCCAGTTATCTGTATTTTCTTACCCAGCAGGGCTATTTCTGTTTATATTGGTTTACTTTATGAAATATCACTCTCCTCTCCAAATTTAATTTTGCAAATGAAAATACACCAAATAACTCTCCATTTTGTTGCCAAGTTATAAACAGAAGGCAGTAAGGCTAAAGAAGGCAACTGACAGTAAAGACTCCTAAAGTCAATTTTTGTTTGCTGCAAAAACCTGGCCTGAGTTCGGTACACGATTGTCCTCAGGATCATGCCTCTGCCCTGTGTAAGGACCTCTTTGTCTGCCATTTTTGAAAGTAAAATTAGCTACCTGTCCCCAGCCATTCAGTTTCTCCATTTAGAATGGCTTCCTCTGCTTTACTGCTGAAATACAAATTTCTGTCCTCTGGAAAATTCTAACTTTGGTTTTACTTAAGATTAAAAGTCTCAGTTTTTAAAAATTATCACGAAATACAAAATTCTTGGAAAGGAAATTCAATTTAGGGAAAGTAGAAATGCACCATCTAGATGGTTTTTATCAAACCTGAGTACTGTGATTTGGCTGCACCTACTCCTGGTCACCCCTCAGCTCCGCGCCCCAGAGGAGCTGCAGGTCCCAGCCCACCCTGCCCCGAGCTCCCAGCAAACCCCGTGGCTCAGCGGGGCACTGGGCTCGCCACGCAGCACTGCCTCTTTTCAGCTTGCTGCTTTTTCTAAAGTTTATAACAGAGCTACAGATGACAAATGTAAAAAGCAAAAATCCTCAGGAAAAGGAGACCGTGCCTGGGAGCGAGACCGTTGTATGGGGGAAGAATTACAGCTCCCCCAGAGCAATAGGAAGGTTGAGTTGAAGGGGGAAATTTGAACCTAAGTTTGTAAAATTAGGTCATATTAAAATTTCTAACGAAGTCAAAGCACTAGAAGGTGGAAAAAACTTCCTACACTGTAGCAAGTGTGGTTCTGTGGATGTGCCCAGGATTAGATTTCTGCACATCTCCCATTCACTCTGATGCCTGTGCAGAACCTGACACTAATGATGTCCCTTGTAAGACAGAATAATCTATCAAACTAACCAGTACTTCCCCGTCACTCAGTAGCGGTCCTTAGGTTTTACTTAGTTCTTTATTGTTTGAAACAAGTCTCTGTTTTTGTCCTGAGTTTGTACTGGATTTGCATTTAGGGTCTCCATTCTGAAAGATCATGAGGGGAAAAAAAAAAATACTTGTAATAATACTGTGTGTAAAATAACTAATTCTTTCTTCTACACTGGTTTATTGAAAAAATTCCTCCAATAAGTAATAATAGCAATGTTTATGACGACTGCTGTCATGAGGACATGACAAATTTTCTAAAAGATCTCCTGTCTTCATACTGTACAAATATTTATTCTTATACTTCTGATTTTACTAGCACTTCACCTCACTGTTTCAGCAGAGCCATGACAGGCTTCGCAAAACAATACAGACTGGACCACTAACATCTGCGGGGCTTGTTCCTGCAAGAAGAATTGAACTCTCAGAATAATTATTTTTTCTGTTCAGTAGTTGAACCAAAATTAGCAGGGGGGAAGAATTGTTTCAGAATTGTCCAAAAGACAAGCAAGTGTTCCATGTTTATCACTGATACAGAAATCTTCAAAATTAATTTCCAATAAAAAGATTTTTTTTTTTTGCTTACAAGTATCAAAATGATACATTAGAGGGTTGGGGTTTTTTTAAGTTGAGAGTAAATTTGTAAGATGTTTAGTCAGTTACTACCCTCATTTTTAAAAAAACCCATACAGTTCAATTTACAAACGTTTTGTAAATTAAAGATCCCAGCAAGCTTTAGCAAGAATTACAAGAAGATATAATCTCTTGCCTTTCAGAGAATCAGTGTTTTTAACGGACACCAAAATACACTCTGGAATGCTGCTTCTGTCTTTTAGTTAATTATTAAATTCAAAGTGTTTGAAATATGCATTGTAAGATGGCTTTATTTTCATTTTCCCAGCAGAGATATTGACAGCTCCTGGATGATACTGCACCAAACTATCCTCTTTAATGACATTTTCTTTTTAATAATAATTGATTCGCAGAAATTTGTCAGTTCCTAAATAGGAGCTCGTCACTTGCATTGCTTGTGAGAGCTCTGTCAAGGGCTGAGCGCGGCGCAGAGCATCTCCGGCTGTGCGAGTTTGCCGTGTAATCACACGATAGGCTGGATATGATTTGGATCCTAATTTTTTGTGGCTGTTCTAAATACAACAGTGTACCAAAATACCATGTCTTTTGTCCCTGCATGCTGACAGCATTCAGAGAGGAAAAGTAAAATCCTGTGATAAAACATAAGCAAAATAAACTAATCTGGAAAGCAGTATTTCCTGTCTGTCCCCAAGAAAATATTCTCTTCTCTCTATCTTCACCATCTTTGGACCAAGATATCACCATTTTCTTAATTTATTGTTTAAATGATTGGCCAGCCCAGTTCTCCATGCTATAGGAATGCAGAAGTCTTTGTCATCCTTCAGCAGATGACAGGGATGGCTTAGCCTGGGCAAGCCGGAGTGGAAGCACAGACCGGGGCCCCAGTGCGAGCCCTGGTCCGAAATGCAGGACCCAGGCTGAGCTCTGCGTATTGAGAAGAAGGGACCACCCCGTGAAAGGCAGGGGGTGAAAGAGGGTAGGAAGACACTGAGGAGCACGCAGACCATGGTAAGACACCAGCCCTTTAATTGGTTTTGCTTTTCCTGACCTCCTATCATTGGACATTCCTCTCAGCGTAGTCAGTCCTGTATCCCCTCCCAGATACCACATCAACTTAAAAATATACAAAATAAAATCAAAGACAGCACAGCTTGCAACCGCTAAAGGCAAGAAAAGAAGGATCTGGGCTGTCAGGAGGCAACAGACATGAGGCAAAGGGGAAAAAAAGCGAGCAAGAGGAAGGTGTAATTTTGAGAGCCAAGACTTCAGTGCAGGAGCAAGGAGCCAGACAAGCTGAAAGGAGACCTGCCATCCATGCCCCAAAGGAATCATGAGGCGGAGAACAGGAGGCTGCCTGGCTATGAAAATCTCCTTTCAAGGAGACCAAGAAGGACAGGGACAGGGTTTTTGAGGAGTGTCCCACAGCACAGACCTTGAATTAGTCAAAGCACGGCAGAGCCTTGCTTTTCTCTCTCACTGCCCTAGGTCTTGTCCTAGAGTCACCTTGAATGCTATGAAAGCGAACACCTGCTGGAAATTAAATCGTAACCTGTAGTATAAGAGCACACATGAAGCTCTGAAAAACCATTGCTGACATTACAGAATCACGTCTAGAGGGTCTGGTGCTACGGAGCAACTGTACCTTCCAGCTGTTCTACGCGGCCTCGTGGGGCGTAATCCTCTTTACAGCTTTAGAAGAAAAGAGAACAACACTGTAGTGTGACTTCTTTCCTGGGTCCTATAGGGAAAAGAGATGGGGAAGAAAAGGACTCCCAGTTCTTTCCCAGAGAATCCCCTCGATTAGGGGAGGAGAGTCCTTTAGGATCCTCCTAGAGACCACTACTGCATTTATTCCTTTTCCAGTGATTACCAACAGTCGTCACAGATTACCACCCCCTTAGGACAGTACTGTTCACAGACACATAATGCTCTGTTTTCTCCTGTTCCTTCCTTCAGCATCTTCCCTGAGCTGGTATCCCTGGGCAGGAGGAAGTATTACAGCGCTTCCCCGCTTTTCATCTTGTAAGCTGTACCCTGATCTCATTCTCCGCTGCTACACAAACAATAAACCATGGTTTGTCTTAGTAATATTCTATTTGTCTTTCAGACTTTAGGTCAGGTGGTAATTTTGGGTGAAGTATTGTCTGCAAAGACAACAAATGCAAGAAACAATCTTTCTCCCCGCAAAGGATAAACTAGATGACCCAAAAGATTTTCTCTGTCACGACTGTCTATGTTTCTATTAAGGAATAAACCGCTGGACAAGGAGAAGGATTTAGCGCTTTGACTGTAGTGATGGATATGACCAAAAAGCTCCATCTCCTCACTGTCTTATAAGGAGCAGTATGTGTCCAGCAAAGCAGCGGCATTTCTCTTCTGTGCAGAGATGATCTGCAGAGCGTAGCACATTCCCCCTGAAGGGTATCATGGATTGCAAAGATGCTTGGCTTGGATGGCTCAGGTGTTGAACATCTGTATGAACTTAAGAAGCAGATCTTGTCTCTCTTTCATTGTCTTTCTGAGACATATTTCAGTCTGGTGCAAATTCTTAGGACTCGTGTACTGTCCATACAGCTCTAGAAATACTAAAGTAGGGAGAGGAGAGTTCAGAGAAACACATGGGTTACAGCATTTCCCCTTCCCTGGAAGCCAGAGGCATAGGTCGAGCCTGAAGCACAGCCAGAGGCTGTCCCTTACCAATCTCAGGACAGGAAGAAAGTTGAACTGATGCCAACAGAAATCTCCTCCACCAAACAGTCTGTCATTAAGTTCCTATTCATTATAGGATAATGGTCTTACAGGTCACTCTGTTGTTCTACTTTTCAAATGAGAATACCATCATCCAGCTCTTACCAACAACAAGCTACCAGCCTTTAGTCTTGTATATTTGCTTTTTTATGCAACTGAATAAAAAAAAACAAACAAGGAAACAAACCTTTCTGAGTGGGTTTAACAAAGGGAACCAAGGATAATTATGTTTATAAATGTGAAGGTGACTCGTGGATGTTTATACTGCCCAGACTAAGAAATGTTGTTAGATGGAACAAGACGTCTCGATCCTACAGAATCCTGTTTTTTTTTTTTTCTGTGAAGTAAAACTCCACAATACCAGAGGGTAAATAGTTTTATTCTGCTGTTAGTCCCTCAATTCTATTAAGAAATTCTTGAATATTATTTCCCTGCTCTTTCCTTTTTTTTTTTTTTTGTTTTGTTTACCAGAGAGAGAAATGCTTCACTTAAAACTCCACTGTAGTCAGTGAGTGTCTCTAGCTGACACTGGATAACACTGTCATTATGATTTAGGGTTTCACTGATCGTGCTTTATTATTTCTGTATTTTGCAGAAGGTTTTAACTTTCATTTTATGTGTTCATCGAATTGTTTAAAGTGAAGGGGCTCTCGGTCTCCGCTGCCATACTAAAAGGAAATATAGGAGAGCTTGCTGTTATTACCATGCAAGCTAGACAGTCTGAACAGTGTCTTTTAGCCAGATGTAAATCCACAATTATAAATCACCCTAGGAAAGGGAATGGCAATCACTGCATTTTGATTTATTGCCGCAATACTTTTCATATAAATATACTGACCAGAATAGGAAATGTAGGCGTATTTTCTATGTTTTTATGCAGTAAACATATCTCTTCAAAGCACCATTGGAGCTAGAAGTCAAGAGTATCTCTGAATAAGAACTACTCACAGAAGAAAGAAGAGATAGTGTCAGGCTTATCCACAGCAGAGAGATTAAAAAAAAAAAAACAAAACAAAATCTGCTGAATAGCATAACTGTGTAGGGCTGTGTAATTTCTACGGATTGGGATGTACAGCATGTGGAGCTGTGTTCACGTAATGCACAAGTAGTTCCCCCTGCTCCTAAGAGAAGGGCTATCCTGGGAGCTACAGGGCAACCAGAGTTTTAGCTCCTACACTTCCATAGACTTCTGTGGTATTTTCTGCAAGTCATTTCATTTCATTGTGTCTAAGTTTCTTCATCTGTAAAATAAATCCTTCAAATACAATTGGATCAGCTTCATACAGCAAATTACATCTGATGCTGAATCATGTCTTTTATCTCTCTGTCTGCTTATTTTTATTGTGAGCTCCTCAGGGCAAAGCCTATCACTTGAAGTCTCATATATAATAAAAGTGTCTTTAGCACCGCAGATCCCATTCTCAGGGACTGGAAGCTTACTGTAATAAAAATAAACAAATGTGGTCAGCCACTGGAATTAAAATAAGCATCCAAACTGAATAAAATCTATACTTGTGATGCTCTCTTATGAATATACTGACCCTCAAAGCAGATACATTGTTTAGGTGCATTCCTGGATGTAAAACACTGGCTACACCTCAGCCTTCGGCCAATTGGAAGTGTTAAGAAAAGCTTTCTTGCCACAGCAGAGTCATTTAGGAATAAAATAACAAGGACCGTGGGCTAGGAAACAAGGTGCTCAATAGTTCAATGACCTTAACAAGAGACTGGAAAGGAACATTGATATGCCTGAGCCCCTGTTTTCAACTGTAGGAACAAGTTGGCTAGTCTAAACATATCCAAGCTGGACAAAAATCTAAAAAGGTGATAGAGACACATGGGGTGGTATCTGGAGAAGAGAGCCGAGAACACAAACAGGTCTGCCTGTTCCTAGAAGAGCCCAGGCCAGGGCTACCAGCCAGGTTTTATGGCATGCCCACACAGCATAGAAAGACTCCTTAAAAGAGTGCTTTCTTAGAAGACAGAAGCTAAAATCTTGTTCTTACTCAAAATGTCATCTCCTGATAAAGATACAGAATAGAGATACAACCTGAATAGAAATATGACAGGGATTTGCTCTGCTGAGCAGTTTCAGAGCATGTTTACTATGCTTCACCCAGTAAAATACTGAAGAATGGCAAAAATTGAAATATTTTCTTTTTTAATGCCTAGATTTGATAGCTCTGAGCATTAATTACGAATAAATATAGAGGAAATAATAGGCTCATTAAGCTATAGAGACACTCTTGAAAACAGCAGGAGGAGGTACTGGATTGCTGAGCTTTTTGCTGAGACAAAACTCAGTGTCTCCCACCAGAGCTTGGCTGCAAGCCCTGAGGCCAGGGTCATGCCCTAATGATAGGCTCATGATACATTGCTCGTTATTTTTCACACATATTAAACCCATTTTGTTCATGGAAGAGGTCTCTGGGGTCAGCAAACGCCTCATGATGCTCATTCCCTTTAATGGCATTAACACCTTATGTGGCAGTCATTTCTGCTTGCTGTGCCTACATTTTAAAGAACATTATTTTCTTCCAGAAAAACATTTCAGTTCTTGCAATCAGGGCTCGTTTTTGTAAATTAAGGAATGAATTGTGCCAAATTGTTCTCCTCTTTTTCTCTCTTCCAGGGGTATTTGCAATGTGGCTTAATGCTACTGTCTGTGTATCTACTGCGTGCTTTACAAGAAAATGAAATCATTACACACAACACAAATTACTAGACCTCTTTCATAATCACACACTCTTAATTGGCATGTAAGCACTAAGATCACTGTAATACATGCAGTAAAATGTCTCTGACTCATTTTTTTCCTCCCAAGTTTAAAGGTCAACGAGAATATTTTTCTTTAATTTGACAGGCACACAAGAAATAATGCAAGACTCATTTATGGTCAGGTAACGCACAAAGAAATCTATAAATCAAGCTAAGGGGAATATTAGATCATGCTCATATCTGAACCCATCTGGCTTAGTTCACGAAAGAATCAATATGAGGCAGAGAGCTCAGTATTACTTGTGATTTATGCTCTTGCATCTAAAGGGAGAAACATTTGCAATTTTTAAGTCGCTTCATCTGAAACAAAAGGATATGAACAAGAAAGTACAGTTGGCTATTTGAACATAAGCTTTAGGTAAGTAATTTGATGACAGATTATAGCTGCTGGAGGAAGATGATGGTTCTAGTGGTTCATTCCACTTAATGACTCAGCACATTGTTTTAGTGTTTTGATTTTCCTGCCCCCAAGGTATATTATTATGGAGCTGTTAAGAAGTAAAACTAGGCAGATTTCCATATGTTTGATATTTGTAGATGAATTGCAATTGATAGTTCCTGGAGACTGTACTGTTAGAAAATACAGCATATTGTAACATACAGCTTTTCTTCACTGCCTTCTTTCAAATACCACTTTTGCCAATAAACCCCACACCTAAAAACGTATTGTGGCCAAATATTAATCCTACCCCATACCCTATCAGACATGTAAGCTTTTGATCCTTTTGTGAACACCCAGGATTTACATAAAAGCTTTCTACCTATATCACACATCTCTCAACTAAATAAAATCTCCAGTTGGCCTTAAGTTGAGCCTCCCCAAGAGGCAGGATGAAAAGTGTCAGGCTGTGCCGCGGTACGCCGTGCGAATGCACGGGGGTGGGAGGCAGAGGAGAAGCGAGAGATTTCACAAAGCAATTAGAGTATGAAAAACAGATATTGCAGTGATGGGTGCCATAAAAGTATCAGGGGAATTGGGGCAAGTAAAACATCCATTTCAGCTACAGTGATTTGTTTTACGTGCAGCACTAATATCCTTCATACAAATAGTGAATGCAGCTTAGCTTAAATCTAGAAAAGCATTTAGACTAAAGGGAGAGCCTGACATATTTTTCTCCCAGCTAATGTGTACAAGTAGAATCAATAATTTTCCCAGTATATGTTGATAAATTATTACATCAGACATTATTGATCCAGCCAAAGAAGAAGGAGGTCAAAATAATGGAAATCAGATGGTGGTGATTAGAAATGCTTGGGATATTCATTTGGAAAAGGTTGATAACTGAAATGGTCTACGGGCTTTACACTTATTGATTTAATAAATAGAATAAGCCTTGCTGATCCAAACCAAGGTTACTTGTTCAGGTATTTCAGGGGGTTGCACTACTGAAAGCCAGTCTATATGTCTTCTGTATGTGTTTGAATTATATTTTAGTTCAGCACACTGAAAGCATTCATTTTAAACATCTGTTCCTTTCAGCCACAATTTTCTACTGCATTTTGCTGCTGAGAACCTTTAGACTTCATTCTGGTAGTAGGCTTAGTACTCTTTCAAGTATTTATTTAAAAGATTTTCATATGTTTGTGTCATTGCTAATAATTAATCCATTCATTAATTTACACATACTGTATAAACACTGGGCAAGATCCAAGAGCATCCCGTGCGAGAAGCCATGTGTTGAGGCTATGCTATTGGTCCCTCTCGAGTATATCCTTTTAGAAGAGAATAATACATCAGTGTTGCACTGTTCAACTCAAAGATGCCAAAATGTTTTTCAGACCGAAGAGGGCAGTATGCCTTCTAGCAGAGACCACATCATCCATCCTAGGGAGGCACCACCTTTGAGGTACTGTACAGCAATAGCCTGGCAACACAGAGCACTCAGGAGCTATGCAGGCAGGGAGCAGAGACTGCCACATCCCTCACTACACACAACAGAGAGAGAAAAAAAAAAAGAGGGAGAACATGATTTACCTGAGTGGGACACGATCAAGATACAAAATCCACAGCTTTCTCTCCTTTGGCTTCATGCTACTGGAGTCTCTTCTGTCTTGGGAGTCCCACTCATCTCTGTTTCTCCCCTCACTAGCTTCACTATCCAGGTGCTATTCCCCAACCTGGGGCTCAGCTTCCCTTTTGCAATCTGAGCCTTCCACCATTTTGCTGTTAACATGATCTCCATCTGCCTCTTCTCCGTAACACCATAACACTCCTGCATCACACATCCTCCAGCCAGCAGCCCGCTACTTGCCCTTGCCATCCCCTCTGGGATGAGCTGGCCCTTTTGCAGCGCTGCTCACCAGGTGAGTCCCATTCCTGCTCTCTACCTTACAGCCTCAGCAAGTACACAAGAGAGACTAGCCACAAGAGGGACTGCAGCAAAATCAAGGAAGGAACTTCATCCCACTCCTTACCAGAACTTTGAATGCTCTTAATAAGAGTGATACTGACCAGCTGGGGCTTGTAAGGACCAAGTGGACCAGAATCTGTTTCATCTGTTCTCTCACAGGTGGCATTTTTGCTGGTACCCACAGCAGCAGGCCAGAGCACTCCTCTCAGAAGAGTAATTTAACTGAGCATATAATGCAAGTGTTCTTACCATAGCCCTGAATTACAAAAGAGAAGCAGAATTCCACTACATGTCTGGGAAATGGTGGGTGTTGGTCACATCTCAAAAGTTTCTAAAATATGGTAACACAGGAAATGTGTATGTGCAGATACAGCTCACTGAAAGTAAAAAATTCTTATCCCATTTTCTTGCCACGCTTGGGATTTTTCCAAAGTTTCTCTCAAGTATGGGAGACCAAATATGCTTTCCTTAAGGTCTTTAGAAATTCCTTGCTCTGGTTCTGGTGTAATGAATACCAGCTGACTGTTGTGTTGACACTAGTTACAAAGCCTGGGCCACATGGGACAGCAGCAGAGTGTGAAAAATGAAAACATCCATCCGTACTTCTCATTTGTTGCAAGTAAAAGGTGATCCAGAAAATGAATTCTGTATTTCTTCTCAATCATCCTTCACCATGGCCAATGCCTAAAAAGCTGTGTGTTTTCCCCTGGCAACAGCGCATCTAGCAGTCACAGAAGCAGCAGAGGAGTTATATTGCAAGGGTGACAAAAGTCATCTTCCAGACAGGTAGAAAATGAGACAAGCTCCACAGCACGTGGCTGGATCTATCATACCTGCTCTGCATTATTTAGAGGCACAATAGCATAGTGTGACAAGTTTTATTGGCTAACTCAGTACAGCAGCATCACAACCTCTCTACTGTGTTATAATTATGAATCTCCCTTGGACAGTACAATGCAACTGTTTCTTTTGGATAAGACTCATTATATTTCTTACCTGCTCTATAACAGGACACCTAGACCATCGTTATCCCTCTCCAACTTTATAGATTCTTTTGCCTGACCAGATGCCTCACCAAAATGAGCAGCATTAGAATGAGAAGGGCTGGGCTGGAGTGAACCAGGAGAGAAACACCAGTTCCCTGTTCCTGTACGTGCTGGGAGATGAAGCAGACTTTTGAGCTATGGCAATGATATGTGGCAAAGCTTTCTGGTTCTTTCTAAATGGCCCAAACTTTGCCAAAGTAAGGCAGGGCTGTAAACGCTACGAAGAGAGAGGGCGCTCAAAGGGCCATCGCTAAACTTTTCCTTCACACTCCAAGCACTAAATTCAGCTTTGGACATTTACATGCAACAGTAGTTTACGATTAGATTAAGAAGTACTTGATACCTGGGATTACACACAAATTTGGGGAAGCAGTTTCAGATCTCTGAGGAGCAGCCATAGCCTAAAGCAGAAACGCGGCTGTGCTGTGCACAGTGAGGTGCCGAGCACTGAGCACTTACAAGGCAACAGAGAGTAATTTGGTGTCCCTCAACTGAAACTGAGATTATTTCCCCATCAAAGAGTCTGATATTTGTACTATATTCAGGGGATCGTGTTTATTTATCTCTGTTAAACTGGGATATTATTCCCAATGCTTGTATCTTTCTGGCCACAGAGGCTAAACTATTATTTCTTGTTCCTACATTTTTTTTTCCCCTCTGCAAAGCTTCACTTCTTTAATGCTTGTTATTTAGAAACTTTGTGTTATGTAAATAAAAGCTGTGACCTTTGCTTTTCCAGGGGCTGGAGCTAAGTTAATGTAGAACAGCGCCGAGAGAGAGTAGGGGCAAACGGGGTTAGAGCGCATTTTAAAATGCCATTTTCTTGCTTGTAATTTATTCTTCCTACCTCTAGCGTTCCTCTGCAGAGATATTTATAAAAATAGGTGTTCCATGCACTGTATATCACAGGTTTATTTAGGGCTGTTGTTGAAGATTTACACTGCTCAAAAGAGCAGTCGTAGCAGCTAATTCCATTTGCAAGCTTCAACAGAATGTTCCAGGGAAAGGGCTGTTATCTCCGTGGAGAATTTTAATGATGGCAGAGTTTACAGACAACATAGCTGGCAAACAAGGCTGCAGCAACAGACACCTCAGCAAGTTCTTTTGCCAGTGGTGGTTTTCTGATTGTTGCTGCTGCCTGTTAAACACACTTCACATCTACTGGCCAGGCCCCTGCACAAAGTTCAGAACTGTGTTCATCCTGCAGTGCTAACCTTGCTCCTCATAAAACACCTTCCCATCTGAAAAAGTTGCTGAGCACCTCACAGACCTGACTGGGGAACTCAGTCACTGCTTGTTCTGTTAAAAAACTTCTCATTATGTAAATAAAAGTTTTGGCTTTGCCATTACAGTAAGGAAAACTCCCTTCATCTTACAGTCCTCACTGAACCAAGACCCCTCTCTGTGCACATTTAAACCTGCAGGGACACTCCAGAGGGACAGCAGTGATACCCTTGCTATATATTGCACATAATATATAAATGTCCCCGTTCCTTGCAGGGGGGTTGAACTAGATGACCTTTGAAGGTCCCTTCCGACTCTAACCATTCTATGATTCTATGATTCTATTACGTGCCATGTATTGCACATAATATGTAATAATAATACAGCGCTCTATATTGCACTTATCCAGCGTAAATCCCTTCCCTACAGGCAAACTGCTTTTCTGTGCCACAGCCATGGTGACACCTAAGCACCTGCTCGCCTGCCCACCTCGATCACCAGCTGCCCGTGCAGCAGGCTGTACCACCGCTGAAAAGGAAAGGCAGACTAAATGTACACGGCCTTCCCTTCACAACTGTTCACTGGTGTCTACAGAAGGAAATGTGAGCTACTCCCTCTCATATTTCTCCTTTTCAGCAAATACATCAGGTTTTGGTGTTGTCAGCCTGACACCCTTTCATTAGCACTAGAAAGGCTCGTGAATGTAATCCTGTGTACATTGCACTGGAAACCTTGCAAGACGCCACACTACTCCCCAGTGATTTTTTTCTCTTTCTCTCATTGTTTTTATGTTGTCAACTAGAACAAAAGGAGTTTCAGGTAATTATCTGTGTATTTGCTGAAACCACTAACCTACATCCTAGCTAGTGCGAAACAGTTGCTTAACTGAAGTTCTTGGCAGATTTACACACCTTCTGGTTGCAAGTTTAAAAAAATCTATTCCCATCCTCAGATTTGCATATTCAACCTTCTCTTATATAAAAAATAAACATTTTAACTTTTTCATTATTTGCCAGTAACTAAGGAAAGTGAGGATGATTCAGTAGCTGGAATATTAACCTGAGCAGTGGAAAGTCCAAACTCAGCCTCTTCTTGTCCACAGATTTCCCACTTCTCTGGGCAAGTTCTTCAGGTTTCTCTGCCTTAGCTTCTCATTTGTAAAATGGGAGCAACAACATTTTCACAACTATAGATTGTGAAAATCTTAGCTGTTACAGTGACAGGGATGACGCAGATGACTAAACAGACAAACTGTACTGCAAGAACAGAACATGGAGGGGTTTCACCTGATTTAGTGTTTTGAAAATATATTCATCTCTACGAATATGACTTACTTTCAGTGCCATTCTCTTTTGATGTACTGTTTCTCAGCTGAATCAGTTTCCTCAGCTTACTTCACTACCCAGCTCAAAGACATTATGCCCATGTAATGCAGGAGGCAGGATGAGATGGTGAGAAGTATTAATTGCTCCAGTTGTGTCACCACCAAACAGCAAATCATGATCCTAGAGTTTCACGATTTTTTTTTTTTTTTTTTTTTTTTTTGCACAGTAGCACATGACATAGCTGGAACTCAATTAATGTTTCCACTGATTTTGCACAGAGCTGTGACCTTGCATACAATATCCAAACAGATCACGTGCAAAGCCACAGCCACCTCATTGACAGACACAAACTGAATGTTACCATCTATGCCCCCACCATGTTGTCCTCACCCTTGATGGTAATTAAATGTGATTTTTCTCCTCCTGGGCAAAAATTAAACTTCTGCAAGATGTGGAGATTTTACCACGGGTGTGGAGGGAGAGGGTTCAGATGTCTCTCTTCTTGCAGATAATTGCTTAGTTTAATGAGGAAGTTTTGCAGAATTTTTAACCATTGCTTCTGTGCCTTGTTTAATTATTTGCATATGGCATCATCAAGTTAAAAAGCATGTGCATATACAGCACTTCTTCTCATTCCTGTATTAGACATTAATGAAAGGAAGCACAAGGATAAGTTTCTCACTAATGATGATGAAAAATTAGTTTCAAAACCCCAGAGGTGTCTTGAAAGCTGCACCAATGATATATAAAGGTCCAAGGAGAGAAATTCAGCACAAAATATTGCCTAGACCCTTTTGGGCTGTTCCTCCAAGAGATCCTGTTCCCATTTAGGTATGGAGGAGGGTGGCAAAGAGTAAATACGGAAGGATCTAAGGGAGTGCAATGCACGCAGCAAGTAAGGGAGGCTGACAAACACAGTGCAGACTAGACGATGAATGCCAGCATGGCATATACAGGAAAGGTTACTTGCCTGGAGACCTACAGCCGAAGACAGATTCATGGCTTTTTTTTAAAGTCTCAAGCTAGTGAAAAGTTGAGTGTCTGGAGAGAAGCAATGCTTTATGCATTAGTCATAACATTTTGAAGGGTGGCAAATCCACAGTCAGGAGCACAAGGTAGGAGAAAAACAATTGCTAATTCTTTTCCTCTTCCATTCTGCAAGGTGCAGTCTCCAGTTACTCTCAGGCATCTCAGCCAAGCAACAAGAAGCCAGCTGAGAGAGGATCACACTCTGCTTACACTCTGTGCTGCTGTACGCTTCAGCATCTCATTTGCAATCTTGTGCGCTTCTCTCATACAGCTGTTGAGTTTTACAGTGGTTTTCAGGGTGAAGGAAAGAGATGGCGTGGATCATTAGGACTTAAGAGTTTTAGTCAGTGGTAAGCAATCAGTCGAGCATATCAGACAAGCCCCATTTAACAGGAAGGGATCTTTTTGCCTAACTTCACCCTTTCCTGCAGATAAAACTGGGAAGAGCTGTGGGAGTGAGGGTCGGGGCATGCTGCTGCCACAGCTCAACCATTGCACCACCTCAGACAGGTCTTCATTTGGGGCGGTTGTTTATTTTCCTGATCGATAGACTCAAATTTTTGAGCCTATCCAGTAAGGCTAGACTTGTTTTTTCTTAAGAGTGCCTGCAGATAAGTCTATGACAATACGGCTGCTTTTCTCAGATAGCCCATGTACACTCAGCTTGAAAATTCCTCCGCCACGCAGTCACTGCTCTCTGCCTACCGTTATTGTTTGTCTGCGTCCCCTGGGTTATCACTTTAAAGTCTTTGACATTAAAACACTTTCACAGGAAGTTGCTTATTATACATAGGCAGAATAGGAAAAAAAAAGGGTAAGACGAGAAGGAGAAAAAGATATAAATGGAAGAGGCAGCAAAGAAGCTACCACTAATGGTTCAAGCCAAAACAGCCTTTTTCATGTTTCAGTAGGTCTGCAAAACACAAATACACCACAACCATTAGCCATCAGATGGACAGTTTACTTATGTTAGTCTTAATGCTCTCAACTCATTCTGTCTTACTGCTCTCTAGTAGTATTCTACACACAATTATGATACTGCAGTTACAGTATACTTATGTGGGAAAGAAGCTTTTAGTGCTTTCTTCACATAGTGCGTGCTGAAGTGTGTTTAAACCAGAGCTAATGGTTTGAAGAGGTCTCAGATCCTCCCTATGTTGCCATGCAATATTTAATAATGCAGTCATGATGCTACTGAAAAGGGATGTAAAATTCATCTGTGAAAACAAATAATAAAAAATACTAACAACTTTTTTTAAAAAAGTAACGGAGTGGGCTGGCTGTAAGCTGGGAAAGTCCAGAATCAAGTCTAAAATGGTGCATTTAACCCCTCTGTTACAGCTGAGTATTTTGAGGATCTAACACTGTGGTCCAGCCACCCTTAGGCACACATAGCAAGTTAGTATACGGACAAAGCTGTAATTTTCACCGTGGTGAATGTACATAAACTCCAGTCATAGCTATGCCTGAAGAGGGCTGCAGAGCTGAAACATTGCTATCTTGAACCACAGGAGTTCATCTAATGTATTCTCCAGTTTGTTAGATTAAACTTTTACAGCAACATGTGACACCCAGAGCGGCACGGCCAAGTTTCAGTTCTAACCACAGCTTATTGCTGGTGATCAGCCCACACACTGCTAATTGCGAGTAGGACAGAAATAACGTGCAGTCTGATTTGACTTTTAAAAAATATATTTTCCTCAAATCCTACGCTGTTTTTCCTCTATTGGAGTCACACAACCATGAGCTGTTATCTGATGAAGCAGCAGAACATAAAACAATTACTAAAAGGTAGATTTCAGGCACAGGATGTTTCCCTCTTGTTAGGGTAAGTAGAGGCATTGGTCTGGAAAGAAAGTTGCTAAGAACCCAGAAGTTGCTTTCAGTGAACTTAAGCAAGAATTTTGATGCTAGCTTAGGGTGTCAGGAGACATCCCTGAGAGACACCAAGCAGAGTGCTGACGGAGAATGTGAAAATTCATTACCTAAAACTAGGATGATGAGATACTGACCCCTGAGGAACGCCACTCGTCACCAGTCTCCATTGACCACAACTCTTCAGAGTGTGGCCATCCAGCCAATTCTTTATCCACCAAGTGGTCCATCCGTCAAATCCATGTCTCTCCAGTTTAGAGACAAGGATGCAGGACAGTGTCAAATGCTTTGCACAAGTCCAGACAGATGACATCAGTTGCTCTTCCCTTATCCACCAATGCTGTAACCCCATTGCAGAAGGCCACCAAATTGGTCAGGCACAATTTGCCCTTAGTGAAACTGTATTGGCTGTCACCAATTACCTCCTTATTTTCCATATGCCTTAGCACGGTTTCCAGGAGAATCTGCTCCATGACTTTGCCAGGCACAGAGGTGAGACTGATGGGCCTGTAGTTCCCCAGGTCTTCCTTGTTTCCCTTTTCAAAAATGGAAGTTATGTTTCCCCTTTTCCAGTCAGCTGGAACCTCACCAGATTGCCACTACTTCTCAAATACGATGGACAGCAGCTTGGCAGCTTCATCCACCAGTTCCCTCAGGACCCACAGAAGCATCTCACCAGGTCCCATGGACTTGTGCCCCTTCAGGTTCCTCGGATGGTCCCAAACCTGCTCTTCTCCTACAGTAGACAGTTCTTCATTCTCCCAGTCCCCGTTTTTGCCTTCTGCAACTTGGACAATGTAGCTAGAGCCCTCGCCAGTGAAGGCTGAGGAAAAACAGTCACCGAGTACCTCAGCCTTCTCCATATCCCAAGTAATTAGATCTCCCATTTCCTTCTGGAGAGGGTCCACGTTCTCCCTGGTGTTCCTTTTATCCGCAAACCTATAGAAGCTTTTCTTGTTGCCCTTGATGTTCCTGGCCAGACTTAACTCTGTCAGGGCTTTAGCTTGCCTTACCTGATCCCTGGCTGCTCAGACAATCTCTCTGTATTACCTGTCCTTGCTTCCACCCTCTGTAGGCTTCCTGTTTTTTGGTTTTTGGGTTTTTTTTTTCAGTTGGTCCAAGAGCTCCTTGTTCACCCATGCAGGCCTCCTGGCGTTTTTGCCTGACTTCCTCTTTGCTGGGATGCATTGCTGCTGAGCTTGGAGGAGATCCTTGAATATGAACCAACTTTCTTGGGTACCTCTTCCCTCCAGGGCTTTATCCCATGGTACTTTGCCCAGTAGATCCCTGAAAAGGCCAAAGTCTGCTCTCCTGAAGTCCAGGGTAGAGAGCTTGCTGTGTGCCCTCCTTACTGCCCTAAGGATCTGGACCTCCACCATCTCATGGGCACTGCAGCCAAAGCTGCCCTTGAGCTTCACACTCACCACCAAACCCTCCCTGTTGATGAGAACAAGGTCCAGCATAGCACCTCTGCTCATTGGCTCCTCTATCACTTGCAGGAGGAAGTTATTATCAACTCATCCACAGTATGCATTTCGGCAACACAGGACACAGAACTCTGTCAAAGAAAGCACCTCTTACATCACAAAATTATGACCAAAGAATATATTTTCTGAAAGGTACTGTTTTGTTAAAAAGCCATTTTGGCAAAGAAAATTGAGTTGCTCTAATCAAAACCACAATGCTATTACAATTTGAAGTAACAGAGAGGTGGCTATAGTTTTGTGGGCATCTGAGCATAAAACACTGAAACAAGATTCCATTTGAAATGAAGGAACAGGAGGGCACTTGCTGTTACCTACCTACTCGTCTACCCACAGAAGGGAGAAATCACAGTAGAAAGCACCTCTGTCAGGTCCTGAAAAATCATGCATTATTACATTTTTCTGTTTTACTGATTTCAAGTGCTCAAAATTATTGAATGATGCTCTCCAAAATAATGAGGTTTAAAAATAGCAAATGTTATAAACGCTTTCTGGATTTCATTTAATAATCAAAATAATTACAACACTATTCAAGGTTAAGTGCCTCAATATCATTAATCATTCATTACACATGATTGAATTAAGGGCCAGCAGCACTCACACCAGTCCTGCAAACACTTGCTAGCTGGTTACTACCCCTTTCTTAATATAAGTAGCACAATTCAGCCATCTCCAGGGATTCCAGCAAAACATTAGCTTTTGTAACATGACTGGAAAGTCACCAAGTTTGAGTTATTTTTAGTTTATGTGGGAGTAAGTTCCAGAAATGGAGCTGGTTGGGGAATTCTCCAGTAGAAGGATTTTCAGTAAAAAAATGCCCTTTTCACAGAACCAAAGTTTTCTACGTGGGAAAAGAAAGTTTGGAAAAATACATTTTTTCCCTGAGAGAATCAAAATGAAGGCTCACCCAGCTGCTGCCTGCTACACACTCCTCAATTCCACTTTTGGCAAAAAGTGAATTTAACAGCTGCTTTCCAGGCAGGCTGCTGGAGGTTATGGTCCCCAGCTCTGTGCCCTCCTGGCACGCAGACGGCTGTGAAGGGAGAGGAAGAGGATGAAGTGGGGAGCATTAGAGCCCTCTGCATGCCTAGAAAACCCTTGGCAGTTCACAAGTTCTCTGCACAGCTGCCCAAGCGATTAGCAGCCACGCACAATGGAAATGCCACTTAAGGGCCCAATAAATTAAGTTTTTCTGAAAATCCATTTCTACAAAAATCTCACTTTGATATTTTGTCCTGATTCAATACCCCTAGGGAAAAGGGGTTTCTGTTTTCCAGACCATTCTGTCCACATACTGCAGGGCTCTGGGGAGACCCCTGTGCCAGCCGCTCCCGTGTGCTGCAATGAGGGCGCTTGGCTGAAGTGACCCTGCTGCCACGGCCACCGCCACCTCGCACGGGGAAGGGCTGTCCCCAGGGTGAGGCCTCTGGGAGATGCTGGGCTATCTCAGTAAGCAATTAGCAACAGGCCTTGAGATTAGAGTTGAGATCAGAAGAAAAGCTCAAAACCCTCAACCAAGAGAGCTATGTTTGTTCCAGCCACAGCATAGAAACATGGGTTTAATGGCACTTGAATAAATTGGTGTCTTACAGCATTCTAGGACGCAAATATATTTGTCTCTTTGCTTAGTCGCAGGAAATTGCAGTGATGGATTGACATCATTTTATAATTGCATGCGATGCACAATGAAAACAGAGGGCTCGGGCAGTGAGCTGCATCCTAACTAAATTCTCAATATTTGTTAATAACAAAAGTTCAGCTAGCATGATATAAGAACTGCACATATAGGATGAAATATTAATTTACTATGCTTCAGTTGAGATTTTTAAGGTAGTCTTATTTTGCTTGAATGCATGGGTTTATCATTATCAGCCCGAACACAACCAGCACTCTTCAAGGTTTCTTGCTGAAAAGAAATTGAGCGTGCAAATACTCTTTCATCATAATCACACTGGCTGTTCTGGGTAATTCATAAAAAAGCCAGAAATATATTGAAATTCAATATTGTTTTAGTCCAAATCAATATTAATAATTGTTTGCATTTTTAAAGTGCAATTTACAATTGAAAAATGTGCAGGCATCAACCTATAGTTGCTAACGCATCAAATTTTCCTATTAAACTTAAAGGCACTGTAATTTTACTTAAAAATGTTTATTATAAAGCAGAAGAAGGCATTGATCTGTGAAAACAGCTATCTATTATTTATATACACAACATTAGAAAAGGTTTTAATTATAAATGAGCTAAAAGGTCAGTAACTATTTTATTTTTAAGGTCTCAATTTTAAATTTGGATAGCTGAATACAAATATTTATGCACTATGGGCTTAGCAATTTCTTTCAGTGGTGGGGCAGCTCACAATGGAAAGTGCACAGATAGATTAGGCAAGGTTAATTCTCAGGAACTGGAGCAGAGGAGAACCTCTGACCTGCAAACATAAATGTTCCCATCTGCCTGACTGGAGAATACCGTATCTGTGAAATGCTTCTTGAAAGGGTGTAAAGTGAAACGGTGAAGCACTAGTGGATAGCACAGGAAATGCAAATAATCAGAATTAAGCTTCAGAGGATTTTGCCAGCTCCAGAGTTAGGGTTACAGGGGTATAATCAGTTTGTAAATGGCCAGACCAGTGTTTTGTAGGAAATCTTAGTGAAAGATTTAAGAAGCTGTCAAGCACCAGACAAGGTCTAAGGTGGTTTTCTGGACGTGTGGACATTGATATAAAAACTGAATTCGATGGAACCAGGAGTTAAAACTTTGTCTCTGTCATCCTGATTTGAATGAAACCATTGTCACCAGTATGCAGATGGTAAGCCAGAGACCTGTGTGGCTCTGTGGACTCTTCAGGAGCCCTGGCTCAGCCACACCTGGTTTCCTTATTGTGGAAATAATTACAGAGTAATAAAAGCAGAAAGAATTATAAAAAATTATAATTTCTTTATAAAGTCCTAGGAGGCCGTGGAATCTCTGTGCCTGGCTATTTCTGTGGGCAGGTTAGCAAGGCATCTTTTAGCACTGGTTTAAGTACCATTGATGTAGTTTATCCTGGGGATAACTTACTCTGTGGGCAAACAAGAAAAGCTCAGCCCCTCTGGCACTGTTTTTCCTGTTCTGTTTGTAAGCCTAGATCTGAAAGTGCAGATACTTAATTTTTTCCTATCAAACTGTGCATGAAGGATACTAAACTCACCCAGCCCCAGGAGCTCCAGCACCAGAGCTGCAGGACTGCACCTCGTTTGGTTTCTCTAGGCAACCCCAGTGAAGTCATGGAGTACAGTCATGCTATGACTGAGCAAGAAAACCATTTAGCAATGTGCTATCATCGGAAAATTAAAGTCCAAATGGGATATTACAGTGATGTGGTCAAGAAAATCCAAAGCTAAGCAGTCAGACTAACTTGAACCATATCTCTGCCAAACACTGTGCAGAAAGGAGAAGAATTAGACGTCCCTTAATTGCTACGAGACCTGCAGTGCTCAGCGGGTTGCAGGTGTGGAACAAGACCCGCAGCATATGGCAGCACCCCCAGTCCTTGACTCTAGCCTTGACTTTTCTCTGGTCCCTTCTGCAGTAGTATTTGCCTCCTTTTAACCAAGGTTCTTCAAGCTTTGTGCAATTAAGAGTATATCAATTGTGACACTACCCTAGTAATACTACTAGTAGGAAATACTCCTGTCAGATACACATTTTAATCCATATGGGTTTTGTATTTAAAAGACAAATACTTGACCAAGCCTTTGGAAAAAAAAAGTGTATAAAAAATAGTAGTTTTATTTCATCTGTCACTAATTAATTCATTATTAGTCTTTATCTGCGGCATGAGAAAGCCAGCATCAGCTATGGCTTTGGTAAAAAATATCCCAAAGTCACGCAAATCACGTAACTGCTACCTGTGCAACAGTGCGTCTATATGTTAAAAAAAAAGCACAAAATCAATGCCATTACTTCTTCCTTTCAGACAAGCGTTGCAAGGGGAAACACTGAAGATGTGAGTTACAGATGGTTGATGTGATCCATAAAACCAACCAAACAAAAAAAACAAGACAAACTTTGGTGTTTATTAGTGGTGCCAGGAACACTGATGCTTCTGTGTGTGCAGAATGTGTTTGAAATTGGTCTTTCCAAGTTCTATTCAAGCAAGTCATCTTTGCACCTATTAAGTCTCAGCCTTCCTTCACAGTTTGTGACATACAACACTATCTACAGTCAAAACCCAATTTTTTTGGTACCTTTTATCGAACCATTAAGTGTGAGTGACTTCATAAAACTAACAATAATTTATTTGAGCTTCAGTCAGGTTCTCTGAATGCAAATGCCTCAATTTCAGTAGTGAATGCAAACATTCATTACTTGTGGCAACATCTCCCCAGCCAGGACTTGATCGGTGTCAACTCACAGGAGAGACAGCGCAGGCACAGGGACGAGATGACAACGCCAGCCCCTGATAAACACACCTGCATGCTGCCTTTGAACAGGCACCATCTACTGCAAATGCTCGGCTTGCACAGGGACGAGATGATAACGCCAGCCTTGAGAGCCATCCCCCAGTGCTGGAATAACCCTGCCTAATACAGGGCTAAACACACCAAACAGGGAAAGATCCCTATTTTATATTATCTTTGCTGCTCAGCTATCTGAGCCTAACTCACCAGTACCACCATGCCAGTACAGCCAGAGCACTGGTGCTTGGGAGGAGAATACCAGAACACCCTCTTTCTTCCCCAGGACGATTCCTCTGTGTCACAAACACTTTGATAATTGTTCCATCTCCTGGAGCAGGCATCATTATGCCCATCTACATCACAGCAAAAAGAGGGAGGAAAGAACAGAACGTTTGAGGCTGTGCCTACCTTCCCCTCACTGAATGCAGAAGTTGAGAAAGGATAGAGTTACAAACTGAGTCTTGATGTCAAATGCATCGCATCAATAGCGTACATCCATTCCTACAGAGTATCAATGTAACAACAGGAACTTTCCCCGTGACATATAACGATCTCCGATATTTACAGCACACAAGTATGCCTAGCAGCTAGTTGCCTTATCTGTTCTTATTACAAATCTGACAAAAGGTGGTTAAAAAGAATTGAATAACAGCAAACCAAATAGTAATTCTCCCACTCTACCAGCATTACAGAACTGATTTTAAAGAGAGTTCATGCCTATTTAGGATTCTCATTACAGCTCAATATTGAAAATCCCCTCCTGTTTAAAAGGCTGAGTAGTTGCTCTGAAATCTCTGTTTCCTCAGCCTGCTCTGAAATTTGGAGTGTCTGAAGTTCTGGTGCATGGTAGCATACAGATAAGGAAGAACTAGAAGTGCATCACACATACACGTCCCGGTTCCTTGTACAATGACCATCACACTGGTGTCTCCGCTTCCCTACATCCCACGGTCCTTTGCCAGACAACCTTGCACTTCCTCTCTCACCCAGTCCGAACAGTTAGTGCAGCCATCACCTAATGAAACAGCCACACTTCTGAGCACGAAACACGTCTGTCTCCACAACGCCTCTGCTGGCAGCTATGCACTCCTGTCTTTCAAAGTCAGACTGTGCTGAAGCTGCAGGTGGTATTGCATCCCTTCCCCAAAGCTGACCTTGCCAAAATGCAAAATGTTCAGAAGCCGAGGAGTACAAGGGTATGGCCAATGCTCACCACACAATGTAAGCAATGCTCCAGTGTAATCCTGATAAACACACCCGCATGCTGCCTTTAACAGGCACCATCTACTGCAAATGCTCGGCTTGCTTCCCGAGGAAACTCCTGACCACCTCACAGCTCTGCCCCTCTGCAACTCCACCAGTTTCCAGATGTGCCATCCCTCACTCATCATTACACAGAACCATTTGACCCCTTCTTAAGTGATGGCAAAGCCCTCAGCTATTTCTCTTCCCTAATAGACACCTAGGAGGTCTCTCAGCTTGCAGAAGAGCTTTTTCCCTTTGGTGCCACACAGCAGGTGAGCTGGAGGGGCTCAGTCCCTGCTGCAGACCTGCCAGCCCATCCAGATGTGGCACATCACAGCTACGCCACTGCACACCCTTCAGCACTCAGTGCAGCTTCCCTTTATGTGCTGCAGTAACATGACAACTGAATTAAAAACAAAAATTCTATTTCATTTTGGTTAGAAATTGCACTTCAAAATAGAATGCAAATACTTGTTTTAGCTTCTTTTGCAATATATCCTGGGGGGAAATTTTTAGCTGGAAAAAAAATGTAAGTGGCCTTTTAAAGAAGAAAAAAAAATTAGTTTTCCAACTAGATCTACTTATAGAATATCTCCTTTCAGTTAGCTGCTGGGTTTCAACTGGCCAAATCAAGAACAAGAAAAAATAACTTCTCTGACATAAGGGCATAGTCTAAGTGAAAAAGTACCTTGAATAAACAGATGGTGATCTTTCATTAGGGAGAAATAATTTGTAAAATTTCAATAAACAAATCAGTCATCATGGCTGGAAGGATTGAAAGCCAGTATTAGGTGAAAACAGTCAGATGTACACATTACAAAAGTTGCTCAAGTCAATAAAGGAACCCACTCCACTGTCACAACAAAATGTTCCATTTCAAGGTTATGAGGGCTATTTTCTCCTTCCTGAAGTAACCATAGTAGCACCACAATGAACCAGACACGGTGTGAGCCGGGAGGTTGCTTTCTTTCTGCTTTTGCAGAAATGTTGCTGTGTTTTGTTTCCTCAAGTGCAGAATTAAAACCACCCTCACTTGTGACAAAGGTTTTTAATTCCTAGCTTACAGGGACCATTTCATGGTTTTCCTGTTTTTCTTGCTTGCTTACGACTCCCAGACGAGGATCGCCACTTCAGATACTTCTATCTTTTAGGAAAAGGAAACAGCATTGAGGGATCCTGAAGCTTACATGCACCGTGTTACGTATGGCACAGAGTTAAGCCATAATGTTGGAGGACAGAGCCCCAGACATATGTATACATAAAGCTACTCAAAACTGCTGTTATAAAAAGCATTTAAAATCTCACAATGTCAAGAGGTTTGGTATATAAATAGGACATTCACCCAATGGCTAGGAACATATTATTTAAGTTTATATACAAATGTGTGTATATATATGTATATATAAAAGAATATCTATATAAAAGCAGCTCATAAAATCTTTAGTTCTGTCATCTTTTTCTCCTTATCACATCTAAAACTGTACCAAAAAATTAATTTATAAAAGCACATTTGCTTCCTGCTTACAGGAAGGAGGGAATGTGTCTGGGATAATTACTTGTTTGGTACCTGTGGAAGTCCAGCTTACTCCAGGTGTGCTGTATCTTCTGAAAGGCAGTGTTTTTATTCGGAATAGCCAGGAAATCTATAGAAGAGAAAAATGAAGCACCTTCAGGACAACTGAAGACGAGTATTTCAGAGATGTTGCAACCACCACTGTCATACAATGGTGCAGTCATCTAAAAAACCCTTTGAAAATATGATAGTTACTTTAAATAGAAGAGAGTTTGAAGCAAGTGGAGGGAGAGGGAAGCATTTCAGACCAGGCTCTAACTAGAACCAAGTAGGCATCTGAAAAACTAGGAACCTTTCCACTATATTTTACAATAGAGTTCACTGCATTCAGCACAATTTTCTGTATGAAATATTGTAAGTGGGACAATACCCCTATAAATTCTGTTGCCAGGCAGAGCCTAGGAGTGCTGTGCTGCCTACATGAGATCTGCTGTGCAAATTGTGTCTTCCGCTCGGGTGTGGAAGAAAGCTGGACAAGCTCATTATTGACACTCACTATTTACACTGTCACTATACAGCTCCTGTGAGATGTTAATTTGAAACAAAGTAAAGAATTTTTTTTTTTAATTTCAAATGCAAACTGCTTTAGAGATTATATTTTAGCTTCGGAATAGCAGTATAACCCCTCGAGGATCCTGGAGAGGTGTGCGTATTAACTTGCTAAGGACCTGCTGCAGTACTGAGGAGATTAGTAACACATGACTCCAGCTACAATTTGCACCCAGAAAGATAGGAAAGAAATCTTCTCGACTTTGAAAGGATTATTTTGGTTGTTTACTGAGTGCTGTCCCTTTTGGTCTTAAATTGTAGATGAAAGTGGAAACCAGAAGTGCCCGCTTCCTATTGCAATATGTGATGGAAATGAGAGGAGCAGCTTTAGCAGCTTTGCTGGGGGGGCTGGAATGGGAAAAAGCAGTCATGCGTTATCACTCTGACTTCAGCCACATAAAACAGTATCACAGCTTTGTGCAGTTATGCCAAAATTCAAGTTTTGGCACATTATAGGGGTTAATATACCTTCTAGCCACATGCAGGTCCAAAGGTGTACACAAAAGAGTATACATAAAAGAGTAGAACTGGGCCCAGTGATACCTGACAAAACAAGTTTCCACCAGAATAAGAGAAAGCCTCTAAACCCCACTTTCCCCACTCTTTGCTTCCTCACATGTGTATGTGAGCAACAGAGGATGCTGTAATTTTCAGGATTCGCCTCATGTCGAGAAATCCCTGTTCTGCATAACTGGAGGAGACGCTGAAAGCCAAGACACATAACGACATCAGTGAGTGGAGAATAGAGCTGTTAAAAGGCAGTAAGTTCTGCTTAATTTCCTACAATGCTGATGGTGTGCGCTGAGTGGCATTTAACATGGGTGGTCAGCTCGGCGTGTTCATTCAGGATTGCTGGGACACAGACGAGACTAATTAAGCTGCAGGGAAGAGGAGGTGCCAGCTCATCGGGCAGGGCAGCAGGTCGATTCACCCAGGCACCAATTCCTGCCCCTGCAAGTTGTTCTTAGGAAAACTGAGAGCTCAAAGTAGTGCTGCATAAAATCACACAAGGCAGGTGTGCTTTCACTTCTTGAATTCAAACTGCTAAACTGCTCTGTGCACCTGGCAGCGCTGGCAGGTGGCTCAGGACGGACCCATTGGAGCTTCCTGGGGGAGAGGGTTCACCGTCATCCTTCGGACGGGGGCTGCTATTACAGAGAGGCGGGAAGGCTGAGCCACCTCTCTCCATTCAAGTATGTAACATCTGATTTCCAAGGATTTGTCAGGAGTCAGAGGAACCTTTAACTTCACTCTTATTTCACCAAAGCAGATTTAATTCTTTTCCCCATATAGAGGAAAATTAAGAATCCAGATTTTCTTCAAAAAAATATTTTTGGGGAGATTTCAGGGGCAGGGCATTTTGAACAGATTCCACTTAAAATTTCTTATTTCACCCTTCTTCAAAATACTTATTTTTTGTTATTACACAAAGAAAAACATAATTACATATGAAGTTGAAGTAAGCCAGACAAAATGTTTTGATTTGAAATATCAGCTGGAACTGAATCCGTTCTTTCCAAATCCCAGGGAAAATAAGTTTTTGTCCTATTGATACACGAGCAACAATGTAGTGACAGAAAATCCAGCAACCAAAGATGAACGTTTAGTGAATGGAAGCAGGCACAGGATTAACAGTTTCCTACTTCTCTGCTAAAGAAGCCAGAGGATTTGGGGCATAATACTTGGGATTCATTTGCATTTCCTATTTCCAAGAAGTGCTGACAGCTACAGAATAATACGACTTTTAATATCTCCACCTCTAGTATAGTGCCTGCATTTGTAGAACCACTATAAAAATTTAGTTTTACTGGTGAATATGAATAATGTTTATAAATCCTTTTTCTTCTGTAAATGTCATGAGAAGCCTGATCTAGAAGTCAGGGCTAAGCAGAGAGTGGACATTTGACTGATGGGGAAACTTAGTGCCCTGTGTTTGAAGGCCTTTTGTCTCCATAAGTGCTCTGAAGCAAGGAAATTCGTGCTTGGCTCAGCTTCAGAGAAGAGAAGCAGCCGTTGTTTGCATAACTGTGGTGGGCTGGATGGCAGGTGCCCACCAAAGCCGCTCCGCTCCATCACTTCCCCTCCTCAGCTGGACAGGGGACAGAAAACACAACAAAAGGCTCCTGGGTAGAGAGGGACAGGGAGAGATCACTCACCAGTTACCGTCACTGGCAAAAGAGACTCAGCTCGGGGAAATTAGTTTAATTTATTACAAATCAAATCAGAGTAGAGTAATGATAAATAAAAACTAACTCTTAAAACACCTTCCCCCTACTTCTCCGGCTCAATTTTACTCCCAGTTTTCTCCGCCTTCTCCCCTCCAGCAGTGCAGGGGGATGGGGAATGGGGATTATGGTCAGTTCATCACTCGTTGGCTCTGTCGCTCCTTCCTCCTCAGGGGGAGGACTCCTCACATTCTTCCCCTGCTCCAGCGCTGGGGTCCCTCCCACAGGAGACAGCTCTCCACAAGCTTCTCCAACATGAGTCTTCCCATGGGCTGCAATTCTTCACAAACTGCTCCAGAGTGGGTCCCTTACACAGGGTGCAGTTCCTCAGGAATGGTCTGCTCCAGAGTGGGTCCCCCACAGGGTCACAGCTCCTGCCAGCAAACCTACTCCAGCGTGGGCTCCTGTCTCCACGTGTCCACAGGTCCTGCACAGGCATGCTCCAGCAGGGACTTCCCATGGGGCCACAGCCTCCTTCAGGCATCTGCCTGCCCCCGCGTGGGGTCCTCCACGGGCTGCAGGTGGATCTCTGCTCCTCCGTGGGCCTCCATGGGCTGCAGGGGGACAACCTGCTCCACCATGGGCTGCACCACGGGCTGCAGGAGAATCTCCGCTCTGGTGCCTGGAGCATCTCCTCCTCCTTCTTCACTGACCTGGGTGTTTGCAGAGCTGTTCCTCTTGCATATGCTCATTCCTCTCTCCGGCTGCAATTGCTGCTGTGCAGTGACTTTTCCCTCTTCTTAACTACACTATCCCAGAGGCGCTACCGCCGTTGGTGATGGGCTTGGCCCCAGCCAGCAGTGGGTCTGTTTTGGAGCCGGGTCTTGGTGGGGTTTTGGAGCCGGCTGGCATTGGCTCTGTTGGACATGAAGGAAGCTTCCCGCAGCTTCTCACAGAAGTCACTCCTGTAGCCCCTCTGCTGCCAAAATCTTGCCACACAAACCAACACAACAACTCATAGAAACACAGCTAATGTATCTATAAGGGATCATTTCAGTAATAACAGCAAATCTTTTTCTAATATTCTTGTCATAATAGTATTCCCTTTTTTTCCTATTCAGTTAATTGCCTACAGTTGCTGTCCCACTCTCTAACTATATTACACAATCTAAGTAAAATTATCTTAATAACACATAAAGTAAGTGTTCCATTATGACACTCTTTCAGAATGCGCAAAACAAAATCCAGCAGAAGACAAAAACCCATCACAGCTCCCAGCTGCCAACAGCTCACAGTTAAACTTCCCTAGATCAGCTATGGAAGTCCCGAAATTTAATGCGTAGTTTTTATTTCTACCAGGTAAAGACCAACTTATACAAATACTTCTGCATTTATAAACATGTCTCTCTGAACTGGCAATACTACCAGTCAATGCATGCCGTTAACTGGGGACAGCTTGGCTAAGATAAAAGACACTGCTGAGGCTGTGCCCGTGCAGCGCCACGTTTCTCCGGAGAGCCCGTATGGCACTGCACGGACTGGTGCATCCACAGAGAGCTCCACAGCACCGTGGAGATGTCCCAGTTTGCCCCCCAAGGACAGCACAACCACAGAAGCGGGAGCCCGCGCCCCAGCTAACCTCTGTGGCTTAATACCTGGTTATTTAACAGCGCACAAAGTGCCGAGTGGGAACACATAAATCCCTGCTTTCAGCAGGCAGAGGTACCTGCGTACGCTGCCCTCCTTTGAATAAACAGTGGGCTCTGGCTCCACTGTCAACCAGCAGCCTGCTATCAGCTAAAGCTCACGCAGCGTGAGAAATGAAGTTTACCATGCACACATGAACTAGGCATTTACGTTCATTCATAGGTGATTTGTAATTGTCCAATTTAGCAATCAGTAGATGTTTGCAAACAAAGTGGGTGTTTTGTTGACTTGCTGATGTATATGGTAATGTAGATCTGATGCTGCCGTTAGTTTGAGTTCCTTGATTCACTGGGAGCGGCATCGGCACCTTGCAGTGAAGCCCCAGGATGGGAGAGGGTGAAGGTGCCCTGCAGTGGGCAGGTGCCTAATGAGGTCTCTGGCCCACCTTGGTCCTTCTCTTCCTCTGATTCCACACAGGAAAAGAACCTCTTCTGTTCCCATCTTGGTACAGTTCCTTTCATCCTCAGGCTAATGTAGCTGAGCTGGTCACCATCTATCCGGGGCAGCAAAGGCGCACCAGCACCCAATTGCAAAGAGAGTCAAGTAGCTTAGGTTCCGCAGGGTCTCTCTGAGCAGCCAACAGAGAGAAATGAGGGGCTGTAGCTGTCTTGTGCCTCGTCCCTCCTGTTCTCTGTGAGCGACCAAGCCCTTGGAAAGCAATTGTTGGCAGCACTGTGAAAGCTGCATACCCTAACATCATGTTTTCCTAAGACAGCTCGTCTCAGGTAACACTACCCACAGAAAAAGAAGGTGACCTCAACTAAAGATCAACAGAACGTTTTCTGGGGGCAAGTTATCCTACCACTTTGCTCTGCAAGGTTTTTTTTTACTTTCCTTTGAAGCATAAACGTGGCTACTGTTAGGGAAAGATCCAGTTCTAGATGGACCAAAGGCAATCCCTTGAGTTTCTACCTAAGAATTAGGTCATGCCCTTAGATTATTATCTCATCAATGCCATTCTTCACACAGACTTGTTAGCAGAGAAGGGAGAGAATGTCACCTCCGTAAAACTCATGAATGAACAAATAGCCATGACTGTCAGACACAAGCCTGAGTGCAGCCTGCCTGACCCATTGCAGATGAGGAATCAAACAGCAGAGACATTGGTAGAAAACTCTCTTTGTCTTTCTTGGACTGATCCATTATCATAACATCAAATTGCTCACAGGAAAAATGTTCGGCCATTAGGCTTCCAGGTGGGGTGGTGACTGCAAAAAAAAGCAGACCTACAAAGCACTACTTTCAGTTCTACTGTTGTCAAAAGATTTAAATAAATCTTTCCCTTCATATTGGTTTGCAGTATCTTTCAGTACTGCTTGGGAGCAAGGGGGAATTAGTCCTGCTTCTGTGTTTGTAAATAAAAGATCTGGTGCCTGAAAATTTTGCTATAATATTCAAATATTTTCCACAAACATATTTGGATGGTTTTTACCTAAAACTACCTTTTTCCTTAAAAGGCTTGCTGTAATGATGCAACACCTATTCTCCTACCTGATGCTAATACCTCCTCACTTCACAATTCATAGGACTACTGTGGTGATTAATGAATGTCTTTGAAGTGGAAAGTGCTGTCTGAGTGCTAATTATTATCGGCGTATATGCTGCTTTCGAGGGCAGAGCATTCACGTACCACGGTAATGGGAAAGCTTAGAAAAACATATATCGATACCTACGAGTTTTATCCACCACAGAAATGTAAAAAGGAAGAATAAATTAAAAGTTAGATGTTTCAATTCATTATTGCACGTTCTAGTGAATTACTCTCTATCTGTTTAATAAGTTCAGGGCAGCTGAAAATGGAGTTTAGATTGGAACCTGCTTGCAACCTTATCTTCTTGCACTCTCAGTAATACTAATAAGAATTATTAAAATATGTTATTGCCCATTGTGAGGAGCACAGTTGAAGTATGTGACTGCAAATCCAAAGTGTAAGCTGAAGGCTGTGGATTCATCCAAATTCTGCCTCCCAGATGCATGGATCAATCCACAGCTCCCACGTACAGCATCCCTTGCGTGCCCGAGGAGGTATTGCCTGAAGAAACTGTTAGCTGACGTTCCACTAAGATTTTTTTGTAGTTTTTTTTTTTCTCATCCATCTTTAAAATGACATTATTTGAGTGTAAACAATATTTTCAAATGTTCCTTAATGAGGATACTTGGTTCGCGTTTGTTAGTCAGTGCTAACTGCTTTGAGAGTTCCTCTGCTCCAGTAACTCAACGACCAGCCTGGGAGGGCTCTGGAAGCACACGCTCAGCATGGATAAAACAGCCGTTCCCATTCACCAGCTTTGCTCTCCTAAGACAGGTTAATTAAAGTCAACTGATTGAAAAAATAATTACAGGAGAATAGGGAGAGGGAAAAACCTAGACTCAGAATTTAAAGATCTCTGAAGTTTGTGTTTTGTTGAGAGGTAATAATTTTGTTGAGAGCAAAGAGGTTCTCTTTCTTTTTCCTTCTTGGACTCCCTCTGTATTCACTGCTTGCAAAGACGTGTAATGCCAACAGGCAATAAGCAGCAGTCTTTCCTTAGAGTTATGCAAGTACATGTGGCCTTTTCTTCTTTCAATATACACCTTCATCTAGCTTTCCTTACCATTGCATCTTGAGGTGTCCCAAAGACACTGTAATGTCTGACCTAAAGGGCTATGTGATCCTGAATGCAGCTGTCCTATAGGATGTGGAATAATGTAAACATTATAACTGTTACAAACTGCTACTGTAGCATTTCTCAGACTAATTAAAAACTGGCTAGGGATCTGCCTTCTTGATGCTGCCTCTACTTCAAACAAAAACATTTCAACAAATCAAAAACAGGGAAAATGGTTTAGCATTTTAAGCTACTAATAATTGTTTTAGAAACCCATGTTTGCTCAAGGGTATAATTCATGCAAAAAATGACCTTAAAACTCAGTGTTAAGCAAATATAAAACCTTTGTTATTTGGGAGTGGATGTTTTTAAGCTGCTCTCTCTCAAATTATGATCATGTGTTCCTTGCCAGCTCTCCATCCCACCAGCTGCCAGGGCATTCCCAGCAGAGAAGGGCAGAGCCGGCATCGCCAGCCCAGGGGCTGGGAGACCCTTCAGCTCTCTGCTCCGTCACAGCCTTTCTGTATAATCTTGGGCAAGACACTTGCCACACGCCTGTCCTGTGTAACTGGGGTATAACACCCTACGCCCCATGGGCATGCAGAGAGCATAAACTGGCTACAAAAAGGGAAATGTTTATATTAGGTAATGAAATGCGATTCTTGGAAAGCTCTGACTGGACGGTTTTACAAAATGATGGTGTGATTTTGGTGTTTACCAGCTTTGCCAAAGGTAGATTTGTCTTGAAATATCTATTTATCCAAACCACTGACTATAGAGCACAAAGTCTGTAGTGAACGGGACAGAGGGCGGTTCATGTTCCCTAACTGTTTGATTATAGCAGCAGTGTTCTGAACTGTAACACAGCTGCTTTGAAAGCTAATACTCCTCCTGTAATCTGACTCCCCTAGAGTTAGTATTTGACCCTCAAGAATATGCACCTAAAATAAATATATTTGCAAAAAGTCCATCCATACTACATACACCTGCACACAACAGGCACAGATGGACTTGCACAAGGACCCTTAAAGATTGGCTTTGCTAGTGCTAAAAACACATTTTCTTTTAGATTTACTTTTAAAGATATGAGAAAGGTTTAAGGTGAAAAAAATAAAAATACACAGTTTATGTCTGCCATAATTTTAACAGAAAATAAATCTGAATTTGCCTATGTATAGAGAGAACTTAGTGCTCTGCATTCATTTCAGATACAAGCATCCACCAGTGTTTCTGGCCTGAAGCTCCAGCTGCTTTGCACACTGAATAAACATAGCTGCCATTAAATAACCTTAGCAAGCAGAGTTACAGAAATTACTTCATCATGACTACATAACTACTGTTGTTCTTTGGTGCCTTTTCCCTGCTAGGGAAAGAACAAAAAGCAAACAAGTTGCCCCTGAGAACAAATCTTTAAAGACTTTTTCTGGCATAACTACTTTGCATCATCATCGTTTCACAACCCATCCTCCCTGCAAACTAACGTTACACAGTCTTTCTATACTTAAAACTTCCTTTGTAAACAAGGACCGTCTTCAAAAACCTTCCCTTAGATCAGGTTACGTTTACAATGAGAGAAAAGCAAAGTGATCACCATCCCTGCAACCTGTTGCTGATCTCCAGCGTGAGCCCTTGTGTTCAATAATGTGCTGATAAGAAATCCAGTTACATTTTTGGGAACCAGTTCCATTGCCTGTCCTCTAATGCATCATCCTTCGTGTTATTGAAAAATGCAGGACCAGCATAGTTGTGTGGGAAAAGGATTTATTTTAATTAATAAAGCCATGTGGCACCGCTAATTGTTTTCCCTTCTGGTTCTTATTCTTTTATTTTTTCACTTCTTAGTATCTTACCAGAACTGACACTGGTTCCAGCGGGACTATTCATGGGCTTAAAGTGAAGTATTCGCCTTAGGGCTGTGCTCAGCGAGGGGTTTACAATGACACAGGAGGTGCCCAGCTGGGACAGGGCTGCTGCCATTCCCCTGGGATGGCACATAGTGCAAGAATTCGCAGAACTGAGCCCAGAAACACATTGAGAGTTCCCACAGGAGGAGAGGCAGCCAGGCCCATTGCTCCTGCAGAGACAGCCCACTGGCTCCCCACCCTCTCTTTTCACATGTTTTCTGCAAGCCAGTAAAAGGTCCAAGCACTGTGAGCAGTATTTCCCTTGGAAATCAATGCACCCACAGAGTTTTTCCAACGGGCGGCACGGTGACCTGTCATGCACCAGTTTAACTGGACTGGTTTTATCAAGGGAGAAGCAGGCAGCTGCCAGTTGTTCATCCTTCTCCCCATGTTTGACATGCAAGGTGCAGCTCTTGCGATCATTTCCCCCACATTATCTCACTTTATGCTTTTCATATTGCTTAACTGGTCAAAAATAAAAAGTGACACATGCTTCACTTGAAGCACGCAAACTATTAAGAGGGGTTTCTGTGAAAATTACAGCTGTAGCATAACCATTTTTTCCAAACTGCGCTTTTTAGCAATATTCTACATTGTTTTTTCAACATGTTAAACACAGTGTCATACAATTAAAGACAAACTGATGGGGCAGAAATTGACTGGATGACTGCAATGAACTATACTAAAGAAATACTAAAGAAATAACTTATTTGGTCTAAACAAGTACTTAAATCTACTAATGTGCATTGAAAAAATAAATGTTCTATATGTTAAGTTTTAGGGGTTTGGTTTTTCACCTCTTGTAGATGTATTACGCCAGACTTCCAGATGAGAGGATGAGACTATGAGTGAAGAGCGTCCTGGAGATCGCGTGCAGTCCTTTTCCTGGGTCAGAATCTGACTGATCTGAGAACACTAATTATGAGGCTGACATGTATGTTCTCCTTCATCTTGCTGTTTGGAGCAGCTGGGCTTGTTGTCTTCATTCACCTGCAGGATCCAGAAGAAATAGTTCATCAGCAGACACCAGGTTAGCATTCCTATTTCTATTTGACTCATGTTCAACAGTTTGTACTTATATCCCAACATGTTTTACGTATTTCGCAGAGGTTGTCTCAACAAAGGTATGTAATTTTTTTTAAATGAAGGCTACTTAAAAAAAAAGGAGTGTGCTTAAAAAACAGTTCTAAGAACAAATTAACTGATTATGCAGGGATCTTTGCCAAGGTGCTCAGGGTCCAGCTGAATGGAGTTAATTTTCTGCTAAAGCTGAGACCAACTTCAGCTACAGCTATACTACTATAAATACGAAAATGAGAAATTTTGCCCAAAGTTCAGTTCCTGCAAATACATTCCTCTGAATCTACCTTTGCCTGTATATGGAATTCAATGTGTCATGGAGATGCAAAATAAGAGATGCATAAATGAGTCACGCAAGAAACATAAAATACTTTGGGATGCATTCCCTTAATATGCTTAACTTCCATTAAACTTCTCATAACTCATTCATATGCACACCATCTTCCTGTGCTACTAACTAAACTGTGATGATCACCAAGACCACATCAATGTGAGAACTAGAAAACTGTGGGCTGAAATAGTGTTTTCCTTTTAAAGGAGGGGCACGCAAGAAGTATGAAAAAGCATGAGATCTCTTGATTTATTTCCAGTCGCATTCTCTTTGACGAAGGCAGTAAGGAAGGCTGGATTAGACCCTAGACAAATGCCAGTGCAGTTACTCCAGCTCATAATAATGCCCCTGCGCGCCAAATTTTGGTCACTATGTTTGCTCTCATATGCACTGAAATCCTCCTTTGACTAAACAGATGCTTTATAAAAAGTCTATTCCATTGACATCTTCATTGTACAATGAACATGACTGTGTATATTTTAAAGCATTACGAACATTTTCAAAGGAGTTGAACCCTGAACACAGAGAACCCTTAAATAATTACATTAAGTGCTAATTTCTCTGTCCAGGTTTATTGTTTATTTCCATGTCACTAAACAATCTATACTTTAGTATGTTCATTATTTAGTCCCACTGCGCATGAATTTTGAAAGCAGCCACTCAGCTGAAACTGTAGAAATAATGAATCATCAGTGTTGTGCAAAGTAGAGAACTAACCAGTCCCTTCGGTGCTTTTGCAATTTATTTTTGTACACTTAGACGCAAAAAAGCTTATAGATTAAAACTAGCGATACTGTCTGTATTTGATTGAAATTGGCCAGTAGATGGGGGGTGAGGGGAAAGACATGGACACCAAATGCAGGCAGCACTCTAGTGCATCTTAGAACATGTAACTTTACATTGAAAAGTTAATTCTTTGCTCCTGAAAGAGAAGGAAATTCTAGTGATGTGTCAAAACCAGTGCAATTTCTTCCCCGTTTTTTCATTATTAGTCCCACATCTTGACCTGTTGTACCTCTGTTCTCTCTGCCACAAACCTCCTGGATGCTGACTGCTGATTGCAGTACGCTGTGAAGTGATTTTTGAGAGCGATATAACTGTAGAAGGGGATGCCCAAGCACATTTCAATAAAAGTGAGTTCGAACAGAGTGCCTACCCGCAGCAGGGAAACTGCATAACGTACTCGATTGCCACGGGTAGGGTTCTGCATAGCTGAAACGCGAACATCCCAACGATGCTGTTACTGCCAAAGGTGTGTAATCAATTGCTCAATTCCCACATTCAATTACTATTTATGTTAATAGGAACCAGACCGTGCCCTTGAGTAAAAGGTGCTCAATACAATTACTCATATTTCTGTTTGGCTGATTTTCATGGGCATTAAGTGCTTTCCACTCCCAGTGGACTCAAAACTCCTCTCAACCCCTGCTTCTGAAAATTGTATCAGTTATCACTAAACCATATTAGGACACAGGAAAAAACACCCATTCATTTAATTAAAAAGAAGGTGGGCATATTTCATCTCTAGACAGTCTCCTGTGAAAATCTGTCAATCACAAGTGACATTTTTGGTGTGCTGAGGAGGATCCGTCCCTTCCACTGCTCAGAGTGTTTCTTCTTAAAAGAGCCTGTTTCAAATGGAGATCGGATGTTGCTGTAATTTGCTTGTCTGATTGCTCCCTGAATAGAATCGCACAAATGCATGTGTCATTAAGCTACTTAGGACAACAGATCCTGCATGGCAAAGTTTTATTGTTTTATTGGATTAGCCTTTGCTTTTGTATTTCCCATGGAGTTGCTATGTAGTAAAACGTATTTGCCAGACACTGGAATCTCATCAGGAAGGCTAGAGAAAAGTCAGTAATGTTTATTTTCCACTCCAAAGCAGTGCAAGATAATTTTGCATTGTCCAAAAGGACGTTTTATCATTGTTAGTATGTTCAGTCATCTTTAATTTAAGATAGTGCAACTTATGAAAGAAGATTAATAAAAACACTTTGGTACTTTAGTTTTATCTGTCTGTTCCGGAAATTGTTCTTGATTGTTTTAGTCCTAGCAAGCATGATGGTGAGACCTTGATGTACTACTTAAACCAGTATAAAATCCAGAGCCACAAAACTTTAAGTAATGCTTACATTACTTTCACTGAGCTAAGTATTCCTGACAGTAGCTGTTTGTGTTGATTTGTTACTATTCATTTATTCTTTCCCTGTGCTTCACATTGCTACCTAATTGTGATGCTGTACTGAGAAAGCAATATCAAAGTAATTTTCCACAACATTAGTTACAATTTTCTTCTGATCTTTCGAGTGAAACAATCCCATCCTGTTGGCTTCTGTGAGCATATAAACCTTGATTACATTTATCTGTTGGAAACCAATGCTTACAAAGCCTGTGCCTGGGATAGCGGGTGTAGGGCCTTTTTTGCTGATTGACAAACATGCTCTCTGTGTAGTTCTATTTATATAATGCACATCACTCTGAACAGATATATTTAAGACAGACAGCCATTTAGGGTGGGCAAAACTGATTTCCCAAGCCAATACGTTAAATTCAGTAGGTATTCCTGTGGTCATTAAAGAGACAATAACCTCACTTATGACAGTTGTTTTCTCACCATCCATGAAGAGTGCTACTGCTATGGAGAATGCAGGATGAAGCCGGGGTGTGGGCTGAGAAATAGTATGAAGGATAGTCATACACCATACAGAAACACAATGCTCTTCTAACAATTATCCCTGTATAATCACATAAAACTTGGCTTCTGCAGTAATCATGCCGTTATTCTTAAACAGACACAGCAAAGGATTTGTTTTGGGTCAGTCAAGCACATTTTGCACATAGAATGGTACACAGGAAAAATTTAATACAAATATCCCCATCCTAATGACTCTTGAATGTATAAATCTCCTGTCTGTGATAGAATATTAAACATACAAAAACTTTACAGTAACTGACTGTGCAGCCATTCCACCGCTGTGTTTGTCCTGGCACCAAAAGCAGCGGGGAAGGGGCCTGTCCAGCCCTGTGCCTAGCAGGAGGCTTCTTCAGTGTCATAGCTTGTGCCCTCTCTCGCAGGGCGTACAGCGAAGAGTTGACAGGGCTAACGAGCGCCTTTACAGCCTTGGCTAGGTCCACTGCAGTTTATGAGATCAGTGACAGCACAGAGAACTTAGATTTGCAAGAGCTGCACTGGAGTGGTACAAGAGAGAGCAACTTGGACAAACACATCAGCATGTGTGAGAAGAGTCTAGAGGATGCTACCCATCCTGACAGCTCTCAAGTGGACTTCAAACGCCTCCACAAACTTCTGACCAGCCAGTCCATGGGCTGGAGACAGGACTGTAGCCATGAACAGCAGGTGGTCAGGTGAAGTGATGAATACCAGGAGCCCTGCTTCTGAGCTGCACCAGGGACACAGTATCTACAGCTGTACTTAAGAGCACGTGCTCTATAGGCTTCAGTCAGAAGAGAAGGGATAGTCTAAAATGGTATCTATTTTTCTAATAGGAGACTTTGACACATAAAAACTAGGGTAAATATTATCCTCTACACCTATATTCATGTAGCAAACTTCTCTCTAGATAGTGATTAAGTCCATGGGAAAACATTATTGGGTTTTTGCCATATGGTTACTGAATTGACAAACCTGTAAAAGTTTTCAGTTAGAACTTTTTAGACGAATATATATGGACACACGCTCCTCTGGGAGCTGGTAAAAGGTGGAAAATAGACCTCAAAGGACGCCAGTTGTGAAAGATCCAAAAGGGTGAAACAGGATGAAAATAGAATGGAAATGTCTTTGCACTCTGACTATATTAGAATTTGAAAGTAAAGTATGAATATAACCAAGCCTGAAACTCATCTGACTGAGGTTCTGCAGTGATTGCTGTCCTTACCTCATCTACCAGTTTCCAACATAACGCTGTCATAGTCCTTATTTTCTGCTTTACTAAGGGTGTGATGGGGAGAAGGGAGAGGAAGGAGAGAACAGCCTGAAGGGCTGACACGTGAATGCTATTGCAAACCTGACGGCACAAGGGAGCCACAGCACAGAAATCTTACTGTATACAGCAGTAGCCTTAGAACAAATACCAGTATTATAGCTATACTGAAATTTTCTTACTTATTCAGGGAACATACACCTTGTTACTCACAAATTACAGTCCTATGCACATCTCCGTGTTAGCTGTACATTTCCATAATACCATCCTAGTGCACAACGTACTGCTTGTTTGTCGTACTGCAACTTTTCATAAATACAATTGAAAATGAACTAGCATTGATATATAATTTCAGAAGTAATTTTCCTATAATTTGCAACTTACTTTTCTTTATAAACTGGGAGCCATTTAATCTGCTTCTCAACTAACAGCATCAGCAGAAATCATGAACAAAAGAATCCGGTGACTGTAGTGGAGCAGAGTGGGCTCGCCGATACGTTTTTCAAGCAGAAGCAGCATACTGTTATTTGTGTAAGGGTGGATTCCACAAAGTCAAGAGTGGATGAACCCTCTGCAATTGCATCCTCTGAGTTTTCTTTAGCAGAACTTCTGCCAGCAAAGAACATCCCTATGCACAGACTAGTTCCCAACGGTCCGCAGTTACTGTGACGAAAAGAAAAATATCTATTTCCCTGTCTGCTGAGGTAAGGGCCTTATAAGGGAAATGTGGTCTTACGAGTCTGATACTCCCTTTTCTGTTGCTGGTTGTGGTTTAGAATGACTGTGAACGTGAACCTGGATATTTTTTACATTGGAAAGAAGTGCTGGCAATGACTTAATCAGTCCACTGCTACAAGGAGGATCAAATGCTGCCCAGATGATTACAAAGGAAACCCTACACCACACTGCCAGTGCAAACCCATTCAAAAGAAATGCATCTAGTGCTGAAAGCAATCATGTATAAGCTGTTGTATCACAAGTAATATTGTCTCCTACAATGCTTTTTCCCTGCTTTCGTGACTATGCCACATCCTTGGCAGCTTATGAAAAATGCAGCATTTATTTATGACATAGTATTGTGAGAGTGTCACTTTTTTTTTTTTTTTTTTTTTTTTTTTTTTTTTTTTTTTTTTAGTTTCTCTTATCATGCTTTAGCCTAAAGCCCGTTAAAGCAAATACAGCTCTTAAGCCATAGCATCACAGGCCAGCATTTATAGGACCAGTATCTCCCGCTGACCATCAGCACGTGATTCACAGGAGTCGGAGCCCTTCAGTATCAGACTGTGGCATTGGGATCCAAAGCAGCAGTGGTTTGTTCCTGCCCTGCCCTACTACTCATAGATTGTGCTGTACTGTCAATTCAGGCAATTCACCTGCTAAATATTTCCATTTTCTATTATAAAAGGGGTTCTCTGCAGGGGATTCAAGGTACCTAAGGACTGTGAGATCCTACAACAAAAACGCAAGACCAAACCAAATGGCGAGATTATCACAAAATACAGTTATAATCCCACTGCAGTGGTGCACACACTTCAGATGACTGAACCAGATCCCCTGCCCATTTATTTGATGGCATAAAGTCCATGTCACCTAGTCCCAAATGCATTTACCAGCATAAAACCAGAGCGATGTCATACTAAATCACTCACATAGTGCAGTTTACACTTCCACAAATTTCCCTATCCTCCCTTTTCCTGTAAGCATTTCTTCTCAGATATTGACTGGTTAAAGAAAAAAAAAAAAAAAAAAGGTTTGATATTTCTTTTAAAGCCTACTTTTAAAACCTGTCAGAAGTTGACACTCCTTTGTTGCATCTGGCAAAATAAACAGAGACCTGCCATCTCGGAGCTGCATTTGTTTATGGTGCTTGGCAACATATCACAGGCAAAACTCCACTGTACTGTGATATGTCAGAAGACTCTCATTGTGGCAGCTTTATGAAAGTATATTCCCAGAGAACAAGCCTGGATGCTTCTCAGATTCCCCTGGAAATTTGCAGATGCATTACAGAAATGTGCAGAAGTTGATCAGCAGACTTTCATTTCACCTCAAAACATTTATTCTGAATATAAGGCTATATTGAATTTTTCATAGGAAATGTGTCAGTACTAGAAAGCCTCCTTCCATATGTCAGCTATCATTCAGTTTGCTTGATTTTTAAAACTTGATACCACATCAAGGAGCTTATGTAAGTTTAAAATACTTCCGAGATTTTCTAAAGCTTATGCCATTTAAAAAATGTTTTATAATATATGTTTCCACTTCTCAAAGTTATTAATGTTCCCCTAAAAGCTTAATCAAAACTTCCTCTCTCCAGCAATACCATCCTTCGGCATTCAGTAAATATTAATTTTCCTTTCATGATTCTAGTGGAGCTTGAAATTAAAGGTGGCTTTCTTCTCTATTATGGCTTGCACTGTGTATCAGCACCAGAACTTCAGCGCTTCAGTATCAACTAAGTGGCTCAACTGTTAGCTCTGCTCCAGTGCCTGAAGGGCTCTGCTGTGTGAGGGACAGAATATTCTGCATCTTGTAAAATTAAGTCCCATCTTCGTCCTTTCTTGGTCTCAGCCACTTCAGGAGACCTATGTGATGATTAAGGGGAAAAACACTTCAGCCAGGCCCTTCCTCCATTGCCACTTCTGCACATCAGGGCAATTCAGAGATGCTCTTTCCCTCTTTTTTTCAGAATCACTATCCACTGCCTGTTCATACCTACAGAAATTGAGTCTTTGGGGGCTTCTGTTCTTGCTTTTTAGTTGGAAACCACACATTTTCTCAAAAAATCTTTGCAGAGACTGGATGTCTGATGTTTTGCTCTTTGTAGCACATTAGCCAAGAGATCAGTGTTTACAGACTTGAGGCATCCCTGAACGATGAAAGCGAAACATGCTGTGCTGCTGCTAGCATGTATGTGCATACACGAGGAGAGTTACACAGGCTGGGAGGAAATCAAGGGACATCAAGTACCTTTATGGAGCAGTGGGAACTGAACAGCCTCAGGGGGAAAAAAAGCTGGTTGTGAGTGAAATTCCTCATCCTTCAAGAAGGAGCCTGTGCTCCAGTGCCCTATTCCTTCTCTATTCTGATCCCTTTACTTTTCTCCTTCCATTTGGCATAATGATTGACTGTGCTGAGCTTTCTGTAATGATGGCACAGATAATGTTTGGGACAAACAAAGGTATATGTGGATTTAGAATTATTTTAGACTTGAATTCACAGGAGCCTTCGGATGGCCTGCACCTGCTGCAGTCAGCGTGACTGACAGGAAAGCAGAAGAGACACACAAATACTTTTCCTTATGACCAGGAGAACGGAAAGCACTGGGCTAAACAGAGGAAACTGGTCATTTTAGAGTGGCTGTTTGAGAGGGGCGGCAGGGGAGACTCCTTTTCTCAAGCTGTAGGTAGTGCACAATGGCCAAGATACCTACATACCAGTTTCCAGCTTGTTGCATTTTTTTCTCGACTCGTTTGACTTGACTTTATTTGTTAATAAAGTTCTGCACAGCTTAATGCCTTAAGTCAAACCACAGAGAAATTATAGACAGCAATCACTGCCGCTCTGTGTGAACTGAATGCAGCTTTAATTGGGTTCTCGTAATTGTGCAAGCAGCTGCTAGGAAAAACATGATGATGCTTATCTCATATAAGGAAACAAATCCCTCTCACTACTCCATTGCAAACAAATAAAAAGGCTTGTACTCAGATAGTCGCAAAGGTAAATGCATACACCTGCAGGTAGGTACCGTGACTTTTATGCCATAGCAAAGCAATTCTGTACCCATTGAGACTTTATTGTAGTTCACTGTAATTGTGTAAAACTCATCCTGAAGACTTTGGTGAGCACTTAAGCAGGGCTGAGATATCATTCACATGCCCAAAATAAACATCAGCACCTCAGCCGCCAAGTTCACTCAGATACCGTGAACAACCAAGATTAATAGTGGAAACCAATCAACTGGGTTTTTTTATAAGCTGTTAAATTGAAACCTGCCCCTCCATTCATTTAGCTCAAGAGATGTTATTACCTTGTAAACAGGAGGCATCCTTAAATCACTACCTAATTAAAATTCCAATTATTCTGCATTTATGAGCTGTTCATTCTCATGCTATTGAAGGGAATTAAGTTACTCAAGAATGTACGAAGTCAGGTATTGTCTAACATCTATATACTGATGACGTGTTCAGTGCTGTATGTTAGAACCAGTCATGTCACTGCCTTTTCCAGTAGCATAATTCACCAATACCTGCAAGTATTGGTGAAATACTTGGGTGAAATCATTGCGATGATTTATATTTTGTAGGAGAAAAACAAAATGAACAGATCTTTTCAAACTATTATAACAGCAGCATTAGGAAAGAAATGCCTGTAAGTGGAAGAGAAACAGAAAAAAAAAAAAGACGTGTGCAGCACACAAAGAATGGTAGGAAAGGAGATCTGAGAAACAAAAGTTGAGATAACTTCCTTTTCTGTTCTTCACATTGGAAATTATTTAATGAAAGGAGCTTTGTGAGTTTTTTGTAGAAAAACATCCAGAGAGACTAGTTCTGCTAGCTACTTTAAACATTTTCAAAAGGAAAATAACCAAATGTTGAATTAAATTAGAATGTAGCAGAAAATTTACTGCAGTTTTATAATTCATGTTAACAGACAGCAGGCCCAGAATCAGTACGACTGAAGTTCCCAGGGGTGCTAAAATGGAGACAAGGGAAGTAGCAAGGAAAATTACTATTTACTACAGTAATTCACAATAATTAACAAACGTAGAAAGAACACCTTAAAATTTTAAAAGCACTAAATATTCCTAATGAACAACAATGATCTAATTCTTTTATACTGCCATATACAAATCTTTGAGACATAAAATGTTCTTAATGTCTACACACTTGCACACCATATTATTCCTCTTGCTTGTTTCCAGAGATCAAATTATACATTCAGTATATTCTGATTGTTCTTTGCCTTTTCCTCTCAAGGCACTGGCTTCACTTCTTAATTGAGACCCAGCGGAGATAAGTTCACCACAACATAATTTAATGAACTATGGAAGAGTCACCTTTTACTGCATGAAGTATCAAGCTGCATGACAGAGAAAGCGTATCTCCTAGGTGATGTTTCAGTAGATAATAATTAACTAAGACAATGCCAAAAATAATACCACCCATGCACAAATGCAGCCCTTTCCCCCTCTGAAACTGGACAACACATAAAGCAAGTTATTAAGCCAAGGACACAGTTCCTAAAAGGAGTTCAGTGACATGGTTTCTTTCCTCCATGAAACCACAGATTACAAATCAGAGACCTACAGTACAGACAAGTGACTTTCACTCTTTTTCCCCTTCAACTTCAAAGGCTGAATTGTGCTTGATTTACCCTTCACATTAGTCTTGGATGTGCCATCCCCACAGTCCCTTCTAAGTGTGAAGGAGATTTTCCTTTTCGCTCTGGATCATCCTGAGCAGATCAGCAGCAGTACTCTCAGCACACAGCTGTCATCTCAGCACCTCCTGTCCCCTTTACTTCGGGGCTTTGGGGAGAAACTTCTGCAGCATCGCCCTCGTTGTATTTTTTAGTTATTTTCTTCTGGTTTTGTGTAGGGAAAAAAAACTGACTTTTAAACGTCTCGCATGACGCAGCCTGGGGAGCAGGACTGATCCACCTGTAGCCTCTCTTGGGGCCATGGCAGACAGCACACTGCCATCCTCACCTCCCTCATCCAAACATGCTGCTTCCAGCTCTGTCTCCACCTTGAGTAGCCAGGGTAACCTTCTGTCCCTTGATCTTCTATATTTTTGTTGCAATTTGAAGTTAATTAGATTTCAAATTCCTCAAATTAGGGAGAGTGAGTCAAACGCTGGCTCCTACTGAGTTCAGAAGGGTGCGTGTGTTTATAGGCATTTTTACAGCATTCAGCCACTTTGATCACAGCCCTCCACGCCACCACAAACAGATAGTAATTTGATTATAACAGAAGATGTTTCACAAAGAACTGCTGAGATAGCATTTCAAGAGTTCTGAATATTTTAATGTTCATTAATTAAATGTTTCTGAATTTCTGTCCTTTTAGCAACCAACCATTGATGCTCTAAAAACATTCAAGCGAAGGGCAAATTGTTAGTATTCCAAGAGAAACTCTGTTTGCCATGAGAGCAGCTCTAATTAGCAAGACAAACCGTCTTCCTGTAGTCATTTAGAGGAATCAGAAGCAAGCACAGCAACACTGGTCCTGATAGCAGCAAAATATTTACCATCCCCTGCCCTCACTGGAGAAGGTGCCCAGAGGTAGAGGCTTACCTTGAGAAACAGCAGTTCTGTTTCCTCACTTTGACTTTGCTCCCTAAACAAAGCACTCATTAGATCTGCTGCATGTAACAACTGCATTTTCTTAGTCTAGTTACATTAATCTGTCTCCGTTTCTTTTATCTGGCAAGCTGAAATGTTCTTTGGCAGGAATTTCACAAAACAAAGATTTCTTGAATGCATAGCTGCACTGTGTCCACCTTCCCCTCAGCTGCGGCTCAGCTGCTGGGCACCTGAAGGGGAAACGGGAACCCAGGTGCGGGTGCCCAAGCGGGGTTTTTAGACACAGAATGAGACGATCCACAAGTTGTATCTCCGATAATGCTCCTGTCACAAGGAGGAGAAAATTGGTATTGACTAATACAGACTTCACAGTCAAACTCACTGCTGGACAGCAGATTGCAGGAATGACCATTGACTCCTGTCAGGGCTGCTGCTGCACACAGAAACCACTGTCCCTCCGCCAGCTGAAAAGCAACGCGGTCTGACAGCATCATGGGCAGAAGGCATCATAGCACCCAGTTGCTGTAATACAGCACGCAGCACATTGTTCACATTGCCACCACGTTTGTCCCGGGCAGCACGTGCCACCTCAGGACGTGAGGGTGGGGAAAGCCTGTCCAGCTGAAGCCAGACCCAACGATTTAGAGCCACCCAGGGGGGTGGCCAGGTCAGGCAGAAAACGTGTGCAAAATATATGGGAACAGTTCTACACTAGGTTTTCAAGCTTTATTATCCCTCTGTGCTATTTCAATTTCTGAAGCTAAAATGTCCCCTCTCCCTTTCCAGCAGGCCTGGGTACTGTCTAACGGGATCACAAAGAGAGCTGATTGATTTTGCTGGTTCCTTTTCTCTGCAACAAGTTTAATAATTGCACAATTCTCTGGCCAAGATTGGGTCCTAAAGATGATAGGGGTTTTATCCCTCCGCGTAGAAGTAGTCATAAAAGCAGACTGGAAGCCTCTCCACCCTCACATGGGCCACTGCAGTGTCAGTGTCAAATGTCACCCAACAAGACCACAGATACCAGCAGGATTCTCAGAGGTGGCAAAGGCAATACAAAATGTTTCTTTAAATCAAATCTATCTTGTAGGTTATGTATACTAAGGGGCTAGTTTTAATCTTTATTCCTGGACTTAACACATTGCACTTTGTTTTTAAGAATGAACCCTCAAAAGCTATTGAAACATTTCGCAGGTGGCACGTTACCCAGCAAGGCTGTATCAGGACTGCAGTGTGTAAATGCCAAATAGCTCGTGTCACCGGCTGGCCCTGATAAATCAGAGTTTTAAACAAATACCACTCAAGCTTATCTACGGGCACTATGGCGTATACTGAATCAATACCCCAGGGCACTGCCATCTGATAATGCTCTTCGTAGTCCAGGGGAAGCTTTCTCACTGTTCCCACTGGACAGCCAGCAAACGTATCCATCAAAGATGATCTTTCTAAACAAACACATTTGAAATCTAAATTTTGCAAAATTTTATTTCTTGGGGAAAAAAAAAAAAAAAGAATAAAACCAGAATGAAACATTCTGGATTAAACAAAATGATCCACACTGAAAGGTAAGAGACATTGCAGCAGGTAAAAAACCCCTTCAATCTATTATTTTCCCAGCTTTTTTCAGTTTAACTACCAATTCAAATGTTGACCTAGTCTACTAAAGTGGCATTTCAAAGGAAACCTAATATTTATATAGGTTTTCTTTAAACTCTCTTTTAAACATGGCATTAAGTACAACTTGCTCTCCTGCTGTGTCAAGCTCTCTTCCCTGCTTCCTACGATGCAAGAGCAATGAATGGGTCTTTTGGGGGCCTACCTGATAGGAAGTGAGGGATGTACAAAATGTGACTTCTACTGAGTTAGAGAATTTTATTACGGTAAAGATATAATCCCTTCCTCAAGAATTATAGTCCTAAACAAAGCAATCACTGCCAAAGAACGTCTTTTTTCTCCTAAAACACGTATAGCAAAAAATCCACCCCCAATTCCGCCACCATGAACTCTGTTGCAGGACAAGGCACCAAGCACTGCACTACCGTTGAGGCAGCACCTCCCACCAGTGCCTGTTTACAAAAGCCAAAAGCAAAAAACCTGCATACACGTCTATGAAAACTAATGAACTCCAACATACAACTTCAAAATGTTTATCCAAAGCTTTATAGAGAAGTTAATAGTTTTTTAAGTGCCACACAAATTTATTGAACTGAAAAGAGTATTAACATGATATGCTAATAAAATCTGCATTTAATAAGATATCTGTTTGGATTCCCTGTACCTTTCTGTCGACACAGCATATTGCAAAAATGAACCATTGAGACCGCAGTTTAATCTGATATAAAATCAAATGATCCGTGTTAACAAGACAATTAAATAACCGTTGGAAACTAAAGAAAAAATTATCAGAAGTTTACCAGATATAAACTGGTTATGAATAATATGAAAGCACAATTACACAATATGGAAACTGAAAGCTGTTGCTGTGATTAGAATAATATGGGTGGTAAATTAGGTCTCAATTTCACTATGAAAAAAGTCCAGCTCAGGTGCTTCAAAACAGAAAGAAAACCTGCAAATGACATGTTGGTTATGCTGGCCTACTGAAAATTACTGGAGAATGCACTACAAAGAAATTAGCATTTGGAAAGGTTGTTTGGAGGCAGCAAAACTGAAAATTGTGACAGCTGCTTTTCTGCTGGACGTGACAAACAAAATGATGCCCCGTATATGTCACATAGAGGTTTGATAGGTATAATTTCCCGCAACAAAACATTACCACGCACAATGGGTACAAACCACGGGAATTAAACCTTACACTTAAAATTCAGCAGCTTCTAGCTAGTAATGTTGTTTACCTATAGCCTGAAGGTGCAACGTAGGGATTCTCCTCAGCAAAATTTTACTCTAGAGGCAATGCATAAACAGTCCTGTACAGCGCTCTCATAGGTACATTTGTCAACTTTACCTTCGTAAAACCAGCCCAGATGTTGGATGCTCAGAAACACTGTGGAGCTGATTGGTGAGCACAGCCTTTCTGCTTCTCCACAACCACTTTAGTGCAGTAGCTGTCAATAAGTCAGTGGGGTCTGTGGACCCCTGGAAGTTCACGGATTGCTTTTAATGTAACTAAAAGGTCCAAAAAAGTAAGAAAAGTAAGCCTACACCCAGCAGACCTCAATACAAAGAAGTCCATATGTCCACAGAATAATTTTAGAGGCTCACAGACTTAATGAAAGTTGAAACTGCTGTTTTTAGGGTATAATTACCAGAAATGCACCTAAAGTTAAGCATTTGGTTTCAACTACAAAACAGAAATGATCTCTCCAACAGGAGACTGAAGTAAAAGAGTCCTTCCCGAGTGTGTAATATTATGAGTGCTCTACACCAGATACAAACAACCACAAAGCTGCAAACTTGCATTATCTCACAGGGCCAGCGCAGGAGCAGGGTCAGCAGTAAATGTGCCTGCACGTAATGGCTCTTTGTGCAGCCTCACTCAGCTGCAAGGGGGAAAAACCCAGCACTGCATTTCTTCAGAAGCCACACAGTATTTGTTTTGTCTTTATTCTGGGAACTTTTGAGGATTACTCTTGATGTAGCTCTCCTCTTCCCCTCCCTGTGGCTACCTGTACTGCTCATCCATCGCCCCAGGAGTGAGCAGCGCTGTGTGCAGTTCCACGGGGGCCAGACACAGAAGTAGCGTATTAGATACACTCCAGCTGCTCATGGCAAACACATTTAACCCTCCTTGCAAACGTACATCTTTCAGATCTCTTCTTTTAACATTTATTTATATATCTGAAACAACTGAAAGGGAAAGATGCACCTGGGGAAATAAGCAATGCTTCAGAATCACCAACTTGGTTTAAAATTCAACTTCCCCAAAAAAGGATGCAGAAGTAACACAAATAGCCTCTGCTGCAGCTGATGGCAATCTCATCCTCTAAGCTGCTCATCCTCGGTTCAGCCACCGTCCCTCTGCCCAGACACCAGCGCAAGCCCTTTCGGAAGTGAGTATGACTGGATGGGGACAGTATCTAGCAATCCTACAGGCAAGCTAAAGCCTTCCCGCTTCAACACCCAAAAGCATCCGTGGTCAGTCTCAGCAGGTTCCAACGACACCTCCACTTTCAACCTTCTGGTGCACTGGGCACACAGATCTCTCTAGGATTGCTTTATCCACTCATACACATAAATAGGTAATTTGCTCAACGACTATGTTAGCTCCTAATGCAGGTGAAGATTCACCTACATCAGTGCTTTAAGAAAAGCTTCAGAAAACTTTATTCAAAGACCACAGAAGTCACTAGGAATGTCTCCATTGACTTGCTTTGGATTGTGTCCCAAGTACTTATCAGTTCCTCCAGCTTCCCTGCTTCAATAGAGTTGAACTCTGCTTACTAAAGGTGATACTCTGCTTTTTTCTTATTACTGGTTAAAATTCATATTCAAAGTGCAGCACTTTGAATCAGTGGTTTTCCCCAGATGCTTCTGATGCTTATCCTCCTTTGTTAAAGAGAATGCTACTTCATACAACCAAGCCGGTAGCCTCTATTCAAACTCTACCACACTGCAAAGAATGATGTTGTCAGACCGATCTATCTCCAATAGCTTTTGCAGCACTTTTGTTATAAAGATAACATGGAGTCTAAAAGGAACAGATTTAAAGTCTTGGGATAACAAAATACAAAGCATGACAAAGAATCATAATACCGATACTTGTAATTGAAAGAGCTACTGAGAAACTGCATCCTGGGCTTCAGGGAAGAATAAGGGAAACAAGAGTAATGTAGGCTACTAAAAAAACAAATACCTTTTTTTTTCTGAAAAAGTATAACAATAATTTTTGAAGGATTGATAATTGCTTTGTTTCATTGTTTTAACTGAGATTTAATTGTGGTAACTGGAAAGAGTATCAACTGAAGACAGCATACCTTCAGGAGTCTGAGCACCCAACTCACAATTAAGTTAATTCAGGGAACTATTAAGTACAATAAAGTACAGTGAACAGCCTGTATATCATGGGAACAGAGATTCACAGCAGTTATTCTAGCTCTGTGAAACAGAAATTATGATGAACAGATTTTAAAATGCATTGATACTGAGAGTCCCTAGTAACGTTACACTAACTTAGCATTATGGTGCAGCCTTTAAGGCCAAGTTCTACTTCTATGGTCAAGGTTTGTACATAGACTGTGAGGTGGCACTTCCCAAAGCAACAACAAGATCTCAATCTTCCACCATTGAACTTTAACAGGTAACTCTACAGGTAGCAGATTTATGCTAGTGCTAAATAACTTTGCAAAACTTCAAATACTGAAGAGCAGAAATAAAGAAGAGCTAGTTAAATATACAGGGGACAAAGTACAAGATTTATTACGCAAACTACACATGCCCAAAGGCAGCTTATGCAAGAGTGGAAGGGATTCTTCTAACACATGCCATCGTCCTTCATGGAAATTGTTCTATGCTCCAACTGAACAGAAAGTAGATGTTGCCTTTAACTCATCTTACATTGCTTACATTTCATATTTCTCAGAATTAGCCCTTTTCCTATTAGAAAGACAGACAAAAACCAACCAAACAAGAAGCCCCAAGACAGTAGCTACTGTTAATAAAAACTGGATTTCCTCATTGCTGAGTAATTGCCGCAATGTTCGGCGTGCCCCAAGCTGCAATACCCAGAGAAGGGGTTTTGGAGCAGGGCGCTGGGCTGTTTAATCACTGAATGCATTACAGCGTGCAACCAGGCTCTCTTGCATTTACTCCTGCAAAGTTTTCTCTCTTAGCTACACCTAATGAACAAGTTTAAAAGGATCAAACCACCAAGCAGATAATGTACCTAGTGGGCTCTCTCCAACTATCTTTTTCTTGCTTTCTACCTTTGTAAACAAGTTAAAAATGCAGCAGAGAGAAAAATTGCTAGTGACACTTCAGACCTTGCTGGCTTTCCTACATTACCACAAGTTGTAAAAAGCCACTCTGAATGGCACAGAAAAGTAGTTATGCCAATTAAAAGGGCTGGAGTAATAACTTTGAAGTAGTAGATGTTTAACTTGTCATTTTTAAGTGAAGTCTTCTAATGTAATTTCTATATTTTCTGGAATTTTTGCACAAAGGATTGTAGCCTGCAGAAGCCTTATAATTAAACACCTATCATAGTGAATAGCATGTACCAGAGTTGAGGATTAGGTGATCATATTCCTGTAGTAGGATTTGCCTTCTAATTGGCATGGAAATGACAGCAGCCTCTGTTAACAGGAGCATAGGAATTGCTGTAGTGGCTTAGATCAGCAGCCCATCTATCCCTTCAAATATCCTATCTTTAGCAACGGACAGTATGACGTGATTTAGAGGGAAATGCCAGGTAGTCTGCTATGGAATAAACTACTATCACATAAAGTTTCTTCAATATTCTCATTACCACTCATATTTCTTACAAAGTTCCTTTTACTTTGGCAAAGAAGCCCAATCTTTTCAATCTCTCTCCATAAAATTCTCTTTTCATGACTCCTGAACAATCTCACAATTCAGAAGACGCACAGCATGATGCCTCTCCTTCATTTGAATTTGTTTGCAGCAGCATGGTCGTGCCCAGAGCAGCTCACAGGGGTTGTGTAGTTAGAACTTCAGGGAGAACAAAGACCAGAAACTGAAGGGTTCAAACATGGTGGTGCAAAAAATGAGATGAATAGAGAAGACTTTCCTACAGCCTGTTGCTGAAGTAATTGAGCTTTAGGATTAGTTCAAGAAAACTTGGAATTCACAAGGCAACAGCAATAGTAGCAGAAACTGCAAATTAATTCCGTAGTAACTCCTACTACTGCAGGAGAACCACCTCAAATCTTTAGGGAGGGCTGTCAAGAAGGACGTGAGCTACGGCAGCTCACTGGGCATACCAGCAGCAAGGGATCCAGAAGGAATGAAGAACCACCTCTGCTACACCAGCACGGTCCTGCCCTGCCACTCCATAATGTGCAAGGAAAGAGAATATTGAGGAGGCAGAGGAACAAAGGGGGTGGTGTGAAGAGCGGCACTCTGTGTATTTGTCTCATCAAGGCTCAAAACACTCTGCCCATCAGTCAGTTCCTGACTCCACTAGTAAGCTGCAATCTTTTAATGATTTGGGAATCTTGTTTCTTTATACTCACAAAACCAAGTGATCATTCAGAAAACTTACACCATTACTTTTGCGTTATTGTTTCTACTGCAAGAATAAGGCAAAAACAAGATCTGAAAGCAGTATGCTGCAATATCAAGTAATTATATCGCAATACACTCAAGCTCTTTCAAATAATTAGTTAGTCAAACATCTGCTGCAGATTAACATTGGGCCAAACCTGCCTCTTGGGTAATTCAGTGGACTTCAGTACCATTAGGCAAGGGATGATCTGTTCCAATACATTTACTGTCTGTGGATAATTTGCTCTGGTTTAGAGCTTCCTCCTTGCGTTGTTCTAGCTTGAAATCCTCTTGCAGTGCAGTTGCTATTTACTGGCTTGTGCTGATGCATCCACTTTTTCTGGCTTAACTCAAGAAAATTCAAAATGCACACACTGCCAAGGAAATGAATTTATTCAATAAGCCCTGCAATGTCAACTCTTACTAATGCTGTAATGCTGGAATAAACAAAGGCAGAAATTATGCTTGGCTTTCTAGCCATCAATAAAACCTTATAAATCTGTAAGGACTCATAAATTTCACGGTACAAAAAATGATATTAAGGCAACTCTTAACTTGGAAAATTCAAATTGCATTTTAACCAAACAACAAATGAAGCTAATATGTATTGACTGCATTAACAATTCATAAATGCATAGAAAAGAAATAAATAGTCTTCATAGTGTTGCCATGTCTTTGAGGCATTGATTAAACTCTGTAGATGCTGGTCTGTCACTTTAGCAGCTATTCAATACGTCCCGAGTTTGTCCATCAATGTCTTTTGTCATTGGTCTGGCTCTCCTGCTCAAGTTGGCAGCTATTTCAAAAAATGAACTGTGACCATAGGATAATCAATTAATCAAGCATGAATTGCTTGACCGAGTCTTCTAATGAATGTTAACGTGTGAACACTTGTCAGACACTTTGCAGACCAGAGGGTTTGTGTGGTTATATTCACGTCTGGGAAGCTGACTGGCACCAAAGCCCGTAAGCACAGTCCTATCTCGTTGTGTTAATAACGCACATCGCTTACAAGTATTTCTTTAAAATAGATTAGCTACAACCATAACGATTTTACTGATTTTACAATCTCTTCCCCTTCAACGGAAGCCGAGGTGACTCCTTGCAGGAAGAAGCTGATGCCCTACATGAGTGAGGCCAGCGCCCATCCCCTCGCCCTGGTGTGAAACGTCGATGCATTTTCATGAGCCATCACCCCCTCTCACCCACAGGAGCAATTTATATCCAAACCCTATAATTACAATCCTGCTTAGCAACACCCCAAAAATTCTATTGCTACTTCAGTGATAAGCCTCATTCTTAGGGATTACATTTGTCAAATTAATAGTATGCAACAGTTCTCTGTGAAGATGTACCTTTTAATTATCTTCTAAAAAAACCAGTGGCTTAAATCACCATGGCTGTTACTAGCAGAAGAGTGGAGGGTAACTATTTCAGGAAGCAGTATTAATTTTCCACTAAGCTTTCCTGAGGAACGTTAAAGTATCAATTTTGTTCCCTAAACTTATTCTTGAGCCTTTAAATAAATTATTATTTTATCTAAACTAATGAGCAGAATGGGTTAAAGACTTAGATGAACAAAAGGATTTTATTTCTAAGCTAACTGGATTTCAAGGACCAAACACTAGATTTTATACCTCAGAAGTTCTGTTTCTTTTCTTTTATCACTGAAAACTCCAGCAAAACCCACAAAAGAAAAAATTCAATATAACAGTATTATTTTTCTACTTACAAATAGTTTCACATATAAACACACATCTTTTGGGAGCACTTCCCCTCCGAGACAATCTCCACTGAACAAAACTGTGCTTTTTCCAACCAGAACACTTATTTAGATGAAGGATTATGGATTTAGGAGTCCAACTTTAGTCAGGCTGGTTGTAAATTCAGAGCCTCTAGTCATGTATTTAGAATTATGAGCTTCACTGTGCCAGTTTTTAAGCAGAACTCCCCCCTGGTTAACATGGGGAGGCGTGCTGGAGACTGGCTGGATAACACAGCCAAGCACCAGTAAGACTTTGCATACAGGAAGGATTTTACAGTAAGTCCTTTTTAAATTCAAAATTACGATTTATGGACATTATTTTTTTTTTTTATAATAGCGTCTCTGCTCTGAGCCATTTTTGAAAATGCAGGAAGCTAATTTAAACATGCAAAATGTCACTTTGTACCTCTATGTCACACGTCAGCGTGTGAGTGTCTGCGGGAAAGGGCGCCCATGAGGTACAGGAACACACAGGATGGGTTCCCTTCTGCTACTGGCACGCACGAGTTAAGCATATGGGAATGTGCGCGACCCACAGTACGCACATTAATTTGGAAGATCTGACATTTATGAACTTGGATTAAACTGCTTATCATGACTACAGATTCATGTTTCTGGATGACTTTACCAGGAGCATCTTGGATGGAACCCTACAGGACTGTTTCGCAAGGCACCAGAAGGGTAGCAGCATGCCTCATATGGTTAGCCTCAGATTTCTCTGAATCTGGGTATATGACACACAGCAATTGTTCTAGAAAAATGACATTTTAATTATAATAATTCTTGCAAAGTTCATTTATGAAAATGGTATACAGTACTGTGGAATCACGTGCGTAGGGCCCTTTCAAGTACTAAGGACTCAACACCGCATAGGGATAAAAGCAAGGTTGCTTATAGATACAGGCATTCACAACCTGATCTAGTAACTCTGAAGAACTCCAACTATAGAAACAGCCACAGAGGCAAGTTTAAACATCCACGTGTTTGGTAAATTGGAGGGGAAATGTATATGCAGTCTAACACAATTAAAAAAAAAAAAATTAAAAATCTTTGTTTCTACCTTCTAGTCCTACAATTGCTTGTCAGTGACCAACTATTTTGAATGTACTTTTGTGAAAATAATGTATTTTGCAAGAATAGATCTGAGGCCAAGGCCGGAGTTCAGTTTAGGAAGCCAGTGCCAATGAGATCCATGTTTCTGCCTCTCTACCAGAGATAACTGTTCCCACATTTTGGCTGGCCAAATAAAATCAATGAATTTTCATTTTCAATGTAAAGTCTGACAGTTGTTTACAAATGAAAAATAACTTTTTTTCCTGGATTATAACAAGTCCAACTCAGTTCCTCCAGCTGCTTCCCCTCCTAGCTCCACCATTTTCTCACCAGGGCTGGCTGCTTGAACCAGCCCCGTGTCCGGCCACATGAGAATTGTGCAACAAAGCTGAGGCAATGGCAGCCTGGGCTCAGCCCAGCCATGCCTAGGGGTTAATTTAAACTTAATTTAAGCCACCACTAAATTTAAGCCATCTCATGCTTTGAGCCGAGATTGCTGATATAATACGGAAACACTTGAAGCAATCAAACAAAAACAAATGGAGAAAGGGTAGCAGCATCTTAAAAGGCCAGAGTCTCTGCTACTTACTATCTGGCAACTCATGCACTTTCCAGAGGTTTTAGAGATAAAGCACTGCAGTGAGTACATGGATTATTCTCTTCTGAAACTAAGCTATATGTTCTTTTGTGCCTCCCAAATCACACAGTGTTATTCATTTAATATAAAAAGCATCAAAGAATGAAAATGACATCTGAGATAGTGTATATCATGCTATATACATGCTTTTAAAAGCATAGATTTAACACTAAAAATATCCTTCCAGTTGTTTTAATGCTAGTTACCCTGTGCATTTCTATTTTGGCTATATTATTGTAATAGAATACTTACTTATGAATATATTATTTCATTCATTGCAAACACCTGAAATCAGTTTCCAGAGAGAGATTAAACTTAGAAATCACAGCTTTATCAACTTTCAGGTTTCGAAACCTAGAAATTAAATCAGCCAATGTACAGCTATTTTTTGTTAATCAAAACTGATTTTTTTAAATATTACTGCCACTTCTCTTGATTTTCTGGAACTGCATGAGTGATAGGGCAGAGCAGCACGTTTAATTCATTCCTTAGATTGCAGTTTGTAACATAAGTGCTTCTTCTGAATATCCATGAAATTAAAACGTATGTGAAGTAGTAGATATTTTCTCAAGAAAGAGAAATGCCTTTGGAAGAGAGGCAAGCAAGAAAATTCCACCCAGGTTACATAAAATGCTCTCTACCTGTGCCCTCTTGAGTGTGTTCTCCAGAATAAAATAAAAAAGAGAAAGGAGGCGTTCAAGCATTACAAAAATGTCTCAGTTAACACAGCTATCAAGTTCAGTTGGCTTAACGTCATGGAGCCTGATTCTCGTTTATGCTTTTCCACTATAATTTATACCCTGGGAAAGTCCATGTAAATTGCTAGAAAGTATAAAGGGGTATTAATGTAACCAAAAATAAGGCTCACATAATGTCATTTTTTTCATAGAACAGCCTAGAATCTTCAGACATTACTTACAGGTTTTATTTAAGAAACAGACGTTTTTGCTCCTTCCCTGTATTTAACAAAGTCCATAGAAGCTACACATAAACGTAAAGGATTGAAAAGCCATTCCCTAAATTTATGAAGCCTGGGAACTCCCCACATGAGATTCTCAATCCTTTCAAATTCCATTATGGTATTTCTGGGTTGATAATAACTATTCTACAATATTGTTCAGGTTTTGTTCACAAGCCCATTTAAGTTTGCAATATCTGTATAAATATAGCTGCAAAAAAACCCCCAACTTTAAACAGAAAGGCAAATTGTAGCAAATATATTAAATCTTATGACCTCAGTGGATCCACACTGCTGTACACTGGCACATAATTTAGTCCGCTGCCTCTCTCAGATGCTCTAACCAGGCACCCCTGCACATGATTTCCAGGCCCATGGAGGGTTTACTCATTTCCAAGTAGCCCACAGCCTGAACAGATGTATTCAGCAAACCCAGATCAGCACTAGGTTTTAATGAAAGATGGCCAGATTAAATGTGCATGAAAACGCCATTGCACTGATACCTGAGAGTACTGTCTATTTTCAGCAGCACTCAACTTTCATTTCAGGAAGAGCAATGAAGTTTCTGACATGTGCTCTGTTCCCATCGTAACATTTTTTCTTAACCTTTTGCCAAAAGCACCTGGGGCTGGGAGCTCCCCACGACCTCGTGCTGACAGGTCTGCTGCACGTACTCCTGACGAGAGATTCCAGCATCCCCCTTAGAGCTCAGCCCACCAGGCAGTGCCCGGGAGGTTACTGCCCATCAGCCTCCTGCATTTTCTTACCTAACAAAGACTTGACTTTGGGGAATCTGTGAGGTGAATTCCATATGGTTTCAAATCCACTTCCATACCTTCTAAAGCGCTGTATCCACAGCACATCTATGATTACCTACCACCAGACTGCAGGGATCTTTTTTGGAAAGACTGGCCTGAAGCATGGATTTTGCAAATGCAGCCACACATGCTAAACCTTAATTGTGTGCCTACTCCTGTGGAAATGAGTGACACGATGTGAATATTTGCTTTATACTTAATACGCTATGCAGGGATATAACAAGGACAGAAAAGCATCTCTGCATAAACAGACTAAGGACTGTATGAAACTGAAGCAAAGAAACAATACCTACACTTCTCCCTTCCTCCCTCATTGCAAAAGGTTTTTCTCTCTCTCATGGTATTGGTGCATATTTCAGCTTCTACTCTTCTAAAGCTCTTTTTAATTCAGTGGTTTCATTTAAAAATGCTGGCTGAAGACATAAAGAACCTATAGTATCAACATTTTGAAGGCTATTGTAAGTCACAGTATCAATTTATAGGTTTTTTTTTAATTCTTTCATATTTATTTGGCTAATCTTAACACAGTAGAAGGGTTTTTTTGCTATCGTCATCTCTAATATTTTCCTGTTAATATGAGGACTGAACTCTTATTTAATGAAAAACAAAGAAAACTACTCTTAATCATCTGATTGCAGAAGCAGGGGATTTGGAAAAAAAACTCATATTTTTAAACAAATTTTTAATACCATCTTTAAAATAAGACAACTAGGGATATTGTTGTTGTTGTTATCACAACCACCTTCCCCCAAGGCGAGCTCTGTCGTGGAGCACAGTTTGCTCAGGCCTTCAACACAGAGAAGGGCACTGGGTACTTAACAGCACTGGGAGTTGCCGAGCAGGAACGCCAGAACTGGCGGGGTCACCAGGGAACGGGCAGTATAGGTGCAGGAAGGATGAATGGACTGGACCGGTTCTTGTACATTTGAAAGTCCCCTGCTGCTGCCAAAAAAAAACTTGGTTTGTCAAGGTGCAAGGACTGGACTTCAAGGGAAGGTGGGAGCCCAGCCTGTCAGGAGAGCTGACTACAATGATGCCAGTAGCAACTGCAGTGAAATACTGTCCTCCTCGCAGGCAGCAATATCCCCAAACTCCAGTAGCATGCCAGACTTTAATGTCAACTTTCTACTGCTGCTTTTTAAGATAAATACAGCATGCTCCTACCAGTGGCTTAGCTGGGCTTTTTCACTACCTAGAGCTTACAGAATCAAGCCCAGAGGTGTTAAATGATCCAGGAGAAATACGTTGCTAACTTCAAGCTTTGCAAAAAGGCTACTCGTGAAAAAGAGTGAATAATCATATTTGTTCTGCTACTAAATGGACAAATAATACATAAAATATTATCTGAAGTAGACCAATTAAAAATGTTTATGCTGCTAATGAAAGCCACCTAAATATAGCTGGGTAGATCAGAAGGAAGATGGAATTCACCTCAAGTTCAGAGTTAGACGTACAGGCTGCATTCGGTGGGCACCTGATTAATTCATAGAAACTAGCAAAATACACAGGGAAAATGAGTCTGAAACCCCTCAGCAGCACTGACTCAGGTCGGAAGTTGTACTGCAGACACTCATCTCTAACAGGAATTATTTACCTTTTACTGGGAGGGCATGTCAGAGGAAGCAATGTATTGAATTCAATTTTCATTAAGAAATCCAAGATTCCTGCCCAACTGGTGAGGCACACAGCAGTGCAACTACAGCTTTGCTCATACAAGTTCACCCCCACCCTTGCTCAGTCACACACCCTGTTAGCCACTTGCCTTTTTCATACAGTTGTCTATACAGGAATGTATTTTGGGCTACTGGTTAGTGCAGCAGGCATTCCTGTTTGAATATGTATCGGAAGATTTAGTTTAAAATTTACCTGACATATTGCAGCTAATAGGGTCAGATCTTCAGTTACTGTAAATCCGTCAAAGAAGTCTTTTCCAGAAGCTAAGGAGCTTGCTACCTGTTTGATTTCTTTGACTAATTAAGTCTTCTACATGAAGTATTGTTTTGCAGATAGCACTGCACTCATGCCGAAAGAGTAATAAACCAGTAGAGTTGTTATGTTAAGTCTTTGTACTGCTTGTACTTTGTTAAAGAAAGTGTAAATCTATTTAGAAGAGGAATCATTGCTATCATGCAGGAAATTAGCTCAAGGATAACTTATTTGTCAACTAAATATATACCTGTATCTCCCTCTCTCTCCAAATATAAAAGATTAAAATAATCCTCTTTGTGGGTTTTATTCATTCGTGCTCTAACTGTAAGAGAAATACCTGGCACAGTTCATGAGCTGATTTGAGCTGTACCCTGAACCTCAAGGATGCCATAGCTTTTTCACTGCAGAAGTGCAATCCTTGCTACCCGCACCTCTCGATCAATAAGCAATTCCAAATGCAACACAGATTATAATATTGACTGATTTATTTTGCTTGTTTTGCTTCAGCAGTTAAATCCTTGCACAAATGTGATCTGAAGTAGCAGACAAGCTCAATTGTTTCCTGGTCTGCGTGCTCATGGTCAAAGGAAGAACTCCCTCCCGCTTTTTATCACATTTCTGACTTAAAACTTTGGATAGAAGATGTAAATACCAGTAACATAGAGGCCTATCAGTAGCATTAGGAGACCTTCTAAAAACCTAAAATTAATTCAATTAGGGACCCTAATTTTCATAAATGTCACAAGCAGTATGAAAGAAAGGCTTTCTGCTATATTTAACAAACAGCACGTGCAGGCATGCTGCCAGCCTTCGCATGGGCCAAGGGACACATAGTAAATTCTTACGGCTCTAGTGTTTACTTCATGGCTCCTTTGAAAACAACGGCGGCTAACTATGTTGATGGAAGTCTCGCCTGAGGTCCCCGAACAGTCATTAAACTCTTAGCCCTCTGTTCAATATAAAATGACATGCTCATTCTGCATTTGTTTCACTGAGCTGCGGAGGAGGAGCCGTGATTCGATTGATATGCCTGGCTTGAGCCCAAAAATGATTGCATTGCGCTTTCCTGCAGCAGGCTGTCAGTTCCCATTCAGAAAGCCATAGAGGATGCAATTGTCTGGTCACTGAAAATAGCTTTGGTGCATGTTTAAGCCATTTCAGTGTGGCAATATGAGAATTAATTCTCTATTCTCCTTCTGGAAATTTATCATTTGCACGGCAGTGCTGTTCAGCGTGCACAGAATCATCACATCCCACAACAGATTAATATTTTAGTTTGTTATCACTTAAGTTATTTTTAGCAGCCAACTGTCCTTGTGTGAAGCTCAGAACTGCAGCAAGACGCTTCGGTATGTTCCGTGCGTGGTCAAGGACGCGTCGCCATACATCTGCTCTGCGGGCTGCAGCCCTGTCTGTTATTAAAGTAATCTCTGAACTGCTACTGTAACACATGTAATCATCAGACGCAGGATGTCTTTTCCCACCTGCTCTCTATTTATTACCCTGTTATCCTACAAGTTTTAACCGTAACTTGCATTTCAGCTGATAAACACCTAGGACTGAGACTCACTATAACAAAACACAGGCTATTTTCTGGGGTTGGGGTTTTTTGAGCTCCTAAAGCATATTCTCAGCTTTTCAGTATGCATTTCTATTTTTAGCATTAGTTTAAGGACATAGAAATTTATAATGATCAAACATAATTAAATATCAATATTCTGGATTTACAGGCAAGAATCACATTTAATAAGTGAGTGGGTAATAGGTTCTATTGCTTTGTCCTACTTTTTGTAAACGCACAGGCTTTCTATAGGAACTGAAGTATTAGAGTATCCGTTTGGAAATGGATTTATGTCAAATTTTATATGCTTGGAAGATCAGTGGTCCCCAACTGAAACCTTTGTTGCTTTTTTGTGACACAGTAAAGGGCTCAACAAGATCCAGAATATGTTAGCTGCATAAACTCCCCTGACAATCTATTAACGATGTAATTTTTACCTCTTGAGAGCAGAACTTTTGCATTTTGGCTAATTTAGCACACTGTATGTAGGTATTAAGTGATAAATTAATTTCATTATTTCCCCCCTTCCTGTTGAATACAGAGAATGAGAATATAAGTAGCTGAAATCACCAGCAAGCAATAATGTTACAGCTTTTGAATCTACTAGGCATTCTTTCAGAAAAGAAGGGAAGTAACAATGTCACTGGAGGTGCATTGCAGGCTCTCAACCTCCTAGGCTTCACCTTCAGGAACCAACACTTCCGAAATTTTGGCTTGATTCATTTAGCTAGCTTGCCCTCCCCAGCTAACTGTATTACAACCATGCCATTCTCCACAAAAAAAAAAAAAAAAAAAAAAAAAAA
>WHYT01015784.1:443130-468518 GCA_009806455.1 Tetrax tetrax
TTAGAGATTTGCCTTTTGTTCTCCTTGTTGAAAGGTATTCACATGTGACCAAAGACAATTTCTTTGCATTTCTAAGGCAAAGACTTGAGGATCAGTCCAAGCTTTAGGACACTCAAAAACTCAGATTAGACAGGCAACAGGATAATCAATTATATAAAATCCTTATCAAATGACTGATGATACTGTTGATAGCTTGTTTTCTCTTCTTGATTTTAGTCCTAATGCTTGTGCATCACAAACCTCCTTTGGTCCATCTGTGGAGGATGCCAAAGCAGAAGTATTAAATATTTTCTTTAGGCACTCTGAATTCATGTATAAACAAGGATGAGGTAGCTCAACTAAGAGGACTGTGCTCCCAAAAATGTGAGGTAAGGAACAAAGTAATGAGTGATCCTGAAGCGCAGGCAGATGCTTTCAGTGCTGATCAATCATTTCACATCCCTTCCCCAAAAAAAACAGAGCCGGTGCCACCTGGCACAGTACCAGCACTCCCAACAGTCACCAAAATATTTAGCTCACCTGTAGATTCCCCAGCGCAGATGCTGCACAGAAAGCTGGCAGCACAACGCAGGCACTGCCTGCTGCCCAGCCTGGAGAGGGAGGCTCGAGCCATGCCAGTGCTCCCTCCCTTCACGACAGGCTGGAGTGCTGGGCTCACCACGGGCACGATCACTCTCCTGGTGACTTCCAACAAGTTAATCTAAAGTCAACAGATGAAATTTAAATAAGAAGCCAATTAACAGGCAATGCAACAGAATCTAATTCTGGAATTGTTGGCATCATTGAGCTGAGAGGAGGAAAAAAAAAAAAAAAGGATCTTCCTTGGCTGGTAGCAACAGAATGCTGATACTAGGCCATTGCTTCCCCGTTCCAGATAACTTCCATGTGCCTTCCTCTTGTTCCTAGATCTCCCGTGGTAATAGTCTCTGACCTCCTCACCTGAAAAGCAATTCCCAGCCTTGGGATATCTCTGCACTCCTCCCACCAGCTAGAGCATCAGGACCAGCAATTACAAATCACTCTTTTGCGCCCCAAAACTGTCAGCCCAGGCTACTTGCCGATGGATTGGGCTACAGAGAATACTCCCATCTTGGCCCTCCACGTGCCAGTAGAGCTGAGGTGAAAGTGCAAGCCCGGCCAAAGCCAGTCTTTTACTGCCAAAGCAATTGCCTCGAGGACATCAGGTTTGCCAGCCTGCCCTATTCTAAGATATCAGTGTTTTTTCATAGCATTTAAAATGTATAAAGAGCTTGCTGCTGCAGAACTGAGCTGGGTTTGGAGATGCAAAAAGGAGGAAATTTTCCCATCTGCCAGGTTAATTTAAATAAGGTTGGTTAGTCAGAGTAGTTCAGTGGCTTGGAGAGCCAAAATAACTCCATAAGAGAAAGTGAGGCCTCAGGGAAACTGATGACAAATATACTCACCAGCGGGCTATGCAATTTACTATCACATATTATACACGGGAGTGTGAAAGCCACGTGTGTCTCTGCAATTTGCATGTGCATACACACATTCACAAATCAAACTTTAAAGAAAGAGTGAGGAGTCTTTTGTCCCTTAACATATTAGAGCTGAATGGATTTAATCAGTAGGCTGATAAATGATACGCCTGCTTAATTTGCTCAATTGCCAGGGCACAGATTTTGCACAACGCATTGCAGTGTCTCTGGACAATGGATGAATGGCTGACCCATTGCCGTGGAAATGGCACGGCTAGTCCTACCCACAAGCAGCTAACAGGCATGCATTGGTATTTGCCACCATGAATTTCCTGCTGTGTGGTCCTTTGTTCATTGCTAGATGCCTGCTTGCTTTAGTCTTGCCTTAATGGTCTTCACATAATTTTAATGTCTTGAATGAGGTATATGTTTAAAGGATCTGAATCATAAATATAATCTTATCTAGTCTCAGGGAAACATTCAAGGCCAGGTTAGACAGGGCTCTGAGCAACCTATGACATCTTTTATGTTGTATTTAGATACTATCTTTGAGCCACAACAGAAAGATTAACATTGGCTTTTTCCCAGTATTTTACAGTATGCTTCAGAAGCCCAGGAAAACCAGAATGATCTCCTTTTCTTTCTACCCAAGCATTTCTTTTTCAACCCAAGTGCTAGTTTGACTGGCTTTTCTGCATGTAAAACCACAAAGAAACAAGTATTTTCAGGATTACAAAGCAAGTACATCTCAGAGTTCAAGTATCAGCTATTGATCTTTGCTCTTATGCTTTGCTATAGCATTACTGCAGCCCCTAAATAACACACAACTGAATTGCTAGACTGTAAACACACCATTTGTACAGATTCTCTGCAACAAAGATAGTAGGACCCAAATTACGGGGTAATTCAACTTCTCCTAATACTGCAGAGGATAAATCAAGCCACCAGACTGTGATCTCTTTTAGACCAGTATCAATAACTAGGTATAAACTGTTGTAACAGAGAGCAGAATCTGATCCACTGAGTACACACAGCTATCCTTGTTCATTTTCTCTGCACTCAGGGTAATGCAAGATCCTCTGAATAATGTGTGCTGGTAGGTAGGGAAGTGTGCTAGCTAAGTACTCATCCTAGCCACGAGCCTGGCTATAAGACAACTCCTAATGGGCCTTTTTTCAGATTATCAGACGGGCTCTCACAAAGGCAAAAATTTCCCACACAGAATTAAATTTGAAACACTTAGGAAATGTGGTTGTAAATTTTGTACATTGCAGAAAACCAAATAACATACAGCATAGGTGAATCCTGCATTATTCGGAAGTAAAACGCACGAGAATGTGAGACCGGACTGCATATGGTGACAGCCACGTTCTCTTGAGCCATCAGTACACGCTGACGTACCCTGTGCAATCCCTACCTCTGTGCTCACTGCAGGCAGCGTCTCACTTTGCAGGAAATTCTCTCTTACTACTTTTGTTAGAGATACATGAAAAAAAACTTACCAAATTCAAATAAATTCTTGCAGATATTTTGGTCCTGTGATAGATTTTAGGTAGGATTTAATTTTAAAGAAATTGAGGTGTTAATTGTATAGACAGTATACATAGTGCAAAAAAGTTTCTGACAGTATAAAAGGCAGTGATTAGAGTATAAAGTTCAGGAGTCATTGCTCTATTGTTATTCTCCCGATTTGGTTTTGCTATTGTCTTTTACTTTGCTTTTGACATATATCATGTAAACTGAGCTGGAGTAAAAACTTACAAATAAGCTACTGCCTCTGAAGCACACTAGAATACATCATGCTCACAGTCCCTACCTCCTTCACAAATGAGGTTTTTCTTGGAAGCTTTGTTTCTCCTGGTTGCTGCTTCACTATTCTGTTGTTACCGCAAAGTAGTTGCTGTGGAAGTTGTTCTTCTGCTACAAAGCTGACTTTTGTCCATATACTGCACGCAACATTTTCTGCACAATAAATTTAAGAGAAGGTAACCTTATTATGCAATCATTCTTGTGAACATTAGGAAAGCTATTAAAATTTGATGTGATAGTTTATCACAAGCATATTTATTACAAATACTAATACAACAGATGTGATTATAGTTTACAAGTCAGTGCTACAAGAAAGGCTGAGATGTTGGCAATTGTTGTTTGTCACACTTGGTTTAGAATTAATTCATATTAAATACTATTTTAAATGCATCATTTGATTTTTCCATTATGCTCCCAGATGGATGTTTGTCTTCTAATAGCTCACTGTTTAAGTTCTGTAAATAGCCAAAACTTCTAATGTTAAAATGAGTAAGTTACCAAATAATGCCAAATATTACTGCTCTACTTGTCAAATACAGTTTGATATAAAGAATTGGTTGTGCATTTTTCAGAGTGCAGGGCACATTGTACAAGACAACCAGCTTTACAAGGGAATGTTCTTTATGGCTTGATACTAGAAAATATTTGTTCTGAAAAGGGTCGGTTTATTTATTTAATTTAAAAAAAAACAAACCCTCCAATCCTACCATATGGTTTCTTTTCAGATATGCAACGTCAGTCAGGCATGCTCTGTTAGCCAAGAACATTTCCCTGTCCTTTGTCATCTATACAAACCTTTGTGCTCTGTGTTTACATTTTGGATAGCTTCTTTTAGACAGACATATTTGCTAATATCAAAATACTAAATAAATCAATAATGTGTCAGACCTTGCGCAAACAGTAACAGAAGACTGGGTGTCCTAGCATTAACCAAGACTTGTGATTGACAGTTAATAATTTCCTACCTAGTGATCTATAGATAAGCTCATTTTTGCCTTCATCTAAATAGCAGAGTATATGCAGATAGCATCAGAAATGCCTCTTCTACAGCGTCATTCATAGCCACTCTTGCATTCCACTAATCCAGTAATCTCATGCATCAGATACTATCAAAAATACACAGCTAAATAAGAGCACCTCATAAGTTACCAGACCTAATTTCTAAGGCCCTAATTGCTACCTTTAATTAATTATAGGTGCAGAAACATGATCACTGTCAAATGTAGGCAAATCAAGAAAACTCTTAATCCTTAGTGGTACCCATAATTTGAGCAGTCTCCTATCCTACATGTTCTACCTGGTTTTCGAAAACTGTTGCAATGTGCAAAATCCTTGTAGAAGCTTCTATTGCTGATGGAGGGAACTATTTGTTTAAAAACCAGTATGCCAGATCATGTCTTCTCCAGCTCATCAAGGGATAACTCATTAACTTTCTCATCTCTCCCTGGCCACTTGCAGGTGTTCACACTGATGGTTACCCTCACATGCTCCAGAGCTTACAGCTCTGCACAGAAATATAAGCATGGTAAAGGTTACCATGCTTAAATCCATAATGATTTATGAAGCAAATGAAGAGGTAAAGCCAGGCCTCCTCATAGTTTTCAGTGGAGATGGATCAGTTACAATGTTTTAGACCTTAAATAAATTTTAAGGTTTTAGCTGAGTTTTTTTTCTAATCTCTGTGAGCACAGGAGTTAGAACTAGAGCAGGTAAGCTGCTGCTTTCACTTCTGACAGAAAAACACTGGAAAAAACACTTATCTTGTTCCAGTGCAAATGACAAATTTAGGAGAAGAGAGGGCTGAGAAGACTCTATGGCTTGCCAGGTGTGGCATCACTTTGCATACAGATGGCCTAAGATTCTGTCCTTGCACCAAATTAAACACAACAGGAGGTTCAGTCTGAATTTTGCACATGCCAGTCAGCCACATGCTTTCTGGCTCAACAAGTATTTAACCATTTCCGCAAAAGGGAAGCTGTTGTAGGAGATGAGTTTGAGAGGAGGAGCCTGGACTTGAAAGCAAGTTAGGCCTGAACATCCACACTGTTAAAAATCGGACAGCTGAGCTTCTGACTGACCAAGCCCTTACCAAGATATCATCCATTACCACGGACATCAAAATATGTTTTATCAGCTACCTAGGGCAGAGAATACAGCACGCTTCCCTAGAAAAAGCCACAAATACTATACACAAATAAAATCGCACTGTTTTCCAAACCCGCCTATTCTGCAGCCGGTTGCTCCTTCAGGCCTGCAGCTCGAGGAGACCATTTTGGCTGCTGCCCATAGCTCCCCACTCCAGGAGCTACCCACTCTCCCTGCCTTCTCCCAGTTGCTACCAGCTTCTCCATTACCTGCAGAGCAGCTGCACAGTCGCCCCGGAGCGGCCAGGGGTGCAGGCCGCAGGGCCGGGTGCATCCACCCTCCCCTCTGTCCCAGGTGACTGCCCAGACAGATCTCTCGCCTTTGCTATGGGCAACGGCCTGCTTGCTCCGAGAGGCATGCGTCTGGGAACAAGACAACGGGCACGCTTCAGCTTTATGGAAATGTTATTAAAGTCCTTTTCTAAAGTTGCTTCTGTGGCAAAAATAAAGAAAGGGGAGGTAAGTTTTGTCAACAAAACAAAACCCCTGAGGCATATTTTATTTGCCAAGCAATGTACACAAAAAAACCCTGATTAATTTAAAGTTACATTCATATATTTTAAACAATCTTAAATTATTCATTTCCATTTAAAAAAAATATATCCAAGCACAGTTGCTTCAAGTAATAAATTTTTAAGATGGTGGGACATTTTACATCATACTGTTCTCCAGAGACTTTTCTTTGCATATTGGGTTGTTCATCAAGCCAGGCACGGCGGAACAGGAAGGACTGTAAAACACTGAGCAAAACATTTCTGGGTCCAGACAAACACTGCAAGTGGCTGAAGAGGAAAGAGGGAACTGCAGGCCCCGTGTGCTGTTGGGCTGGCAGAAACGTCAGGAATGGGGGCCATTCTGTTAGTGCTGTACCACAGGGACACCGCGGCGTGCTTACTACTACAGGCACCGCTGCGGTCACTGTCTATGTAGAGTGTAGTAGCTCAATACAAAGTTTTTTGGCAAGAGCAGAGAATTCAAATTCTTCTTCTGCTCTGCTGCTGTGACCCTTGAGTGAGCCTTCCAGCTCCAGGCCTTGAGCATGCTCTCCTCCCTGCTAGTCTCTGGAGGACTATGTCCCCACTATGCTTCCCTACGAAGCAGTTCATACTCCAGTGATGCTATAAAGAACTTCCCTACTTAAACTAAGAGGCACCTCATCTAGAAAGATTTCCTACTGGTTTTGTAGACAGATCAAGCCACAAACTGCTTTACTTTTCAAGCTGCAAAGCCAGTGAAGTTTTACACACAGATGATATACAGAAAAACCTTCACAGGCTGAGATTTAAGTCAGCAAGTTCTTGCAATTTGTTTTCAAAGACTGGGGACAACAAAAAGCATCGAACTTGCCTCTCCCCAGCTCCACAGAGTGAGCAGAATGTGCAATGAAGCACTATCTGAATTGGTACTTGACGTGGAGTATGGCTACCAAAGCTGGGGCTTTTGAGCTTCTGACAATTAGAGCTTTACCCTGCCATCCTTACTCAGTGAAGCTGATGGGAGTTTTGGTTCTGTGAAGCCAGCAATGTGAGACTGCCATGAATATTTTAAAGTAAAGGAGCTGGCATACTGTAATGATCTTATGTAAATCTAGTTTAAGAATTTCATTGGAAATTTTTTTGAATGGGTCATTAAGCAAGGGAGAAAAGGTTGGAAAGCAGACTGAAAAGGAGAACATTTTCAAAAGCCAAAATACTCCCTGCATTCTTTAGAGCCATCCAATTAGCCTAGCTTGGGGAAGTCAAAGAAAAACAAAGTGACAGAGCATCAAGTATATGAATAACTATAGGCAGACCCTCCATTTTGTCAGGAGACTGCAGAAAGTCAGTAATATGTAGTTAGCATACTTAAATGCTAAATTTGAACCTTAGATGCATTAAAAAAAAAACCCTAAGATTTAACATTTTTCTCCTTATCATTAGTGCTAAAAACAGAAGTCCTGCAAAAATTCACAATTAAGCAACAGTAAGAAGAGTGATGGTGATACCACTGGTGAGAGTGCAAGAGCCTTATGGTTCCCTTTGGGCCATGGCACCTGGTTCTCTTGAAGCATACATCAACGCAGAGGCTGGTGCAGGATACCTGTTTGATTAGCTGTTCAACTAATTTTTTTTTTTTGTTGTGAAGCAGCACAAATATTTTTTAGGGAATTGCTTTAAAAAAAACCCCTGTCCTTGGCAGATGAAGGACTTTTCATGCCTGATTTTCATAGTCTTTATGTGAATGCATACTATTATTTGTAATGCAGGAAGAGCACATTTATGAATATTTTTGTTGAAGAAGTTACTAGGATAAAGCTATACATGCAGAGTAGGCAAACAGTTTTACAGTATGCGTCTGGCACAGATCACTCATTAGATCTCATCCATTTTCTGTTGACTTTTCTCTTGAAGATTTATTCCAGAAGCAGCACTATGTCAGCAGCATCTATGCTGCATTGGCAATTACTTATATGTATTTAGAAGGTTGCAATAAATAAATACTTATTCAGCACATGCCTGGATAGAGGACTTTTCTTTGTCATAAGGTCTTATTTAGCCATACTCAGAACAATAAATGCTGTGCAGCCCTGCTCCTCTCCTGCACAGGTGCTAGAGTAGATTTCCTCTCAGGTTCATGAGTTCCAAACCACAGACTGATGGCACCTTGTGCCCAGTTTTAATTTTGTTTGCCACCATTGCTTGTACAGGGAGACAGAAGACATTGGTAACTGGGATATATTTAGGACATATTCCCACATATAGATAGAAGAGAATATTTTTCTTTAATTCCTGCTGAAAAAGTTCTCTTCCTATCTGGTCCTCATCCCTGTAGCACAATGACCAAGTTCCTCAATACCCCTATGATGCCACCTTTACCTCTGTGAGGTAAAAAAAAGAGTCATTATCCTCATTTGGCAGCGGGGATCTGAGATTCTGCAAGGGTAGCAAGGCTGCAGTGACAGCAGACAGTGTGCAACACCGCACGTCCAGTCCACATTTGGCTTGTCAAGCACCAGTCACATAACCATTCTAAGAGAGACTGCAGAACAGTAGCAGTGCACAGATTTAGGAGCCTTCCCTCTGGATTTCTAGGGGTCAGCAAATTTTTCAATGAAAGAGTCATCTGAAAGACATGGATGATTAAAATGGATCAGCTGAATTAGCTGAATATCTGAATTACCTACAAAGTCGTACATGTCTTTGAAGTAACGATGCTAGTATAAATACCAAATGATATTTTATGAGGAAAAAAATAAAGTTTTCATGGTTTTACCGAGAGGTAGTGCTGATGCCAGCAATTCCGGGAAAAGACAGGTTTGGGTTTATGTGACAAGCAAATCTTCACAAATTACAGACTGCTTTGTCAGAAAACGATGACCTGCTGAAATTATTCATGCAATATACAGATAAGATCTGGGACCATTCCAGTGATTTAATAAGACAAGGACAATGCCAAGTACAAACAGAAGTAAAGTTGGGAAAAAAATGATAGCAGTCAAGCCTCCTGCAAATAGCTAATCCAGCTGATTAAACCAGAAATCCATCAAGATAGATATCATTCCTAGCAACATACTTAGAGACTTCAGAAAGAACTCAAAATAGATGGAAAATAGCATTTGTGTGCGCTAGAGAGAGAATTAATATTCAAAGATATGCTCATAATAGAGAAAAGTATTTAGACTGTTTTCAGTGAGAATTAAGGGACCACTAAGTGACACTCAGAAGAGTGAATAAAAAGGCAATTTCAGTGACATCATGTGAAAAATAATTAAAATGGGTCAGAAAAAAAGTTTACCTAAACCACCAGTTACAGATTAGATACTCGGGAATGTCACTCTCTCTGCTTCTCAATCGAGGAACCCAAACTCCCCTCTGGTTCTTTTCCTCATAGCAGGTGTCTGCTTTGGGCTCTAACACAACACTCTCCTACAGGAGGCTCATCGAGCAAAATAACACTTCCCAGCCATATATCAAAAGGTAAATGTGTAATGGTAGATGCAGTTGAATACAAAACAATTTAACATAAAGACATCTCATATTTCCTACATAAATACAATGGTGGAAAATACCACACTGATTAGGAAGTTCATTGTTTTACATGTCATTAAGCATTGAAGCTTTTCTTTCATTCTTCCTAGGAATTAGGGAGTAGAAAGTAATTCTCTATACTATTGATAGGGAAACTGTTGCCTACGTTTAGACATTACAATAATCTCCCTTTCACAACCCTTTAAGCAGGTCAGCATGTGTACTGGATATTTATAAACTGGTTCATTAGTTTATTGCTTCTTCCTTCCCTCCCATTTCAAGTAACACAAAGGATTAATGAGAGCAGAAAAACTCACTTTGGGTCAGGGTATTATTGATCATTATAATAACATTATAATGTCAACTCCTTACATTTACTACTGTACTAAATATTAATAAGAGTTAACTCTAAGTTATTGGCACTATTACTGAAAGAAATTGGATATCAGATTTTTGTGTAAATTCCACCTTCTCATCCTGCAAATATCGGTGCATGCTAAATATTTGAATTTTTACTACATTAAAGGTTCTAAAGTTCAATGGTAATTAGTGCAATCAGGTACCAAATGATTCAATTCCCAGGAGAGCAGTATTACAGAATGAACTATGGCAAAATTCCAGGGACTGAATCTATAGTATAATTAGTATAAAACTCACATTTTTAGCATAATATAATAATTACATATTTTGTTCTATGGACTTTGCAAAGCATTACCCATAAAATAATTTTTAAAGCACCTTAATTTGACAAAAATAAGAGTTTAATTATCTTACAATGCTGATGTTAATGTTTGAGGAAGAACAGAAATTACCTTCAGAAAAAGCTTGATGAGTTGGGTAGATGTTACTGCAGCACAATTCAGAAATCAAAATTACATAACTGTTAAGTGCTGTCTAATTTTCCTTAATATTTACTCTAATTCTCATTTTCCTCCCACCAGACTCATTTGTTTCACATGTTTGATAATGAACAGGTTATCAGCAAGAGGTAGTGCGTTAGAAACAAGAGCATACCTGTCTATTAACCAAAGGAAAATAACTGAAGTGTATGCAATAATTAGCAGCCATCAATTCAAAATTCAGATTCTTGGTTCTGGAAAGCCTGACAAATATTTAGGATCTCACTTACATGAGCATCACTAAGGGATCATTGAGACAACATAGTTAAGACTTTGCATATTGAGAATGATATCTATCTGGGCATTATTTGATTTCAAAGCTAAATTCAAGGATCCCTAGCGCTTACCTCTTAGGAAAAAAAAAATCTCCAAAGATAGTATCTTAATCAAAGCAATTATCATTTCCTTGAATACACAATAGATGCTTCTATCAGAGTCTCTCAGCAGTGGTCTATTCGGATTGGCCCTAGGTAACAGCAGTGGTACAAGGAGGAGTTTTGTGAGCACCAGGATTAGTGAAACCCTGGTTTCCTATAGATTTGTCTGTCATGGTTGACTGAAGAACTGAGCTGCTCAGGCTGAAGCTTTTCTAACAGTTGGGGCATTTATTAAGTCTTCCTGCCTTGCAAATTCTTGTACACTATCTGGTGCGAGTGCTCACACCACCACCTCCCCTTAGTGCTGTGCTTTTAATCAAATGTCAGGTTTGAACATCTCAGCCCAAGTCCTTTGGTTGAAGGCATCTGGCAACTCAGGGCACGTCAAATTGAATAGAGGTGTAAGAGCCTAGCAAAGGAAGAGAGCTCCCAAATACGTTCTCCTGCTTCAAGGTTATCTCTTAGATTACAGATTAGACATTTATTTGCCTTGGTTTATGTCAAGGAGTGCTGTCCCAGACTTTGAGAAGGACTTCTATTCCCTTAAAGTGCAGACTGGGCTATATTTAAGGCTGAAATCTTGAACAAAACTAGGTAACTTGGGGGAGAAAATTATGAGCTAGCCAGCGTTTCCTCCTCGCGTTCAGATGCCTTCTGCCACTGCAACACTTCTGCTGAGTCTCACAGTAAAAATCTCCCATCCTCCTCCCAGAGAAGGTTTACATAAATCTTAATTACTGCATCACAGTTTCAATATTTACTGAAATGCTGTAAATCCACCATGTACAAAGCAGACTAGGATCCAATAATACTGGGGCATTGTTTAATTATGTTTATTAGAGCAGTAAAACTAATAATCCCCAGTAAAACCTTTGAAAATTATCCAATCATGATAGAGTAATCACTCTCCTTTCAGCGCAGGATAAAAGCACAGCAAACAGACATTGCTGTACCACAAAGCTGCATCAGGTACAGTTACGTGGCCTCCAAGCCCAATTCATACTGCCAGCCTCACACAATCAATGTATTTAGAAACATGCATTAGAAAAACAATTGAATAATTCAAGTTTTTGTGTCTAATAAATTATTTCATTTCAGTGGGCCTCACTCACAGGGAATGGATTCTAGATTGGATTTTGACATGTACAGACTACGTCCCTGTTCAGACAGAATAATATAAAGGCATTTTGCGTTTTGCAAGTTTACTGTGTGCATGTGCTCTTGGTCACAGTGTCCCATAGCACATGAAAGAATGCAAGGTGGTCATGCCATAGAGAAAATGTGTATTTATCAGAGGCTTTCCCTATAAATAACTTCTAATGGGGAGGAGAACACTTAATACAATGTGCATGTATTTTTCCACGTGGAGACAAAGCATCAGTGTCTCTTTATCCGCTCATGAGTTAAGAAGCTGTTCTTTAGCTTGTGGGATGTGGCTGTTGCTAAGACAACTGTGGTGCAGCCACTTACAATGTCCGTGATCATGCACCACAAGCTGTAATTTACCCACAGGTTCCTCATTTATTAGAGCAGAGAAACAGCAGGACAGTTGCTGCACCGTGTCCCGCATGATGCAGCATAGTATGAGTGGCTGTCACCACCTGCTCTGGGTCTAAACGGATGCTGCATTTGGAAGGAACCAAATACTGCAGGAAATGCCTTGTCAAAGCAAAGCCCAGCCTCTGAGCCTGGCTCTACGACTTTGCAGTTGACACAAATAACACAACTTCCCACATTATAGACTTTTGAAGAACATACTAGATTTTGGTGCATACCTGTAATGAGATCTAAATGTAAGAGATCTTCAGAGCCTGGGGAAACAAGCAAAAACCAGAAAACCAGCACAGTCTGGGGCTTTACATTTGGTCACTCCATTGCACAGTGAGGAATGATGTAGTAATTAGCTTTCTCATGCAAAGCAAACAGTACCTCATGTAGTTTACCACTTGGGAGGATGAGCTAGCATCACAACTTCTTTGCTCCGTGGATCATCTGCACCATGTGGTCCAAACTTGTCATGGGGAGTACTCCTACAATGAATTCTTACCTACTGCTAGCAGGTTTCTACAATACACAGAGTTAATCTGGTCACTGTGATCTAACATTCCTGTGCTGGCTAGGATATAACATTATTCTGGGGCATTTCTAAAGCTTGTGTGTTATAATCCTATGTCCATGCAAAAGTAAATGGTAAGTCACTATTACGAAATGTTCATAAGGCCAGAGGATGAGGAGAGATGTATGTGTTCTGTATGGGGTCGGCTGAGCAATCACCTGCTTTCACAAAGGCATGACTGGAATAAACGCTGGGCTTGAGGCTGGAGAAAGGCAATGCAAGAGCCTGACCAGACAAGAGAGAGCAGAGCGCACGGACACACACGGATTACTGTCCATTGGAGGGGCTATCAGAGCAGCAGCACCTGCCATCTGAATTCAGTAAAGCACCTTGAAATGTCTGAATTCCAGTTTTTAAAACTTCAGAGCACTTGCAGTGCACAATGGTGCCATATCGTCACTACAATGACACACAGACATGCAAAAAAAAGCCGCTTCTCGCCTTGTTTTGTACATCCAGTCTGAATAGACACGCACCTTCTGTTCATAGCGTGTCAGTCCTGAGCAGCCGTGTCTGCATTACTACTGATAACAAGCATCAGTGAGGAAAGAATTGAACAACAACTATAGAAGATAACTATGGAAATGCATGTCAAATATTCATTTTCTTGTAATCCAGTACTTCCATTTCTTTCTTAAAGTCCCACACATAGTCGAGACACTTGTAAGTACAGGTTCCTACTCAGATTTTCATGTGGACAACAACTAAACCAGTATTTGAACAACAGCTCACACTCGATGGTATATAGGTCTTTAAGATTCTTCTTCCTTGTTTTGCCATATATTTATTCTATGCATAACTATTTTAGTTTACTGCAATAAAATCCATTCTCCTTAAGGCACATTCTCTAATGAACAAATAAAAAAATGCTATTTTGTTCAGAATGTGTTATGAACAGCTGAGTATCAGTTTTAAAGTGTGACTAGCTTCTTAATGGCTTGTTATTTCAGTTATTTCTAGCTACAACTAAGCCAGAAAAATGTTTTAAAATCATTTTTATTAAAGCATTTTGAGAGGTTTTTAGTAATGCTTGGATGTGCTATTAGTATAACATTTTAAATAACACACCTAAAAATAGAACAGTTTCTAGAGATCATACAGGAAACATGCCATAAGGGAAATATGCTTATGATAAAAGAGAGTTCCTATACACATACTTAGCTTCATAAAGCCACCTGAGAATCCCAGCTTAGAGACAGGGAAGTTATGTACCTTAATCCTTATTTATGTTGCTTTAAAATAAAACTGATCTTCCAAGCTGCTCACGTTCAAATGCTCCAGTTAAGTCCATGGATGTTGCTAAAGGTTCAGGACTTTGGGAAAATTCCTGTCTTGAAGGGCACCAACTTTAGATTTTGCTTTTGAGTATTATTTTCCATGCTTGGAGTTGTGGTGGAATCCTGTATATCTGAACTCAAGTAACTAGCCCGAATTTTCCTGCAGTGATTCACATATCCTAGGCTTCAACATATTTTGATCAATCTTTTTTCATTCCTTGATTTCAGCTTCATAATGGAGTTCCGCAAACTCCACTGAACTCTGGGATTGCTAGGCATGAAAGACATGCCAGAGTAGCAGGTGGGGTACACAGGTATGTCCCACTGGAAGTCTTCCTCCTGATGCTCCTTCCTGCATTGCTTGCCTTTTTTCCCCAAGAAAAAGTAGTTTCAAAAAGTACATGTTAGAGCATTACATTACTTAGAACTGAATAATCCTATTTTGACTCCATTTGTTTCAAATGTACTTCAGTTACAATCAGCTCTTAAAATTACACAAATATGCAAATATTAGGAGTGTTTCCTATTGTTCTCTATTTTCTTTTCAAATAGGTCTCATCTAGTCATTTGTTTACCCACCCTTACATTTCCCTTGCATCACTGTAGCTGAGCAACTGATCTAGAAAACAGAGAGCTAAGTCTGTTGGGCTCCACAGATGACCTGGTTCTTATTTTTCATAGTATGACAGAACCCAGTCTAAGAGAGAGAAAAACTTTATTTTTAGGTAGAGGAGAATGAGTGTTTGACACTGTTCAAACTGTTGTGGTCTACCCAACTGGAAATGCCTACTTTAGTAATGCCTATTAGGAAATGATGACCCAAGCGTATCCCCAGGATTTCTGTTCCTTACGTTCCCCAACAGCCCGTAAGTGATACATCATGATGTCAGAGTATACCAAACACTGTCAAAAAGACTTTGAAAGACAGCCTTTACCACAGAATTTGCAACTGTTCAAGAGCATGGTTGAGCTCTCCTTGAAATACAATGGAAGAGTGAAGACCATATCAAGTACAAGTAGTAGGTTCTTCATTTTCCTCATAACAGTACCTATAAATAAGTAATAGTCAGCTCAAGGCCTGTCATAATTTAAAAAAAAAAAAAATATTTGCAACCATTATAAAAGGAACTAGAGGATGTCTTATGTGTCCCCTAACTGTAGAAGTCATTCTTATAAAGAATGACTGCTTCATCTTCTACCTGCCTGGATAGCTGCTGATGATTAATTTTGGCATGTATGGTATTAACGATCGCCTATTTCTGTAAAAAGAAAAGCTGACTCCTGTCTCCACCTGTCTTTTGAGATTATGGTATAGACCGCTGTCTTTTTCCTGAAGGAAGAACAACAACAACAAAAAAAATATCCCTAAATTCACTTAGATACGTGTATTCAGCTTTCTATACATCACACTATATTTTAATTTTTTTTATTTTAAGCACAGTATGTAATTTCTATTTATCAACAACTTGACTTCCCTTCTAAGGTATTACACTTCAAAAACCATTCAAGAGTGTGGTATGTCATTCAGTTTGACAAAACATCATGCAGTAATATATTCCATTAAGTCCTTACAAGCACCTTGTCTGTCAGTAAAAGCACTGAGCATTATGTTGGTGCATCCTGATTTCCCATCTTCTTCTACTTAGTCAGAAAGGAAAGAGTTAATTCCAGTACAGAAAGAGCAAGTTCCACTAATTTAATTCCTTTCTTCTTGACTCATTCCTTGCTTTAAATCAGTTTAAAGAGCAGGAATTTGTTTCAGGAATTGCATCACAGTTTCTCTTTGGAAAGGCAACCCGAGTCAATCTTATACATATGAAAGGGGTCATGGAAATTCATATCTGCTTGGATCCCTATAGGGTGATATTTATCTCTGTTGGGTCTGCAAAAGTACTCAATAGAAAAGTAAAAGGATGTTACAAATGTCAGTAAAGGCTGGACAAGGATTGGCTAGAAATAAAATGAGATTAAATGGAGTAGACAGCCCCCAAAAGTGCAAGATTTCTTTTTATAATTATACAGATGAAAATTGTGTATGTACAGATTTATATTTGAAGGGATGTCTTTAGAAGTAGTAAGTCAATAATTCAAGGAGAAGAGAGGTAGCAGTAAGTAACTGAGAATACCAGGGACAGCAGGGACTGAAATATTCTTTGGGCTGCATTTTTGACTGATGAAAGCACTGACATTTTTCAGGGATAAACAAACACACACCAAAAAAAAAAAACAAAAACAACACCCATGTTGTTTCCCATCTCCCACTCCTGGCAGGCTTCATTCCTTCCTCATGGCCCCTTAGCGTGGAGCCTCCCTGACAGAGCAGGTCCCTGACAACAGCAAGGGGAGAAGAGAGAAATTTGACTTACATATTTCCCAAGAAAATAGTTTCGTGGTGGTTTTGTTTTGGGTTTGGTTGTTTTTGTAACATTGGACAAAATAAGGTTCAGTTATGATAGCGATATGACACGGCAACTAGCAAACGCAGGTCAAAAGAAAAGGATGGAGAGGAGTTGCTGCAAGGGAGCTCAAGCAGCTAACAGCCACCAAGGCAAATTCCTTTCCCAAGACTAAAGCTCAAACTTCCAAATGTATGCAAATTTCCAAAATTAGGCACCTATATTTGTTTCAATCCCCCGTGAAAATACAAAACCTATTTACTGACAGAGAGGATTCTTTAAATGTAGCTGTAATGGTAAGTTAATTATTCATGGCATTTAGAAACACGACAACACCAAGGTTTCCTCCATTGGTAACACTGGTGCACCTTGGTGGAAGAAAGAAAAGTATAAATGACGATCTTTTTCTATCTAAGTGTCTACAGTAAAATTCTCTCTCTAACAAAATCCAGATCAAAGAGCTGGCTATGAGTCTGAAATGTCCCAAATAAAAACAGATTACTTGAACTGCAAATCCCTGGATGCAGTTAAGGGCACTGATAGTTCAGTAAATTACTCCACTAATGGAGGGACTAGAACAAAACCGGCCAAAGTAACTTCTCAATAATCATAACCAGTGAACTTTCAAAAGGAACTAATTTTTTAAATGTCTTAATTAAAAAACAAATAGAAATTATTCTTACAGAGCAATTGTGGGATTCTTTATTTCTGACATGCCTTCACTAATGAGGAAAGATAATGGAGTTAATTTTTATGAAAGATCTTGTCATCTAATATTGTTAAATTGGACTGGCTTTCAAGGGGCTCATAAGCAATTTATTGAAACAGAATTAAAAGGTTCATGTAGTGAATTATAAGTAGTATAAAATTTTGAAACAGAGGCACAGAGAACATTTCTGGCTCCTTTTATTATTTACTATGCAAAATATTGCCTTGTGTTATTCATTTTTATATTACCAAAGAAAGAATATTGATTCTCATGTAATAAATGAAATGGCAGGAAAAACGCAAGAATTGGAGAAATGTATTTTAAGTGTTTGTCAGACGGCCACATACATTAGAGTCTGGTGCCTGAGGAATACTTATAAGTCTATGCTCATAACATTTAAAAATACTATTTCTTTCACTCAGCAAACCGTAAAATACTAGATATTTGTTCAAATTAAGGACAATATTTTAATAGTTGTGTTTTTTCAATTAGGTTTTTTTAATATTTATCATCAGTATTATGGAAACTTGCTAGTATGCTGAAATAAACAAACATCCCTGGATTTAGTTATGAAATACTGATAAAATAAGCAAATGAAATACAAATTAATTCGATATTCTCAGTGTAGACTGCACAATAATGACTTAGATATAAAGAAGGGTCACATGGGATGAGAACCATTTCTGAAATGGTTACTCTCTTCTATTTCTGAAGTTTACATGTAATCGATTAAAAGGTTTAACTTACTTTTTTGGTGAGGTGTCTTTTTGTTATCTCAGCAACTGGGTAAGCATTTAAACAGTAGCATATTGACATTTATTCCAGGGGAAAGAACATTAGCAAATAACAGCAGCTGACATATTGCACACGAGCATCATTCACTAGCATATAGAAAAAGAAAATCCAGCCGTAGAGCTGCAATTTTGTTCACTACAGAGTCCACAGATTTCTGTTTTACTCACAAGGATTCAGTGTGAAGTTCTGATATTAGTCAAAGTAGCTGATGCCGACCAGCTTGCCATGCTTCACCTAGGTCCAAAACTGTCTAACTTCTCTACCATGATCTGGTCTGCATTGACTTTACATTTCATCCAAGTGTGGGAATACTATAAAAAGCTATAACCAAGACAGTTTTGTGCAAAATTGGTATTTGCCATTACAGCCTTGTGCAGCTGTAAGAGCATAAAACCACCATAATACACATATAGATTTAGAATTTTTTAAGCTGTTTTAAAAACAGCTATTTTTCCTCAGTTAGGTATTGTCATGTTATCCCACTCCCATCTTGCCCACCTTTTGGTGACTTTTTTGTAATGAATTCTATGCCCTTGATGAGGACTTTCCTTTTTTTTTTCCCTCTATCCTATTCTCTTCCTCTCTGCCCAAAAAGGGTGTGCAGTTTAATTTATTCAAAATAGAAAAAAAAAAAACAAAACAAACAAACAACCAGAATCCTAATTAAATTCTATGAGGTTTTCAATTTTTTTTTTATTTTTATTTTTTCAGGAGGGTCAGATATTGAGCGTTACTAACCTTACCATTGCCACTTTAATGTAAGGCCTACAATGAAAGTGGTTGCCTTGCAAACAGCACATATGGGCCATTTTAAACAAAAATTGACACGGTCAACAAACACATCCAACTGAAATGAAAACAGTCTCTGAAAAGCACTAGTTATGGAAAGAGAGCAATTTCAGACAGCAGGAGCCAGAATAGAGAGTGCTGTGAAGGTACCTGCAAAGAGAGGGGATCTATAGTACGTTCATTTAGTAAAGCCCAGTACCCCACTGCTCCTGGAGTGAAAAATTCAGAGGCTAAAGTAGAGGCCTGGCATGCAAGCCATTTTCAGAAATGAAAACGGAGAGTTTCAAAGAAAATTATTAAAAAGCAAAGCTAGCTTTTAGCATTAAATGCTTGATTTGATGTTAAAGGTTTTACGCTCCACTGCAACTCCGCATCCAAGCAGCAACACTGCCCAGTACCCAAACTACAGCGCCGTGTACCTACAAACATCCGAGGGTACCAGTTTGGTAAAGACCTTGGAGAGGAGAGCTATAATCAGATGGTGATTAAATAATTTCTAATGCCTTGACATAATAAAAATGGTGCAGGAAAGACTGTGAACTGATTAAATAAAAAGGTGTCCAATGCAGCACAGAGGATATGAGAGAAGGAGTTTAAGCATTTGCCTAAGCATTTTAACTGCCTCCCCACACACTTCTCTATCAAAACAAAGTCTGCAGCGTGACTCCCCACAATTTAGACTACAGATCAACTCAGAGCAAATTGACTCACTGTGCTCTAAAAAGAAATGGAAATTACTTTCTTCCCTACCCTGCAAGTGATAAAATTTACCCATAATATGAATAATTTGACTGATTCCAAATCTTCTAGTCAGACATTTTTACTGATAGGGTAAGGATAAATGTTTCTATTTAAGGAATAGATTTTATGACTCGTTATCAAGGGTTTTTTGGGGTTTTTTTGTTTGTTTGTTTGTTTTTTTTACAACCAAGCAAACAGCACACTGAAAGAGAGAAATATTTTGTACCAGTCTGTCAAACAGTGTGCTTTATTAAGGTAGGAGAAACCCAGCAGTGAGCATGCTGGGAAGGTGAACAGCACCCACTGGGTCCACCTGGAAACAAAACCACATTTGTCTGATCTGGTTACCAAGTCAAATGTGATTTAGAGGCCAAGCACATGCAGTTTTCCAAAATAATACTTTCAGGATGAATCATTCTTCATCTTACAAGAGGAAGAAGAGAGCACAAAGAGAGCAGGGGCCCAGGGCTGTGGGCTGGTGCCCATTTGTGCTGGCTGCTGCGCAGACACAGAGCACGTGGGAATCTACAAACTAAACCAGCAAGGCAGACAAAGGGTGTGCCCAAGGAGCTGATTTTTCCCTCGTTTTATATAGGAGAACTGAGCCACAGGAAAATAAAATAACTTGTTGTTCTTCAACCAAGGAGCGTGCTCAGAGCCATAACAAGAAATCAAATCTAATGAGTCCTTCCACTTCAGATTTATCTGCAGGAGTTTCTTTCCAAATCCCTTGGATAGTGTAGGTAATTTTCCCTTGATTACATTACTTGGTTTTCTTTACGCTACAGCATTTCCAGTGAATTAAGTGTCTCAACTGAACCTAAATTCTTCATCTGAAACTATTTTGTTAATAAGTAAGTGCAATATTTTCTTGGGCATTATGTAAAACCCCAGCACCAGCATCACCTCTGGCTCTCGCTCACGGCACTCTGGACAACAGGCACTTCAGAGTGCAGGAAAACTCTGAAGAGCCACAAGAAAGATGAAAACCAGTAGCCCTTGGGAAGGATTTTGGAAGCGAGAAAAACAGTGCAAAAGTTGTTACTGTTCTAAACACATGATCCCTCTGAACCACACCCAAATGCCTGGCCCGGCTGAACCAGGCACAAATGCGAACCTCTGCTGCTCAGCACAAAGAGGTGGAAGAATGAGAGCACAAGTACGGCTCCTCACCCTTGTCACAAAATAAAGGTAGATGTGAAAACAAAGAAAAATGCATTTTCCATACTGACAATGCCTATTTACGTGTGTTTAATCTAAAGGCACACAACACGCTTCTAAAAAGGAACTGGGGAATGGGGTTGAAAAGCCACAGACGTGAGCCTTTTCCACTGCAGTTTTAAAAAGCTGAGCTAATTTTGAAAGCACTCCACGTATACTTCCTGTAGTATTTCCAAAATTGTTTTCCTTCTTTCCAAGATGCTACATGGTCATACACAGGCCAAGTTTTGAAAATTACTCTGAAAAATGCTTGAATCTGCACTACTCGTGTTTACAAAGAAGAATTTTAAACCTGCCAAGATTTGTAACAATGCAAGATGAGAAACACCCAAGTATTTTAAAAAAAATAGAATAAGTGTCTGCATACTTGACACCGCCCAAAAATTCAGCTTCTGCTGCAAAGTGTATTGAAGCTACAGGAAAGACTTCTGTTAGCTTTTGTGGGTTTTAATGCCAGCTTCTGTACATCTGCAGCATTCGGTGCCAAGTTATAGACAGGATAGAAATCACTGGCCAGTGTTATGTCATTTTATTGGCTATATTTCAGGCTTTACTTGAATTTTAACACAGTCTCTGGCATTATATTTCCCATTTAAAAGTAGCGTATTTTTACCTTTCCTCCACGGTTCATTACAAAGAGCATTCAGCAATTTGTTTTGTATTACTGGCACTGATTTTGCCAATTCAGACTGCTTTTATGAAAGGCTTGCTTTTAATTTTAAGTAGAATGCAAATAAGGATAGATACTAGACTACAGCAAGCTCAAAAGCTTTCATGCCAATGGTCATGAAAGGTGCCAGGTTGACAAAACTGGGAACTGATAGTCTGTATTTATCTGCATAAAAGATGCTAGCTGAGAAAACAAACTTCAATGTCTTCCTACACCATAAACCATGCCTCACCTGCCATTCAAACCAGCTGCTCCAGAGGCCAGGGAAGGGGACCTGCTCAAGCCTCTTCTGCTCTATCAAAACTGTATCCTAGTTGCAATGACTGTACTTTGTTAGAAAAACCTACTAGAACCCGAAAGTTGAAGTAAAAATCAAAATAGTAAATTTAGACTTCCACCTTCTAGCATTATTTTAAATCGGTGCCCATTCAGAAATATTTTGAGAAACAATGAAAAAGCAGCTAGGATACACGTCTTTCAGAAATACCTGCACAGTGAAAGGATCTTCCTTTGGGCATACGCAGTCAATTATTGATGCCATGTGATCTCTTTTTACTCTAGTATGGACACAAATTACATCAGAGGCATTACAGATTTTATCTGGGGAGCAATTAATTTACACCTTCTGAAGCAATTTATGTTGCTCGGTTGCTCTATGTTGCTCTAAGTAAAACCGACACAAACACATTCTCAAAATACAGATGAGGAAACCTGGTATCTCTTATATAAGCGAGCCGGCGTATCGCTAAGAGGGCATTTCAGACTACAGCAGGTACCCTTAGCAGATGGTAAATTGCTGACAGCTTTACATGTTCTAAATTAAATGAATCAAGATACCACTTGTTCCAAGTGAGTAGGTGGTTAATCACATTCACCCTTTGTATTGTTGACAGATAATGTTGATTTTGGTAATAAGAAAACTGAGAATTTTGCAGAAGATAGAAATGTGTTTTAAATTCAGAACGAAAGGTCCATTTTCCACTCATAATCAACTCTTCCATTCTGCTATCAAACCACATCTGAAATTTAAAAAAAAACCCAGCACTTTCAAAGGTAGAAAAATATGGTGATTTTTCTAGTGAAGCTCAGGAAATAAGTTGTTAAAAAGTTGTGTGCAACTGATTCTTTCTGTTACTCAGAACTACAGCATAGATTATCATCTCCAATTGCAAACCTTTAGGCATGCCATGTGTCAAAATTCAAATGAAAAAGTAAATTATTTCTCTGATCACTTACCATATGAAACATCACAGCACTCATTTGTACACATCTATGTCATTACTCTTGTATTACTGATAGATGTTAACCCTTCATATTTGCACTTGCATTACAGGCCTTCATACACAGAATATGAACCCAAAGTCTGAATAAGCAGTTACAAAGTTTCAATAAATACAAAATAAGAAAGTAATTTTGCTTTTCAGGTGTGTTCACACACTTGAAAAATGAAGCTATCTTCATAGAAGTCTTTGGCCTGATTTAGGGCCTCGAACAGTCAAAGGAATCTGTCGTATGATCAATAGCATTAGGAGTGCAGCAGACTACTTGCTGCTATTCAGAATTCTCTTAATTTAGTTTTCAATAAACTTCTTCAATAAAAGAAGTTCTGTTTCATGATACTAACTGACAACAGCTGCTGCATGAGCAAGACAGCATTATCAAATATTCTGCTTAATGGTGACATTTGATCAGTATTGAGAAATAAGTGGTGTTTTACCAGATGTCGATTATGCATGAAATGTTCATCTCTTGCCTTTTATCAAATAAGCTACCCTGAAAAGACAAAAATACAAAACAAAAAATGAAATACAGTGAATATTTTATTAATTTACTGTAATTGATACTTATTTTGCCTATTTAGACTTATCAACTGCCCATGAATTCTTCCTATACCACATGTGCTACATTCAAAGCTCTACAGAATAAATTACTTTCACCTTAAGGGAGATAATGGGTCCACTGTGGTGTACCAATTAATAGAATTCTCACATAGTAATTTTATGCTTTCTAATTAAGGCTCAATTATGGCTCTAGGTGGCTGGCTTGGACTCAGGTTGAATGGCAAAGAGTTTGAACCACCAAGGCTAGAGACATTCAGCCTTCTAGGTCAGAAGCAGCCTGAACATCTCCCCGGCGTGCACTTGCCAGCAGCAGTTATGCTGCAGGTAGGGCAGATGTAGTACAGATGTACAGCACGCTCTCCTGAGACAGTGCGAAGCTGCCTGCCAAACTTACTCACACTGTCTTCACTCACTACGAAGCCTGAACCTAGCTCCAGCAACACTGAGACAGAAAGTCCTTTCCGACAGGTTGAACCTGGAGTAAAAGCAGGACCCTCAGTCCTTTGAGATGGGCTCTAGAGGTGTGATAAGCTCTTACACAGACCAAGCACTTGAGAGACACAAAAGCTCACATTTTCCCAGTTGATATTGTTCTAGCAACTAACCATTTTGTGGAAAGAGACCACAAACAAATGCAACATACTCAGGAAAAAGAGAAAAACCAAGTAATCTGTCTGCTGTCACTTCGGTGTAGCAGCCTTAACACTTTGTACTTTGCTGAAGGACTGCCCAAAAGAATACATCTGCTCTGTGTTAAGAATAGTAACAGGTATTTATTATATGTCTATACTGGAAACAAGGACAGACACTGAAGTAAACCTTGCAAGGACTTCACTGGTTTGGAAATGTGTCCCAGGGCACCAGATAACCGAAGCCGACAGTGACCTTGGCAGTAACAGAAGGCTTATGTTTTCACAAGGATGAACTAACTGTTCCTGAGCAAACTCTCCAATGTATTAAGGCAAAAACAGGCACTGATTCAAGATCAGCCGTGTATATCTTCAGCCCCCAACTATTTTCCCCAAGTGGACAGATCTATGGGGGCCAATACAGAACGTTACTGACCACTTACATTTGAGCTTTCCTTGTTCTTCCAGCAGCACTAAATATTGTTCCTTGAGAACATAGGCACACATACATTGAGTGTATATGGATACAGACACACATATGCACACGCCACACTCGGTGTTTCTGAGCCACAGAACAGAGCATCCACATTCATAGCTCTGTTAACCTTTCCAGCACCAGTGAACACATTTACTCATCTACGTGGTGCTAAGGAGAGCTCTCAGAGATGAGAGCACGTATTCCCAGCTCTCTCCACGTGCCTCTGCAACTGCCACAGGAGTCATCATTACTGAATGTCTGACCAGCCTCCTGTTCCCACAAAACTTATTACCTCCTCTGGACAATCATTTCAGCAAAGAGCAGAAAATATTACAGGACTAGAAAAAGAAAAATGAGAGTTGCTAGGATTATAAAGGTTAGATGGTTTTGTTAGACTGGGAACAAAATCAGGTTTCCTGTTCGGAAAGAGAGAATAAAGAGGCATGTTTCCAGCCTCAATTTTAGCCCCTTCTGGAAAAGCTATAGTGGGTTTGGAGGAAAATGCCTTCCTTGAGGAATTTTCTCCTGCTTCAGTTTAAATTCCACCAGGTAGTCTGGAAGCATACTAAAGAGACCTGACACATTAATTTTTATTTTATGTTATAAATAAATAATACTATGAAAGAGAGAAAAATGCAAACTGAAATGTCTGTGTTTACAGTGCCTGTATAGGAATCCGTGGGCAGAAATAGAGAAGCTGTCAAAGCACAGCAACACAGCTGCGCTTCTCTTGCTGTGACACCTTTCTTCACTTCTTGAGCATGATAGCAGGGAAGGAAAAGCAGCAGAGGGAGAGAAAACACACTAGTTATTACAGCTACAGTTCCACGAAAAATTAAATACAATAAAAATCTAGGCATCCAGGAATAGTATATCTCTTTTGTCTCCACGTTGGTGTAACATTATACTGAGTGCAAACCATAACACCATCATGTAACTATAAACCTCATCTCTGCTGCAACAGATTTAAAAAGGTAGCCTGCCTTCTAACGCTTGCATTGCCTAGAAACATGCTTTGGTTAGTCCTGACTCTAAGCCTCTACTTGGGGGG
>WHYT01015784.1:470384-520569 GCA_009806455.1 Tetrax tetrax
AAAAAAAAAAAAAAAAAAAAAGGGCAATGACAAATAATATTTGCTGGGGTGGGGGGACACTGATGTTTTCCTGTTTTGCTCTGTTCTTAAGGGAAAAAAAATAAATCTCCATTTGTCTTAAGAAAAAAAAAAACCCAAACCTTTGTTGAAAAGTTTTGTGGAAAAACAGTGTTTACAGCAATTTTTGCTAAAAGTAAACCTCAGGTTTCCAACCATCTCTCTGAAGTAGCCTTTAGTATTAACAGATGTCTGGCTGGAATCTGTCTGAGCCAGTGAACTCATTCTGAATGGACACCAAGAAAAGTGCACAATTTTTGCTCCACATAATCTGAGCACAAGATGCTTTCTCCCAGACTTTATGGATTTGACTTCTATCATACAATTGCTGACTATTTTATCTTCAAGTAGCAAGGATCTCAAGTGCAGAGCAGACAAGCCTTCCAAGTCAATGTAATCTGCTTTTCCAGACCTTAGCTTAGCTCCAAGTAGTACTGGAGCAAAGCGCTGCAAGTAGGTATTTGGTCTGGGCTTACAAATAGGACAGATTTCATTTGTCAGTGTACAGGTCTTGCTTATAATTGCAGTGGCCTTGATGGCTGCAACTTTGAATTCATAAATTCAGTCAAGAGAAGGCACTGAAGATCTAAAGCAGACAATTACAACAAAGACCATCGTAGCTGTTAGCGTAAGCAATTACTGCAGTCTGATATAGTGGTTTACATTTCTGCCTGCACTTTCCTCTGTGTTCTTTACATACCGCCTTCCCAGACGCACACACACCCTTTATTACTGTATCAACTGCTTTACGCAACGTTTGCCCTTACCCTCACTCATCATTACACGCTGCACTGAGGGAGTCTTGACAAAGCCAGCCTGTAACTGCACAAGTCTCTAGCAGTTAAGCATTCCTTTTCCCCTTGCCAATTCTCCAAGTCACGCAACATTTTAAAAGTTATTAAATTCTAAATAAAGGAGATTAAGGATGCCAAATTCTATTCTATGCTAAAAATGGCCATCAATATTTGTCAAGACAATAATGTCTTGAGGGCCAGAAGACTGTTATTCTCTAGACTAATTTTTTTCTTTTTTTGGTAAAGAGACAGTTCAAAATATTTTCCAGTAACTGCTGCATCAAACCAGAGTTCTGGTTGAGTTAAAGCACTTAAATTACCATACCAAATTAGGTATGTTTCTCTTTCAAAACAGAACAGTGTTTTTCCCTATTAATATTCAGTCTATGTTTGAAATACAATGCTTTTTTTTAGTTGAAATATACAGATGAGTTAATATCAACAGCAAGGTGAAACAACACATGCATGTATACAGGAAGGTAGTGAAACGTTTCTTAAAGCATCAGAGGATGCAATACCTGTATACTTCAACTATAACCACAATTCCCATGAATCATCATTTTTATCTATTTTGTTCCAAGATATATATATATTTTTTTTTCAATAGGAATATGGGTATTTGTTCTTTGTGCAATTATTTTCACAGTTATGTTTATTATGAGAAGTTAATGTCTGTGTGCAGCAAATCTGAGAATGGATTCAGGACCAGCCTTGTAAACATGCAGAAAATGGGCACAGAATGTTTATCACAGTATTTTCCATTTTTATGAGGATGCAGTTGGTTATTATGACAAGGTGAAAGGTCTAAAAGCCTTCATTTTTAGGCCACAGGTGTTCTTTGTAGAGTTTTTTTTTAATAAAGAGTATTATTAGTCCTTTAAATTAGCTCTTATTGAAAGTTACCACATCTGCGTTATGTGGTAATGAAGCCAGAGGGAGGTCATAGCAGGGGACTTGTGCTTGAAGAAAACATCTGGACATTGCTTTGACATTCACTAGCAACTTCTTGTATTTTATTAAGAAGTAAGGAAATTATACTGAAATCAAATGCAAGATTCAAACAATAAATAAAATTAAAATATAGGACCTGAAAAAAAATCCAGCTTTGAACAAAAAGCCCCTTTTCCTTTTTTCACTCCCCTCCCATGATTTCCAACTGATGAGATTAATTACTTCTACAAACAGCAGCATCAGCTAAAAAAAATGTTTAACCAGTATTTAACACATCTGTAACACTACAGCCATTCTGTCTTTCATAGGAGAAGCTGCTGTCATTTTAAATAAAGTACTTTCTGTGCTGTAACTTTTTTTGGCTGCCATTTTGTTTACTGCATCATTTCAGAAAGAGGTGCCGTGGCCTTCTGAAGTCCTGTACCTTTATATAGGTGGTATTTTCCTCCCCTTTCCCCTGGCTGTTAGAAGCAGAGAGATTTTGGTTTTTGTGTGCACAATTACACCCATCACTTCCACTGATGGAAGTAAAGAAAAGTCTACTTGCAACAAAAGGAGGATTTAAAAGCCATCAAAATCCCCAAGTGGAAGTTGCTGAGTAACTGCGCGATAGTTCTTAATCATCAAGGCTGACACCCAAATATTTAGGAACGATCACATTAAGGAGCTTGGCTGGGTCAGATGGCTGTTCAGCCCCGCAGTGCATGCAGCTAGGAATGTTTACAGGGCAATGGTTACGGCATGCGGCAGAAATCCTAAACAGAGTAGCATATCTACGCTCACTGTATTTTCTTGTTTTAAGTGTTTGCTTACAAGTGCAAATGATATTTCTATTCTACTCAAGTTTTTATACCATACTCATCACTGCAGTAATTGAGCGTCTTCCCATACCACAGTAATTGGTCACATTTGTTCCCTCAGGCAGGGAAGCATGTATGTATAAATGCATTGTTTTAATGCCAGTTTTCTAGTCTTACAAATCTCATTTTAATATTAAGAACTTTTCATTGACACTTCCAGTAAAGTGCATATCCTCTGCAAATTTATTACATTTCTGGACAGAAAGCCCGATGCAAATTCTAAAGGCCTATGAATATATTTGGTTATAGCTATATGAAATTATTACAGAAGAGCTACAATCCAGCTCACCTCTCCCTTCCAAAATCACAATAGCTGCAAACAAAGTTTACAATACTGCATAACAACATCTTCTAGAAAAAAAAGCACTTAATGTGAATGTGACATGCAAATATTAAGACAGGACACCAGATTTCTTTTCTTTCCCCTTCCCACTGGGTGTTTTATTTTATAGCATTTGCATTAGGTAATCAACTGAAACACTTCAACAACAGAAAGCTGGCAGCATAGTAAGGAAAAATGGAGATTATTTCTCAAACATCTGTGACAAAATGGTTTCAAGTTGGAATAGTATTGCACAAACAAATCAATTTACGGAGGGTGAGTGGGAGCGAGCATCTTCAACATGGATTGTGAGGAAAAAAGGCACTATTTAGCTGTGTGTGTGTTTAAAAACAAAAAAGTCATGAAGCACAATCCATGTTTTTCAAAATTACATTCAGTACTGCTTTAGAAATGCTCACAAACCTGTCTCTTTTTACAGAAGCTACAGAAAGCTGCTGATGTAAATATCAGACAGTACAAGCATACCAACATTTATGCTCCAGAAAAGTCTCAGGAAGTGGGCTCTTTCTATAAATGTTGCTGCAAAGGTCACATAGTTGCATAGGCTTACAGTAAAAAGGAAGCATCCATGCAACTAAGCAGCCTTACAGTTCCGTAAGTTTAATCTCTAGTAGTCATAAAATATGCTCTAATTTTGAAGAGCTAAATTGGCAGTGCACTTGAATCAGGCTTTTCCACTGACTGCTTAAGCAGGACAGTTCAGACAGTATCACCCATAGACTTTTTGTCATATACATGTTTAGCAACGCCAGGTGAGCGTAATGGAAAATTTTAACAGAATTATTACAGAAAATAACTCAATTTTCCCAGATATAAAATAGAACTGCTCTCAGACCATAAATAAGCAAATGTTTATTCCCGGAAAGTAAAAATAGCTAAGTATTTTCAGAAAAACTAAGTACCCAGAAAAGGCATTTCAAACGACCAGAATAGGTTGCTCCTTCCTCTCCCGTTATTGTATAGCTCTAAATTTTCATGCCTGTTTGAAAGTGAAGCCATGATCTGCATACCATTAATACAGAGACTGCTTGAAAATCAACCCAGAGCAAGCGGGAATGTGCACACAGGACACTGTGCACCCTAGCCTTGTGTCTGCTTATAGGTGCACTGACAAAGTAAGAGTGAAACGCTTGCTGCAGGACTGCAGAATTATTACGGGAAGGAGCTAAAACCACCGTTGCTCTCCTGTCAGCGCTGCCCAGTGTTTCACAAGTGCTCCAGGCATGCTGTGGTTATGGCTATGCAGCTACCAGCGCAGCTGGACCTAGCGCCATTATGCTGACATCAAGAGTTTCAAGAGGGGTACAGTTTTGCACAAAATCTGGGTGTTAAATTTGTACAAGATGTACAGAACAGTGTAACAAAACCTACTCTCAACTACATATATATTTATGAGCATTTCAGCACCTTTCAGATGAACTGAGCCCTGCAAAAAGCCAATCTTACTCCTGTGCAGAGACTACAGTGACGTCAGTGAAAAGATCCGTGTCCAGGAGGCTGCATAGTAAGTTTACTGATCATACAACCAGCAACAACAAATATCCATGTATTGCTGCTTTTCACTAGAAGTCATTAAGGGAAAATACATAAGATACATTCTGTTTATACACTGTAAAATATTTTTAATACCAACAATTTGGATTGTTTCCATTTCTGAATAGAAGATGAATACAGTAGGCTATTAAAAATCCATAAAGCTTCTTTTCCTTAACTGTTTTTTAGGAAATCCAAGTTTGACAGTTCTGAATTCAAAGGAATCTAAAAAGTTTACTGTTGACTTAGTGGTTCCACTAGATATAAAAGTAGACAGTCTTGATTCCTTCTGTGTTCCACAGACAATAAGATCGTCAGAATGAATGAATACCTCTCCAATTGTAGCTATTATTTTTTAAAAATATTCCTAAAATTCTTGTTTTTCTCAACCCTGCCAGTTCACAGCAAAGAACAGGAAGTGATATATGATTAAATAAAATGTGGTTTTTTATATGCACTATTAAAAATATATCACTCTTTGAAAAATAAAAAAATTGCATTGTTCTATTATTTTTGTTACTGAAGACTCATAATTAAGAAATTCTAAATCCTGGAAGGAAAAGAAAGAAACACAACTTTTAAAATTGTATATAGAATAGAAGCAGTTTCTGTAGACTCTACTGAAATCAGTAGAAGTTTTGCCTATTTTTTTTCTTGTCAATACAGCAGAACTTGTCTACGTACCTATTCATTACTTAGATGAATAGTGTATGTGTTCACTTAAACTCTTCTGCTCTCTTAGAGGTGCTCTTCTGAAAATTCTGAAGGAGACTCAAGAAGGAAAACTGATCCGAATTATTCTGAAGGAAAACAACATAGTCAAAATAATATCTAACATAAAACTATCACTGAGTAAATAATATTTTCTGGGATTATAAATATTAGTTTTATTCCCAAAAAGGTACTGCTTTGTTATGGACATTTTTAGATCTCCATTAGCTACTTCTTGTATATGACTCCTCATTTCATTTCTTTAGCTAGAAAACATGACTTCACGTGTGAACTAGAACATCCTATTCCCAAACATGTTGGCATTATTAATGACGTCGATAGAAAAGAACTAGAACAGGAAATCTTATGCATGGTTCATGCTATATAAATGGTAAGTTATCAGAAGGAACTTCCCTGATTATTTGGGAAGAACAAAGAGAGATCTATTTTTAAAATTCAAAGGGAAAAATCTAAGAAAACAAAGAAAATGCAAGAAGTACTTGATAGTCTCTCATTATCCTCTCTGTAATTGGGCTGTTGCTTTTGGCTGCAGACATCCAGTTCACAGACCATTTTCCATTTCCTTTGTTTGCATTACAAGAACAAGCTGGTTAAAGAAACTCCACTTGGTAATTTTAAACTAAGCCTTCAGCATCATCCCTTCGGAATTTAAACCTTTACACCATTCCTTACTTTGTCTCCTCAGTGCCTTCCTCCAACAAACCCTATGAAAAGCACTTTAAGAAAAGGCAGGTGTCAGATACAGAAATACTCAGATCTTTAAGAAAATTCAATAGGAAACAAATTCTTGTAGTTCTCCACTGCCATTTGTTATAACGCAGTGGCCCCAAACATCTGTTCTCTAATTTCAATTTACTTCATCTACCAGGTGTTTCACACTGTTAATAATGGCAACTCACAAATTTACAATAGTCACATAAGGCAGTTACATAAATACAATTATGTCAATCAAGTTCACTGCATCTTTCTCAACCAGACTACACATGACATTTTTCTTCTTTTCCTCTTACCATAACACAAGGATGAAGACTACATTTTTGTAAAGAGAATCCCTGGACAACATTCTGGTACTGAAGTCAGAGAGGTCACTGAAGTGCATTTCAGCAATGTCCAACAGTTAACTCAACCGGGAAGTAGATGTGATGTTTTTCACTTCACACATAACAGAACTGGTGCAAAAAAAAAAAACCAAACCACTTTAAACTAGTTACTTTAAACCTCTTGGTCCAAATACATAAAATAAGCAGTATTTACAGCATTTTACTTCTTCTTTTGTAAATGCAATGCTTTAAAACACATTATAAAGCACCTTAGTAAAAATATTCTACAGGTAAAAGTATCGAAGTAGTAGGAAAACCCTAACCATACCACAGCTCACTAATGGAGTCATAATATGGATTCACCAATACCTCAGTTTACAATTATTACAAAGAATCCATAGAGAAACTTACTACTGAATTTATGCTTTTTATACCACTGTGTAAGGATCAACTAGAACTGCAGACAATACCAACTTTCTTCATAGTTTTCCCAACCTCAGTCAGTGGTGGTGGGGATAAAAACAAAACAAAAACCCCACTGCTCTGATTCTTTAACTTTTTACAACATTAATGTGGAAATGATGTTTAACACTAATGATTAGTTGTAATTTTTTAATAAAACCACATATATAAATATGGGTAATTCCAGCAGCAGCAGCATTTCTCAGCAGAACATGATCAACCATCCCACTTAATATCATGTGACATGATTCACAAAAACAAAGCACAGATGTCAACCAGTTATTAACACTACTCATATTGTATACAACCAAAACTTCCATGTTGAAAGCTGGGAAAAATTATTTCCTCTTCACAGAAGTATAAATGAAAATAAATTGCTCTGAAAATTAAAAAAACAGCATCAACAGAAGCATTTTTGTTTGTTTATATTTTCAACTAGAACTGCTGTGTATTAATTGCTCCAAATTAAAGTGTAGATTTCTTCAGGTAAAGGATATTAACTCCCACTGAAAATATTAGTTAGATAAAAGAAATGAAGCCTTTGCTTCTGGATTACCAACACAGTTAGCCAGTATCCAACGCCCTGGAGGTGATCCACAGCCCACTTTCCTCAGATCTATAAAGAAATGTCTTGGAGGTCTACAAGCAATCTAGTTTCCATGGCTGAGGACAAAGATGATGACGTGACCAAAGATTTAGGTCCATAAATCTGACAGTATAGTGTTCTTAGTTTGATTTAGGGTAAATCTTTTCATAGAAAAAGTTTTGAGCCAGAATATACAATTCTCCATCTTTTTCCCGAACTGCATGTGCTCTGACAAACTGAAATTGCTCCAGTGCAAATTCATAGAACTCATTCTCCATTTTCCAGATTTCAGACTGTTGTAGCTTGGCAATAGTTTCTTTTGTGGGAAGTTTTTTCTCAGTTGTTTTCCTAAGATGAGACTTCTTTCCTAAATGCAAAATGAAAGCAGTAACTTCACTTTAAAGTTCATGCAATTTAAAAATCTTTACAGTCCTTTTATTTAGAGTTGTATACTCTCAGCATGTTGATTAACTGCATTAGAAGTGACAGAATTTAATCCAGAATTTATTAACCTAACATGCATGGTTGGAAAATTGCAGTCTTTCTCACTAAATGTTAATGAATTTTGCATCAGTTCTTTCAATTCTTCCTCCTTACTCTAATAAACCCAGGGAAGGAACACGTCATTTAAGGAACAAGATTACTCCACATATTGTACTTGGAGCAAGACTGCTCCTTCAAAATTAATTATTTAGATGTTAATTTGGTATCAAATGTTATGAATTTTTAAAACTGCAGAGCAAGAGACTTCTTTACTGAGACAAAGATGACCAAAATGATGACAGCATTTTCCCTAAGAAGTGCTATCTGTTGCTTTCCAATAAACTTGTTAATACTACACACATCTAGGCTGTATACATCAGACCCTTTTCTCCTTCTATTTGCAGACAGAAGCCCTGTTAAGATGAACCTTTTCTTCATCATAAGTTGCATGGCCAGCTCCTAGAAACTGAGCTACTAGCTATATAACAAACGTGTTATTATGACCCCAGGAAGATAAACATATACTTAGGCCTTTGTATCCCTTGGGCCTTTTTGCACAGCCAAGCAGGCTGCAATAAACACAGTTAATTTCAGTAGGGCTTCTGAGGAAATGGAAATCTGCCACCACCAGCCATTTTACAAGACTGAAGCCCCTGCAAGATCTTTCAAAAATGTTCTGATAAACACTTGTCATATTTTTTTTTTATGTATGCTATACCTACACAATGCATTTACTGCAACTGTAAATATTTACACTTTGTGTGAGGCAGGAAGATGCTTGGGCTGCCCGCAAAAATTTGTCCTTAGAGTCTTTAAAAGAGTGTCTCTTCGGTAGGAACATCAGCCAACTGAGAGGCAAGCCTGGCAGGGACTCAAAACTATTCATCTAGGTCTAAAGAACTCACATTAAAAACAGTGATAAGAGGATGAAAAATCCATGGAAATCCACCATTTACATACCTGTCCGGTACAGTTCTGTGGCACCCCTGAAGAACCGGGGCAAAGCTGCCTCCAATAACATGATAAAGTCTTCAAGTTCTTCAGTAACTCCCACTAGGAAGTATTCATTAATCAGATTGTATTTGGCTTGTTCCAAAGCCCATCTGCTTCCCACATTCCTAAAATGACAGAGAACAATTACAGCAAGTTCTGATGTCAGCCAACGATCCTTGGTCCCTAGATGGAGATTACTTCATAACAGGACGTTTGAATAGGAAAGGAAGACTCATTTCAAGTTATAACCACTCCTAACTTCATTTCCCCTTCCAGTTTCTCTCATCTGAGTTCTTATCTAAAAATTTGACTCCTCTAGTTATTTTAACTAATAACTCATCCACAAAAGAACCTATGTATGTGTATGGTTACTGTCTCTGTTAATGCAATTTTTGGAAGATTTACATTTTCTCAATGTCAATATTCAGTCTCCAGTTTCACATTAGATACCAGAAATGGTTCCGGTAAGAACACACCTTCCCCTTTTGCATCCTACAAGCATAATTCTGAACTAGAAAGTCATTGCACTTATTGGGGGGACTTCTCTATTGAATGACAGACAGAAATTAAGCTGTCATTTTTTACTTCTTTTTATAGCTCTAGACAGGGTAAAAAGATAGCTTCAGAGTTCCTTCTTTCTGTGCTTCTCCACCTGTCGCAGGTGTAGACAGGTCTGACCAACAGGCTCTGAAAGAGGAGCTCCCAAGTGGCCATTTACTTTGCTTATGTTTGGATGAACAGTACCTTTGACAAACAATTGCCCTTAATTTCACTCAGAATCCTTCACATCACCAATGTCCTTTTTATTTCTTTTATTTTTTTTTTTTTCAGCTTGCTAAAGAGCTTTTTAAAGTCTGTGCCATTGTTATAAAACATGCTGCATTGACAGATGGACACTATTTGCTTTTGCTTGGGTCTCTTCTAAGTAGCATTGTCTACTGGATGTCTGGTAAAGGTTTAAGAAGATAAATTTATCCTGATCTCATTTATTTTATTCTCTCCAGAAACTCTAGGAGCTTGAACAAAATCTTTCCATTCAGAAAGCCTGTGTTGTAGCCTCATGTAAGAGGAAAATGTCAAGACTCCAAATTTACAAAAATTATTTTTAAAATTGAAACCATCTGTTTTCCCTCACAGCATTGCTAATACAGTATGCCAACATATTGCTTGTTTTAAAAAGTGCAAGACTATTTCAATAAAATGCATCTTCAAAAGAAAATATATTACTAAAGTACCTGCTGCTTCACTCTGTCCAGTCCCTCAAACTTTCCCCAACTGTGCTACATATTCAAATTTATTAAGTTTAGATTTCAGCACTGATATACTTGACAAACAACTTAAGCTTCATTTATCTCCCTACCAGCATTCAGAGCTGTGGCCACAGAAGAACGGAATTTGAAGCCAAAGTTTCTCTGGAGCACAGTCTGAACCTCCAGCTGCCACACATTCATCAAAGGTCTGGAACAAAGACAAAATTGAGCTGAGCTTTAAAGTTTAGTATATGTATCAAACATGTCATCACAGTTAGTTCCTAAATGTGGTAGGGACAGAAGAAAGAAAAAAAAAAAGAAAAAAAAAAAAAAAAAAAAAAAAAAAAAAGAGGTGACTTAAGTCCACTAATAAAAGATAGCCCATGACTCCACAGTTTTTCGCTGTGCTGTTTTGCTGTGAATCCAAAGTAAGGTATTCACATCTTCCAATGTGCACCTCTCTCTTCCTTCAGTACACAGAGAGCCTGGTTTCCTAAGGAAGATACCTAAATTGGCTGCCTGAAGAAAGCCAAAATGAGTCCTCACCAAAATAAATAAATAAATAGGTAAATAAATAATCCACTCAAAGTTGTGTTGGTAACTTACATCTTTGGGAGTAGTACAGCAAGCACATAAATATCCAAAGGCAAAGAAGCGATACGACTCTTGTCTATAAATACACAATATACATATTACCCCAAATCTTCATGTCTGTGCTAAAACCTTTGCAGTCTAGATACTACATTTTTATTTTAAGAGTTTGGAGCATACCTTTCCTTGGTCCCTCATGGGACTACTAAAGGCACAACCTCCAGCGATTCTGTGCAAGATCCAGCTGAAGGTTGGGATGTCATTTGGTGTGGGTAGTCAGTAACTGCAATTTTTTCTTGCCTTTGCTGCAGATGAATTTACGTTACAAAATAACTGACTGTGGACTGGATTCTCAAAAACATCTTACTGACTTTGAAGTCAAGGGTACTTGCCGTCTTAAACTACTTAAGTGCTTTTGGAAATCCAACACAAGCCTGTAAATCAGATTTGTTCTGTCCAGTTTACCCAAAAGGCAGCACTTTCAAGTCTTCTTCCAAGTCTCAGAATCAGGATGTACCACAACTAGTTTCTTTATTCTTAAATATTCAAAGGGTCACATACACAGAATGAAAACTGGCTGAATTGAGAAGGCCATAATACTCAAAACTTCTGAAACTTATACTTCATGTATGACATATGACAACTTTAAATTTTCTTTCTAAAATTAAAAATTTCTTTATGGAATAGAGAAGCAATTACATTTGTAAGTTTTGGTTCAAAACATTAGTCTTTGTTTCCTAAGGGAAAAGTCATCGCTAACTAGGAGAGAAAGAAATATTCCCATCCAGGCTATGAACTGGAATTTCAGTTATAACCTGCTGCTGTTGCAGAGTGCACCTGCTCTTTTCAGCAAATTATTCAAAAAGGTGTTGTTGGACCATGGAAGGTCCTGGGAATTGTGACTGACATGGAGAAAATTGTTTTGTAGTCTCTCCAGCGTCCATTAAATATGAGCAGTATTGAAGCAGTCAGTTGTATAGATTTGGTTATTGATGGCTACGATCTCATTGGAGCAACATGTGTAGAGTGCTGGGTCTCAAGCTGCAAGCTCAGGCTGTGATAACATCTCCGTACTTGCATACAGAGAGGAATTTAAGTGAAGGAGATTTAGTTGAATTCAGCTAAGGGACTGTGGTTTGTTTGAAACTTGATCATATACTTCCATGTAAATTTTAAAAATCTGATCTAGCCTTTCTGCTATTCCAGTGAGCTACCTGTGCCAAATTCCAGCCACACAGGGAAATTGCTCTGTTCCCACACGACCACGTTGCTGGATGTAGCAATGCCTGCGCTGCCAGAGCAGAGGCAATGTGCGATGAGAGCTGCCAGAAGCGCTGCAGGAGAACGGGGCGCTCCCCTCCTGTCCCTTGCAGGTTGCGTGCCGCCCCAGCAACCAGGGTGCAGCACTCCCTCAGCACCCAGCTTGGCTTTAGCAATACAAGACATGATTGAAATTATGTAAAACATTCATTCAGCTTTATGTGGTATCACCCTTTTTACTTCAGAAGAATTCTTACATAAAAGCAGGGCACGTGTAGCTGGGTGCATTATTCCAAAGACCTTGGTTGCACATTGCCCTGTAGATGAATAACTGGATATTTTTACTTTCTATTACACTTATTTCATTCAATACATCTACACTTACACCATCACATTTCTCTTCATCTTGCCCAAATCACTTAGTTTTGTGCATTTCTAAAATGGCAATATCATCAGACAAGTCAGTGATCCAGCTTTTAGAGCTCTTTCATTCATTAGCACCTCTCTCTGTTTGTGTTTGCAACTAATATTTATATGTTTCCAGCTATTTTTGCTTACTAGAAACATATTTTTTCTAAGTTCAGGTTGCCTCTGGCCTCAAGACTTAACTTCCAGACATTTCAACATTTACTGTCTCTAGAGAATTTCTCCCAGCACATAATGACCACTGTGCCAAGGAGAGCATGATGTAGGCAACCTACACATAGGCAGTCCCCACCCGCTGAAAAGCCCTGCTGGTCTCCAGACACTGGAAGCAAATCTGCTCTTACTGATCTCAGAGGTCAGGAATCTACCCAGGCTGTGTCAGATGCACATCGACTTTCAATCTGTGTTAAAATCCTGCAATGTTTTCCATTAATTTCCAAGGAAGACAAAAGTACTGTCAGAACTCATTCAAAGCTTTGAACTTCTATGGTGTCAAAAGTAATGGAGAAGTAAAACAAAGAATTGCAATTCTTACCACCAGAAATAATGTCAGTCAGAAATACTGGACACAAAATGCAATTGGCAAGATCAGAGAATTTCAGACAAGTTCAGAGACTGCCAAGACACACAAGGAAATAAACGCCACATAAATGCCTACTGCAGCACTGCTTTACCCTCTGGTCCCAGGGCGCTCTGAGAATGCCATCCCTCTTGCACACAACTCCTACCAAACCATGCCTGGTTAAATCACAGGCAGCTATTTGAAAACATAGGTGCAAAATCCATTACAAGAATCAGGCTTCAAAGTGCCCTATTAAAATGGGGCCAAAACATGTAAGATTAAGTCTTCCATCAGAATTCCTACTGCATCTATCAAGAAAAACAGGAATTACATCTGAGCGCATTACTGGATTATAAATGGAAGCTGATAACGCCAATTACATATGACAGAAAACAAGCTTGCAAATACATAGCTATATTACACGAGCCTTTCTTTGCATTTCCTTCCCTCCTTTTCCTTGTAATGAAGAAGCTGCTACTGGCAGATGGAATTAAGCACGAGCTGCTTTGAATGCTTTTAGTCTGTCACTTGGCTTTACACTCAAGAGCTGACACTGAAAGTAACTCCCTTCTAATAACTCTGCAACATATTTCCCGAGTACTCCGCTCTCTAATCAAAAACTGCGGACGCTTTCCAAATGAAGTCTGGCAGACCTGCCAGCATTACACTGGCACTTTAAATAACAGCTGAACAAAGTCTGCCTATTGCACATGAACTTTAGGGAGGCATAAACTTCTGTTTTCTTTAGTTACAAATTGTGAACATCTAAAATCATGTTCACAATGTTAGGACAGCTGCTAGCACTGTTACTACTAGCTTTCTGCATTTGTGCATTGAAATAGTTTCTACCCGTGGAATTCAGAGCATTTGGGAAATGTTGAGGGGGTAGGAGCCCAGCTGCCTGTCTACCTGCATGGGTCCCCAAGAGCAAACAGGCAGAGGCAACCCCTGGATGCCTTGGAAAGCATCTACTGCTTCCTCTTCACCACATACCAAACCTTGGAGAACTGCACTGGTTGCCTACAACTCATTAATGTGATAGGTGATACCTGTGCTAAGGCAGGCAACACTTCTGCAGTGTTGCATCTTGTCTTTTCAGTAAGGTTAACTGAAGTGAATACTGTTAACTGCATCGCACAGGAAATTCCTGGAAGAGGTAGGACTAGATCCTGGGAGTTCTGACTCAAAGTCAACCAGGCTGTCCTCTTCTTATGTTATCTGCAGTCAATTCCCATTTGATCATTTAACATGGTATAAACTAACTAAGCCACACTGTGTTGGAGTTACCAAATATTAAGAAGTGCATGAGATGTTTTTGTGACAGATGTAGATCCCTGCATGACAACTTCCACATACAACCTGAATTTGCAGTGTCAGCCTCTGTTACTGTACCCAGCTCACTTCCAGATAAACTGATGAGCCAGGCAAGATCCTGGAGCCACGTGGCTGACACCACAATTTTCAGCAGCTGTCACTGGTACAGAAATGTGCAATCCCTGGAAATACAGTTTTTAACACTGGATAGCAACAAAGTGGTTGCTGGCTTATATCTCTTTAGGAATAGTCCATTTCTTTTGGAGCTTTATCAAAGCAAACATCTGGAGAGCTGCCCCTGGGCAGATGCCACACTACACTAGTATCCAAAGACTTTCACTTTCTTACGAGACAAGCAAGCAATGCTGGGTGCAAACATATTTCCCAGATAATCTTGATAAACAACAGAATTCCTTATTTCTCTTTTCTTCCTGTGCCTCCTCCTAGCCACAGTCCAGATGGCAATGCCCGCAGCACACCAGCTAGCACGCTATGGTCAATCCCACTGAATCCAGTTCAGCGAGTAGAACGGTGCTCTGAAGTGAGGGGACTGGATCTTCGTCAATCATGAAGCAGCCAAACTGAACCAAGAAGAGATTAATTGTTAACTGCATTTTTTAGTTTCTTCCACAGATTTGAGACTTCAGAATACTATGTCACACCCACCTCCCTCGTTTTTAGCAGAGACACATTATTTTTGTTGAAAAGCATATACCGTATGTGGGGATAAAAGCCTTATTTGAGAAAGGCATCTACAATGTATCTAATTTCATCAGATCTATTTTTCAGTCTATATATTTGAACACATTAATAAAATGTGTGCAACAGACACTGGCAAATTTATCAGCATTCAGGAAAATAAATAAAATTTGCTGTTGTATTTAATTTCGTTTTAAGTATTTCACACACCTTTCACCTTGTATATTCATCAACCTTTCAACTGCTGCAGGGATCTACAGGCTCTGGAAGTAGTTCAGCTGGTACCAAAGATGCAGTTTACACTGCAGTGGTTTAACACTCTGACCTCTGCTCGGAGAAATTTATGTGCCTCTGCAGCTACCTAAATATTGGAGATATCCTGGTTAATATAAAGCTGAAAGAGAATTATTTGTTTTCACTTTTAACTTTTTTTTTTTTTTCTCTCTGAAATTTCACATTCACAATCCAGAGACCTTCCTGTGCATCATTCAGGTTTTGAGAAATTTTATTGCCACAAACCAGGTCTGGAGATTTTCAGACTGGCTAGCAGACTGCACCTGAGCAGGTGAAGCCTGACGTGCAGCATAAACCTGTGCTGCTGGCTGGAAGCGGCTGATTTGGTGACCAGCGATACAAATGCATAGTCTATCACACCTGTTAATGAAATTTCACATCAAAGATGTTTTGAAATTCAAGAAAGAAGAGACTTGTTAAGGTTATCTAAGCTATCATCCTCAAAACACCAGGCTGTTCTTGGCAGGATTTTTTTGAAAAGGAAGTTTAGAAGAGCAAAGCGATGATTTTTTCAGGACTGCCCTTGCAGCAAAGAGAGACAGGAGTCCCTATCATCCCTGGCAAAGGGCACAGAAACAGCCAAGGTCCTTCACGCTGCTTAGATCCAGAGAGCAGAGACAGCCCTGTCAGCAGCACTCACATCAGGGACACCCCTGCAATACAGTGGCAGAGGATGGCACCAGCTGCCACCACAGGAACCTAATTAATATTTTTTTCACTGCAGCAGTGAAATTTTAGCCAATGTAAACCTAAACATGCTGTACTAATTGCCATTCCATCAGGGTTTTTAATAGCTTCTGAGTGGAAAACAAGGACAAAATAGAAAAATATTCATATAATGGGAAATTAACTCCAGAAAATCGTACAATATAGTAATTGCTAACCATGTGACTGTGTACTACCTACTTTCTGAGATAATTTTTTTTCAACCACATGCAAATCAAACAAGAATACCCCACCTTCTAGAGACTTTTTGGTATACCACAGGTACCCTAAGGTAATAGTATAAAATTAATTAATTAGAATTTTCAGCTACTTGAGGCTCTCCTGAAAGGAAAAAAAGAATTAGAGATGCAGGTGTATTTCAGACTATGGTGCCCAATTTCGTAATTTTAACTTTAGCACCTTTCAAGTCAAGCCTTTACTTTTTTTTTTTTTAAGGTGTGGTAGGTGGCCACTTTGATCACTACCGCTTGTGATATTCCTTTGTGCATTTGCAGTATTGTTCTCCAATAGAAACACAGAAGAAATTGCAGCTTAAAAATAAGTGAACATTGTGCAGCATGGGGAGCTGATGTCAAAGCAGACTGAATAGGTTTTTATCTAATACTGAAGCCTGTGCTTCCTAAAGCCCCTAGCTCAAGGCACAGTAATTCAATGGCAAATTAACATAAAGTAGACTCATAACACACTTGAAAATGAGCATTATATGCCTTCCACCACACAGACAAAAGAAATATCTTGCTGTAATACGTAAGACTTTCCAGCTCTGATATCCTGATGAGAAACAAAAAAAATCCTCACATACACCAAGTAGTACAATAGCTTAGCCCTAGCACACCTGAGCATGAAAGCAACAAATACCTTTGGCAGGGGGTGAGCTTTAGAAGAAAAAGGAACAGGATTGATTCAGAGTTGAAAAATGCGGAGCACTGTTTCAACAAGTAGGAAATCTACAGGTAATTCAGTGATGTAAACCCACAAAGAGGAGTGTGGCACAGGTACAGCCACCTGAGGAAGGTATCCAGGCTCAGGGAAGCGTTCAATTGCCCTCGTTGAGAGGCCGCAGAGAGCTGTGAAGCTCAAAACACTTTAACAACTAACTTAGCAGGAGAGAAAGCAAAATTACCAGTCAAGGAAAAAATAGTATCTTCCACCTCTGTAGATGATCGATGGTTCTGCAGTATGATACTAATATAATTTACACTACTGCAAACAAACTGCTCTCTGGTCTCCTTTCAAACCCCTGTACATATATCTGTTCACAGAATCCAAGGACTCTTATCAAGCACTCAGTTTCTGATCTCAAAGAAAACTCCTGGTTTGGAATAGAGTCTTTTCCATAGCTCCCTCTTGAAACTATTTTTTTCCTCCACCACGATCGCTCCATTTGGACATCAGGCCAGTTCCTTCAGGCTGGTGTGTCCTCGTTGCTGTTAAACAGCACCCAGCTGGGCATCCCCGCAGCCACACCTGCCTGTCTCCCACTGGCACCTCCAGCCATTCTCCAGCCCACTACAATCCTTCCTCCTCCACCCCTTCCAAAAGCACAAAAATAGCAAGTTTGTGCTATTAATTTTGCGTGTGGTTTCACAGTCCCCAGTATTTGCAGCACCTCACCCCACTCATGCCATCCACAAATTTCAGTACACGTCTACTTCTTCCACACACATCATTAATCGATACAGTGAGCAGGCTTAAGCCAGGACCGATCTCTGAAGAACATCATTAGTAACTGTCATCTGATAATATCCCTTTTAATAGGATCTGTTGCAATCTTCTCTTTAGTTAGTTCCCTACACACATTACAATCCTTGCATTGATTGTTTTGTGCCTTCGAAAAGGAGAAACCGCATGCGTAAGTATCGCACTATCAGCTTATCTCTCACTCTAATTTTATTTATAAACTGACTGGCAGGCTTGTTAACTGCCCATAAAATCCCAGGACATACATTAAAAAAAAAAAAATCCCACTCCTTATTTGTTTGTAAAATCTGCAAAACCATTTTGTTGCCCATAGTTTGGAAGGCAGCTGCTGTTGACAGTGTTTCCACCAACCACTTTCTAATTTAAAGTTACTCTGGAATCTCTAATCCCATATTTGAAATTCCTATTACTGGGGGCTCTAATCACAACTGGCTTGGCAAGAAACATGTTTACACAGCTCCACTGTTAATGCCAACCTAGTCACACCATCAAAAATATCCACTTTCAGGTTAGGAGCTACCCACACACACACAGATGTGCAGTCACCCACAGTCAAACAATTATTAGTTGCACTGTCCCTTGAACCAGTAGCATTTTTATGCCGTCATGAAATCATTATTTCTTGGGAGTTATAAGACATTAATGGGAAAATAAAAAACTTTAAACCATTATTTTCTTGTCCTTTATTCTTTTTCACCTGGACAGAATCTCTACAGATTCTTTTTGAAGTGTGAAAGCTAAAATAAATAGGAGATCTCTAACATGCCATATGAATCAAGCAGTTTTAACTTCATCCTTTCAAGCAGAAACACCACTATATAATGCATTTGACGTGATTTAGCCACTTCTAAAAATATCTCCTGTAGATATCTCACTTTTTTCCTTTCTTCACACACCCAGAGCTTCCACTCAGGCTGTTCATTCATTCATTACCCCCCCACTCCAGTATCACAGCCTCAGCTGAATAGGAAAGATATTACATCTTTTCCAAACCGCACCATGCATGTGATTTTTAAAACTGCTGATTAATCTCAACTCTTATGCTGGAAATAATTGAAAACATCCTTCCTGAACAATATGACAAATATTTAAGTTACAACAAAGCAATTCGTCTCTAATTTCATGCTTGCCCTTTCCATGAAGCTTATTAAGCTCCATACAGCACCTCAGCTTTTCCTGCACTTACTGATCACATCACACCACTGCGGGTAAAGGTCATTTTACAGGTTTGTGTCAGTCTTTGTTTAAAGGAGCTTTTGCTCACAGCTGCTCCACTTTACTTTTAAAATCCAAAATGCACAGCCTTGATGATGTTTCTTTGTCCTGTCTCTCTGATAGAATTTTCAAAGCATTTCACTGCAGAACTTCATGTCAGAACCACTTTTAGCATCTGTAGGGATTCTGCAGGGGGCAGCAGTAGGGTCAGGTCTTTTAATCCTAACATCAATACTCTCACCATCAGACATATAAAATATAAAATATTCATGCATGTAGTTAACACTGTTGAAGTGTTTATTGCAATGTTATGTCCATCTCAAACATGCCCTCTTCTCCAGTCACATAGGTGATCGATAGTTGGCTTAATAATCAGCTACAAACTCTATTCCAGTCTGTTGGTATGATGAAGATTTCTTTCTGCCAGGACGTTCAGCCCAGCAGGTATCTGTACAGTATACTTTGAAAATTTTCCTTCAGCCTGTGTCACATTTAAGAAATGCCTTAAAGCAAAATCTTGGGACTATCCTGTCCTTTAACAAACATGTCATGGCTTGCATGACAAACACTATCCTGATTTAAAAAGGCCCTCTGTGAAGAACTAAATATTTACTCTTGGTGCTACATACTGACCCCGCATAAGATAATAGAGTCATTTTTGTCCTGAAGAGTGAGAATCGATACTTTCAGTATGAATTTTCTTCAGCTGACATAGTTAACAGAAAATGTTGAACATGATCAGGGTGGAAAACAGTGGACTTCAAATTTCAAGTCCATGCACACAGACATTACATGCTTCTCCAGCTACGTGAAGGACTTTTATTGGATGGCTGAAAGTTCAAGGGGGAGGAAGGACAAAGCCAGAACTCAAACACCTTAGCTCAACACAAGCATACTTTTTTCCAGTGAACAGTCACAGAAGGATGCAAAGAAGAGTATATACTTGAACAGAACGTCAACTGACTCCCTTGATTTTAAGCATCAAATTAGTTTTTTTTAGTGAAGTCTACTTTCACATACTAGATCTACTGCATTATGTACTTAGTGTTCATAATACAGCATACTAGCTATATATTATTATTATAACCATGCTGAACTGCCTAACTGCATAAAAAAAAAGAGGAAGAGAAAGATGCTAGGGAATTTGTTTTCCTGTTTAAACAAAACATTTGCTTATACCAAAAGAGATATATCATGTGTCAAACATACATAAGCAATTCATTTGCTAAGAAGATTTATACTTAACGTCTAAATATATTACTAGATGGGGAGCGGAGAAGAAAGGTCATAATTCATTAGGTAAAATGAGGGAGGGAGAATTCATCTGATTAAAACATTAGCATATAAACATGATAGGAATCCTGAACCTCAATGCATTCCAAAAACAACCGCAAGTCCTTAAGGGTACAAGTCATCCTTGGCAGACATAATATAGCAGCAATCAAAATGGCATAGATTCACTAGTAGGAAGGAAATAACACCAACTTTGAGGAAAAAAAAATAGCTTTAACAGAAGTCTTTTCCAAAACTTTGTGATACACCACTGGAATGCATCATAAATTCCAGAAGCTGTTAAATATATTGCCTGGGAAGAGAAGTGTACAAATACACAACTAAAGTACAATTGAATTACAAAAGCTTTGTATGTTACTGCTCTTTATCTCAGTCACTGTGACTGTGCAGGTTTTTAGCCTGCTCTGGTGCACTGTAAACCTCAAGAAGGATTCTTTCAGCAAATAAATTTCAGTTGAACATTGCCATGACATGGAGTGTGTCTAAAGGCAGCGACAGCAGCTCAGCTGAAAACAGGAACCCAGGAGAACACCATACCTGGCCACACACAACCGCAAGCCCACTATCTGAACGGGATTTGCTATGAAGGTATTGGCAGGGATGTCGCCAGTCATAAACAGGAAAGGGAAGTAATCAGTCTTAGAGTTCACAGAAGAAGAAACCAGTAACAGAAACATGTTGCCTTGGCTGTCATTGGTTAGGGACACTGCCAACATAATGAAGCAAATTAGAGAAATTGGGCTGATGCTATTGCAAATAAAGCAAGAGTGCTAGCAGGGCAATGAACAAGAAAACTGAGTTACAAATTCAATGTAACTACTCAGACAGCAATGCTAAAACTCAAAATTAAAAATTAAAACCAGGTAGTCGAAATTCAAATGCAGTATCCCTTTCACTGTATTATTGTTAAAATAGAGCTCTATTTGCTTAGCTCCTGGTCCCAATTCAGTGCTCGTTCTGTTCCTGCAAAGAGTCCTCAGATGAGCAATGCCAATGGAAACACGACCGCACAGCTTTGCACGAGGCTGCAAACAGCAAGGCCATGCAGGAATCCTCCACACACACTGTAAAACTCAAGGTTTGTTTTAAGGGGATATGACAAAAGAGGCTGATCAGCAAAAACCCAACTCAATTCCCTAGATACACTGGGAACAAAAAAGTGAGAGTAATCCAATCAAAGCTGCAAGTTCAGTCTAAAAATTCAATGATAGAGTTTTGCCACTAAGATTCGGTCACAGTATTCGACAAGACATTCTTTTCTGTTTATTATTTTAATTGGGATAGAAAGCTTGTGAATATAGAAAGATCACCACTGTGGAAAGCAGGCTCTATTCCAGAGTAGTTGCCTGGAGGGATAAAACATTTACTGCTGACTAGCAGAGTATGAAGCGTACCTAGCGCCTTGTCTGTATTAGAGGTCTGTGCCTGGAACTAGACTCAACTTTATCCTCACTCTGTTGTGCACCACTTCAAAGCGGCTCTTACAGATTAAATTATTGCAGAATATCACATAAGTCCCCTTCCTGCATAAAAAATAAGTTATATTTCATTTTCCTTTCCTTTACATAATTGGTAACATTTTTCTTCAGCAATTAAATTCATATTTAAATTAAGTTCTTCAGAAATTAGAAGCTGGACAGCCTCTGCAAGATAGAGATTTTTATTTAAAATATTTGATAGAACTGGGACAAAGCCAGAAAGCACATTTTCTCTAACTTTTAGGGCTTCAAGTCAAAGCTCTTCAAAAGCTTCTGTATTTTTTTCATATTCATCATTTACAAAACATCTTTCCAAACCACAGTCATGTGGACACATCAAGTTTCTGAAAATTATACTTTCAGCGTAACATTATAGCCATGGATAAGTATAAAGATGGAGTCAAATCTTGCCTTTAGGTTGAGAAGGACATTGTTTCTCATCAGCATTTTTCTAGAAAACAGTAATCTCAGGTGACCTCACTACCATACTGAATTTCTGGCTTATTCAGTAGGATTTTACAACTACAACAGAGTCTGCCCCATCACATAATGTGATTCTCTTCAAGTAAATAATTATCTCCATATTTATTTCAGCATTTGTTGATATGTAACTATTCAGTGGGATAGCAATTACAACAGCAGAGAAGGAACCTGCTATCATTGTTGAAAATTTAATCATTTAAGAATTGTCAACTTCACAAATTACTGATCACGTAGAACATCTAGATATCATACGGTATGTAGAGCCTACCACTGGCACTTGAAGGTTACAGAGAGCAGAAAAAAGCAGTCATAGAAAACAATAATATTTTCAAACGGGCCCTGCGCAAAAAAGTACTTTTGAGGAATCTCCTTTGCTCCCCAGCACTACTCCTGTACTCAGCTTATTGCATTTGCTGCCTCTGACCAGTTTCTAAAACAGAGAGGGAACGAATTTAAAAAAAAAAAAATTAAAAATCCACAGTAAGGTGTTATGATAAAGATCAGTTATAGAAGTGAAGATTATCCTAATTCAGGAATTTTTATGTTTAGCTAAGGAAATGTTCAACAGTAGCTATACGGGGATCAAATGCTCACAGATCTGACCAAACACAGAAGACATTCACCAGACTCTTGTTTTTGTCACTAGGAGCAAGCATCCTAAAGATGTGGAGTTTGAAGAAAAGTTAATCTTTTTGGCTTCTAGGCACAACCTCTCAGAGCAAGCAGATCAGAACAGGAAATCTCAAGGAAGTAAAAATGCTAAAAGTTCTGGAAAAAAACAGAGGAAAATTCAGAGTCAGCTTTTTTTTTTTTTCCCCATGTAGAAAAGAGAGGATCAGAAGAAGACATGACATGAATCGTCTTAATATAAAAGGCTCTTTAGTAAGAGGGAGTTTGATGAATTATTCTCTGTGTCTGCTGGGGAGAGGACAAGACATAATTGGCTTAATTTTCAGTGAAAAGGACTTAGATTGGGAAAAACTCTATACATCAAAAGGTAATTATAATGGAACAGGTGGCTAAGTGAGGTTATGGAAACTCTATCATTCTTGATAGGCACAGGTTAGGTAGACATCTGTCAGGCATCATAGAGGAATACCTCATCCTCTCAAGAGCTGCTGCTCCTAAACATTTTAGGCCCAGAAAACCTTTTTATACATACTAGATTTCAGCTTGCTTCTAGGCCTGTCATGGGACCCTTTATAAAGCATTCTGGCATTAAAACAGTATCAAAGAGGGATGACCTCATGGACCTCCACCCTGGGCCCTGCAGGCCCATTTTTGAAATCTGCATGTACTGGGGGAAAAAAAAAAAAAAAAAAAAAAAAAAAAAAAAGTAATTTTTTCAAGCTCTGCTTTCACAGTGTTATTAGGAGGACCTATTCGCCTCAATTAAAATAGTACCTGGACTAAAATTTATGATTAGAACTAATGAACAATTTGATCTTACCTGACACATTTGATACACCTTTGATATAACCTTGATAAAGGCTTTGATATGTCAAAACAAGCAAAACCATTCAGTAAGTGTTGCTATCATTATTTTTCCCTTACAAAACAAGTCACTGAAGATACAGCATCAAATGCCACCAGGATTTGTGTGATACTGGAACAGCTGGATCTTTATCCCATAGAACACTGGGCATTTTCTGGTTCTATAAACAATGTTCTATTACATTTTAAATATTATGACAAATTACTGCCTTTTCAGAGGCTAATTTGGTTTTGGCAATCAGGAGAAGTGAAAGCAAGTCGTTCACTGCATAACAGAATATTCCATACAACACCACTCTATGCGGATAGCCAGCTGTAGCAACACAGAGTTTCAACTGCAGTAACACATTTACAATAAGAACTCCATTAGCACTGGAAAGAATTTGTAAATATTTTATCCAGTCACCATAAAGTATTTATGATATTTCTAATCAAGATATAAGCCATGTATCTAGGATAGATTTTCTTGAAATTATTTACTAGCAACTAAGTGATTACATAAACAACTTTTTAGACTGTTTCTTCTGTATAATCACAAGTTTTTGTTCAAAGCAACTATGTAACAATATATTTGCTTAATTATTGGGTGTTAGAAGAACAGCCTTTGCTTTTATTTTGAGGTGAAGCTCCTGAGCTCATCTGAAAAACTTACCAATATCAGCCCATCAGGCTCGTGTATCTCACCAATAAAAATGCAGCTTAACTACGAAAACAAGACATTGGTATGCTTTCTTTAGCGTAGTTCTCTAGAGAAATTCTGCCCCGATCTATCATGAGTACTTTATAACATCAGCATTACCTAAGAACTAAATTGTTTAAACGTTCCTCCTAACTTATGAATGTATATATTAAATAAGAACTGGCCTCTGTCAAAAGACAGACTTCTTTGTTTATATCTGCAGGTTATTTTATAGTTAATACGCAAAAGCCAATAATTTTCTAAGACAAAACAGGACAGGCCACCTTCTCCACTTCTTCTTATATATTTACCTTGACTGTTCCATCCAGAGACTTTATTATAAGAAACACTTGTATTTACAGACTCTGCTCTTGAAGCCTAGCTATCCATACCTTTGGAAGTACAGGGATATAGGAAGACAATGAATGAATAACTCTTCCATATAAATGCTGTGGTATGGACTGGGAGGGGGCGAGGGTATAAAGTATGTTGAGATTCCTTTCCACTTAATAAAGGCACAATTGACTTCCATTAGAAAGACTGCATTTTTGACCTTCCCTACTTCTCATTTGAAGAGCTCTTTGTGAATCTACTACAAGACAGATTAGAACAGGTATCAGTGTTATAGACACTGTGATTGAGTCAATCCTTCTTGAGGTTATTGAATTTTATATTAAATGTATCTAAAACTGACACCACTTATATATGTACGGTTTTCTTGGAAACACCATGGAAAAATAGTATTACCTGACTTAAACAAAAGAAACCCTAAAACTTGGCATAGCACATAAATTTCACTTTAAATGAACTAGAGATGCTTAGAGGACAAGTTAAATCTGTATGGCAGCAACTCAGTCTCAGACCTAAATAAAATGGTATGATAGTGACAAAATTAAAAAAAATAATATTTAATAGAAAAACAAAGTTATTAACGCAATGCATTACAAACATTATAAACAGGAATGCACTTCAACTTCTTCCAGCAAATCAGAGCTTACAGTGTAGTGTACCAAGCAGTAGCATTAGGGATTTTGGCTTAACATTTCCCAGTGACAACCTAACAAGGCTGTTTGGATTGTAAGTCAAAACAAAAATAACACTGTTAAATTTCATTATTTTAAATAAGTATTAAGTACTATAAACAGTTTGTACGTAGTAGCATTCTCAGCTTTCCAACTCACTGATCTCCACCAGGAAGGAGGTCCACTGGCCCCCATGCTCCCCAAGAAAAGGAACAGAGAAGGTTACAAAAGAAAAGATCCTGTCTCTGTTTAAAAATGTCTTTATGATACCATATCACCAAATCAACTCTGTAGCCAGTTCTGAAGATACATTTTTTAAGCTTGATTCATTTGCTCTGCTTGAAGCTTTCCTCTACCTATGCTGTAGGATGCCCGGATAAACTGAAATGCAGTAGCAGAAGATGGCGCCAAAACCTAAATAACAGGGGAGCAGCTACCAACCGGAAAGAAAAGAGCGGATGTTCTGGTCCCACTATTTCAAAACCACTGTTTGGATTGGGGAGGTGGGGGGGGGGAAGCACACAAAATGATTAGTCACATTTATTAGTTGTTATGGTGTTTATAGACTACACTGTATTCGGTGTGATTTTGCTTAGTTATTTTCTCAATGCCTCCTGGTATTTGCAGTGCTACACTAAACTATAAGAATAAAATATACACTAAAAATATAAGAATAAAATACACACTAAAAATAAAATACACACTAAAAATACACACTAAAATAAAATATACACTAAAACTATAAGAATAAAATATACACTAAAATATAAGAAAATATTGCTGCTGACATTTTAAAACAGTGTTTAGCTCTGTAAAGTACAAAACTCCCTTATATTTTATAAAAGCTTCCACACTGTTCTAGCTATAGTTTTATAAACTATATTCATATACTTATAATACTCTACTTTTCTCCCTGATTCAAGAAAAGTCCAAAGTTACATGATCCAACAAATGTCTTACTACAAGCCATGACAGTGGATCTATAAATTATTTCTGGAATAAATATATTATGGATCCTAAATTATGTTGCCATTCTGAAACTGTACTAGTAATCAAGCTTTGAATATACCTGACCTACTCCTATAGCAACCTAAGACAGATGGAGATAGTATAGAAATGTATGATTCACAGTCCACAGTTTTCCAGCAGACTCTATACGATTCCATTACGATACTTACATTTTTTAAAAATTACACTGTTAATTATTAAAAAAAAACCAAAACATCAAAGCCAAAGCATCAGCAGTTCTACAGCTTTTGGTGAAAAATTCATCTCTCAGTCTTCAACAAGAAGAGATGCAGATTTCTTACAAAGGAGGATAAGCTTAACTTGATGTAACTCTGGATATCTTACAATATTTTAATTTTTTTATTTTTTTTTTTTTTTTTTAAACAAATTGCAATATAAAGTGAATTTATAAGGTCCAGTATGGACTCTGGTCCAGTGTGGACACGAAGGGGAGAATATGACTCTCAAAGCCACCATCATCCCCAAGGCTGATACAAGAATGATTCAGCTTTTATCAGGACATTTTAAAAAATTGTTTTCACATTAACTTTAGTAAGAACAACATTTAATAAAATGTACTTTACCTTTTTATCCCCCTGTTTTCGCCTTCGTAGCCCTGGTCTGTAATCATCTCCAAAGCGCAGAAAGTAATAATAAGAAACTAGTCGCTCTATAGGATCTCTTATGACATTTATGTAAATTGGTTTCTTTTTAACACCAAATCTAAAGTAAAAGAGGAAAAAAATGTCTTTTAAAGAACAAATCCAAGCTTCTCATCTCATACTTAAAAGCCTGTCTCTATTCACACAATTGAAATCTATATACAGAGAAGATGATGGTGAGAAGAAGTTTAATGATCTCTTCCTCTCATTTTCGTATCCAGTGTGCTACGCGGATGTGAAAGTCAATTCAATTTCCGTTTTCCTAGGATTGTGATTTTAGGGTTTTTTTTAATAGGAGAAACAAGCAAAACTGAAATATTCTCACACAATAGATACTAAAAATGTTTGTACAACCATCCTGACTCTAGAAATGCCTTAATTACTCTAGCAGCCGCATATGTCTTTATAGTAAGTACAAGGAAGTCTGATGTTGAGTTCCTGCCCTCCTGAATTGTGCTACGCAATGTTGCAAGTGGCTGTCCTGGCAAGTCTCCAGTGGTCAGACATGAACTCTGTCAGAAGGAAGACAGAGCTCAGAGCCCGTCCATTATCTGGGTTGAATCCATATGGCTATGCTTATTAAATATAAGCCTAAGATAGCATCTGTAACCATATTAACTTCTCTATCTAAGATATAAAATTTTTCCTTAGACATTTACCCTAAGCAAATTTTGATTTAGTGTGGTACAAACAGGAACCTTGATGAAATGAAGTGGTAAGCTCATGGGAAACATGAGAAAGATTTAAACCACCACAACTGTTTTGTGCAAATCCTACCTTTCAATGATTTACATTCAACACAGCTTTTACAATACTGTTGTGGTTCAGCCCCAATCAGGACCAGACTACAGTCTCTCTCCCACTCCACCCACCCTCCAAGAGAACAGGGGGAGAATTGGTAAACAAACAAACAAACACCACGTGGGTTGAGATTGAACAAAAAGTAAATTTAACAGCAACGACAAAAGAAAAACAAAACAGTGATAGAATACAAATGCAGTACAATGCCTTACAACAAATCTCCACACCTAGTTTCTTCCAAGTAAGAGGAGGCTCCCTTCAGCACCCTCCTCACTTATATACTGAGCATGATGTCAGATGGGATGGAATAGCCCTTTGGCTAATTTGGGTAAATTAACCCCAGCTGTTAGCTAATTAATTAATTATCCCAGCCATAGTGGCTACCAGCTTCAGTTCTCCACCCAGCTCAGGTGAATATTAACTCTATCCTAGCCAGAACCAGGACAAATACATTTCTCAATTTTATTTTCTTTTCCATTTGAGACATTACTGTGGCAAATAAACATGGTATTCAGCCACTAAAGAGGTTATATAATAATGGAAATTGCTTTTATGTCAAGTGCCCTGAAGTAAAGCTAGGAGCTGGAAAAAAGTTCTCGTCTGTTCCCATGCAAACTGGGGAAGTGTTCTGCCTTGACAGAGGGCTATTCGAGTGTCCTAGCTTGGCTAAAACTAAGAGCACTCCTAGGTTTAAGATTCAGTATCATTGTTAAAGTGGTACTCTCTGAATTATAATACCAGATATTGCTCATATGAGAAATCTTAAGTGGGAAAGCTGAAGAACACAAACATAGAATAAGCAGCAGCAAAGAGGAAGTTAGAAAAAACCCAAAAGGTATTACTTCAGTAAAAGACTAGCGCTACAGATACAGAAGTTGTTAAAGGCTACAGAAAGAGCAATTGATTCTTCAAATGTTGCCAGCAGAGTACAAGTGGATCAGACTACAGGAGTTTAAGGCAGCATTGCTAACATCTGTCTGTATGCCAGCTCTCACTTCCCAAAGTCCGCAAAATAGGCGTGTGTGAATGTTTCAACCATTTTGATGCAATATCCAGACTTTGTAGTGCATGCTCCTTCAGGTCCACTAAGGTGCTGGAGACACCCTACAGATATCTGTGCGTCCCCTCCTACAGATGCTACTGCAAGTGCTGTAGAAGGCTCTAACTGTGGCAGTAAAATCACAGACTCCGTGGATGGTGTTCCAGAGACCTTTATTGTTAGTCAGCGTTAGTCTTTTATAATTTAAGTTACACGTGAAGTGCACGCACTTAACAATCTAATTTGATTGGTAGCAATATACTGTTCACGTGCCTTATGCTTCGTTTGGATTGGTTATAGTTTTTCAGTTGTCTTCACTATTTTTGCCTTTGGTATTTCCCTGTCTTGTTCTAATTGCTGATTTTTGTTATTGAGCAAGCAGTGTTCAAGGACATAGCCCAAATTCACCAATGTCAAACAGCTGTGCTGCACTCTCTGCCTCCACATGCAACGAGCCATTTTTATATAGTAGCAGCCTCAACCAATAGTATGTATCTGTTGGCTAAATTAAAATGTCAAAGCCCTTGGAAATGTTTGTGCTGGTTTGTACATTCATAAGGATTTGCACATGACCTCATGAAACTAGATTCAGTTACGATAATATAAGCCACTTACTATTGGAACCTTATTAATAATGATAATGATTTTGCAATTGCATTGTCAAAGAACTTTTTTCCCAACCATTTACTAGAGAAAATAGGAAATAAGAGTGGATCAGAAATTTTTTAAAAAGAGGGGAAAAAATTAAACTTTTATTACCATAATTTCTATGTAGATGTTTTATGACAACCTGTCCTCAATGCTGTAAGTCAGTTATCGATTGAATCCAGTACTTTACGTGCCAGCGTAATTTTAGAGGTACTTCTGATATTTGACAGCAGACCTAAGTCTGATGTCTGCGTATAAGCAGGCATAGACTTTTCTGAAATATTTCACGCTTCTAAACTACAAGATGTTCACTACAAGAACATACCTCACAGCCTTAAAAGTGTGGGCCTTGTCAAGCACAACCAGAGTATTCAAGACATTATTTTAATAATGAAAACCCAAAGTATGAGAACGCAAGCTGTTGCGGGAAAAAAATAAATTGGTTAGGTGAAAGGATAAAAAACAACAAACACAAGGATAACACAGTCCTGGAGGGAAGATACAGATGAAAGAAATCTGTGAAATTGCTTAGATGCTTTCTAGATGTAAAAATAATTATTTCAGTTTAAAAAGCTCCAGTATCTGAAAATGTTTTCAGCTTTATGAAGTGAGTAATGTATAAAATAACATTCACTTTTGCTGTTCCAGAACGCTGTTATTCAGCTCAAGGATTTATTAATGTTGCAGCATTTTAACTTTAAAAAGGCAGAAAGGAAGCTAATGACATTTGATACATTTTATTTTATTGATTCATCTGCAATTAAGACTTCTTGCTTGTTACTTTTTGTCAACTTCAAGCTTTTACTTGGTGCCATTGGTAATTCCAGATACTACTGTAGCTTTTAGCATTTTCTATTATATAATATACTGTAGTGGGAGTTTATTTATCTCTCACTTACTCTTCTCATTCTTCATAATAACATCTAGAATTAAAAATCAGTGCACATAACAGAATGAATAATTAAAAGCAGTGACTAAACAAAAGAAAATCTTACATACAAAAAAACTCATTTCATTAAATAAATGTTTTCATATATAGAAACAGAACATTACTGAGCATTGAACAGCAGCAAGAAGTAAAAGTAGTGGTTCTATTGTTTGTGCAGTCAAATATGCTGCAATTTGAAAAATCCACTTTCACTCTCAAACCATCTTCTGCATCTGCAAGGGCAAGGTGAAGCACTGCCTAGTAAGCATCTTAAGCAAAACTAACTTGCCAGTTCAAGGGGAGGTTTCACAAGACTGAGCCTCTGAGGATCATTGCTTTAGATCTAAACGCAAAATAAGACAAGAACAGAAACACATGGAAGCAGGAATACAAATAAGATCTTGAACCTTTGGAAATCATTGGGAAAATTTTAACCTCATTTTCTTTTAAATTAATTTTAGAAGTAGCAGGATTTAACTCCACAAGAATTATTTCAATGCTTTTTACAGCAAGTGAAATTACTATAGGCTAGAAAACTGCTTTAAAATATAACTTCTAATATTTTGATAAACTGTAAAGGGATACTCTGATAGACAAGAGCCATGTAACTTAAGAGGCAGGTGGCATTACTTGTTATATGAAACATATTTGAGAATGAGTGTGCTGGTTTTGGCTGGGATAGAGTTAATTTTCTTCACAGTAGCTAGTATGGGGCTATGTTTGGGATTTGTGCTGAACACAGTGTTGGCAATACAAGGATGTTTTTGTCATTGCTGAGCAGTGCTTACATGGAGTAAAGGCCTTTTCTGCCTCTCACATCACCCCACCAGCAAGAAGGCTGGGGGTGCACAAGAAGTTTGGAGGGGACACAGCTGGGACAGGTGACCCCCACTGACCACAGGGATATTCCATACCATATGGTGTCGTGCTCATGCTCAGCAATGAGGGGTGGGGGGGATGTTCGGAGTGATGGTGTTTGTCTTCCCAAGTAATGTTATATATGACGGAACCCTGCTTTCCTGGAGATGGCTGAACACCTGCCTGCCAACGGGAAGTAGTGAATGAATTTCTTGTTTTGCTTTGCTTGCATACACAGCTTTTGCTTTACCTATGAAACTGTCTTTATCTCAACCCATGAGTTTTCTCTTTTACCCTTCCGATTCTCTCCCTCATCCCACTGGGGGAAAGTGAGTGAGCGGCTGTGTGGGGCTTAGTTGCCAGCTGGGGTTAAACCACTACAACAGGTATCTTAAACTTCCCAGAATTATAAGCCAATCCTAAGGCAGAACTGCCAGTGTTCCAGAAAAAAAAGCCAGGATTTTCAGTACAACAAGCTTGTAATTCAGACAAGGAATACCAAGCCTAGCATATAAGCATTTTTAAAATTAGACTTGGCTACATTTTATCATGCAAAAAGACAGGAGAAAACTGTGAAAATCAAAACCAAATATTACTCATGATAGGAATTTCAGTTTGTGATTTTTTCAAAGCTGTAGTTGTCAGAGAGCATCACTAGAGGGCACTGACATCCCAGCTGGATCCAAGTAACTTCTACTACTATTACGCTACTCAACCAAAAAAATCCAAGGGTAACATACTTTGCAAAGTCCAAATAAGATATATGTCCATGGTAAAATCCTGGTTTCATTTCCTTCCAGGAAGTCACATTCTTCACAAATCGGACCTGTAAAAGTAGACAGCAGAAAGTGTTTCTGTACAGCTGGAATACATCAAGCGTCCCCATATATGGTGTTTTCTGGTTTATAAGGAAAATCTTGTAATGTATTAGAAAAAAGTCTATTTTTGAATATTACCAAGGAATTTGTACCGGCTAAAATAGACTTTTCTGCAAGCATACAGATGACTCATTTTAGATCATCACAATTTAATGATCAGAAACTAAATAAAAGCAGAATACAACAATCAGAAGGGTAATTCAAGGGAAGTTACCACAAAAACATTAGTAAGGCAAACATTTAAATTTTTGTCAGTTCATTTTATTTGTAATATAAAAGGAACGTGGAATTCCCCCAGCAATAAGTAGAAATGCAAGTACACCTTTGATGGAATTGTCTGATCTGTAGTCAGTCCCTCAAATAACAGAGTACCACATTTACAAGCATGTTCTTAGATCTCTTTTAATGGGACATAAGAAACAAATCTGACAGTTCACTTGCTCCTCCATGCCAAAATGCAATGCATGAGTAATCCAGACATTTTATAAATGGATACAGTGTAAGTTAGATCTATAGTTTACCATTTTGAATAGCTACCTTAAGCCTAGCATTTCAGTGAATTTTCAACGTTAAGGCATGAAGTAGCCCTTAAACAAGGGCTGATAAAGCAGTTATCAGAAAACTTCACAAAAATAGGAATAGCTTTACATTTCAAAGATAAAAACAAAATAAGATACACGTCCCAAACCAGAAAGTATGATCAAATTAAGTGGGACATGCAAATCCTGATATAGCTTGGCTTTATTAGATGAACAGAATATTTTAACATCAAAGCTTTTAACTCTGAAAGTTATTTCAAAACTAGTGAATTGGATAATAAAGAAAAGATGATAAATTTGTACTGCCTGAGCTGTCTGACAATGATATGCCATTTCTGAAGCTGAGAATTAGAAGATAGCGTTCCCTGCACATCTACAGTATCTTTTCTGTTATACAGTGACAAAGATAACCGTGAAGATAATGAGGTGAGACAAGAGAGTCAGAAAAGGAAAGTTTGAGAGCTCAAGACAATGCACTAACATTCTGTAAGGATTGAGAATGTCTTGAATTATGATATTTATTATTTATTATAACCAACCAGCTGAGGATTTTAAGAGGCAAGAATGGCTTGCTACTGTTTCTTTGAATGTGCAAAACTCTCAGTCTAGTATTTAAGAGATTGATAACCTTTCCTTATTTCTTCAAACACTAGCTCTTAGACTCTCAGGTAAAAGAAATGGATATTACTTTTTAATAAGAGGTAGCATTCATTTTTTTTCAGTGTACAAGTTTCACAGTCTGCAGCATTTCACAATTTAAACCATACATTGCACATGAAAATTGTGGCAAATCTAGCTGAAAAGCACTGCACAATGTTATAGAATGGTATTTCATAAACTGCATTGGCTTTCTGTCTGGTTTTGTCCACAGTGTAAATGGATCATATATCCATGAGACTTTGAATCCAGTTGAACTACCTTTACTGCTACTGAAACAAACCACACTTTCATTGGCTGTACCTCTCAGAGATTAACAACAAGATTTTTTCAGTGGAGAGCCTCAGCTACGAATATTTCTATACCTAGGAAAGAAGTTTCCTAAATGGAACTTATGTATTATCCTCCCTTTACTCATCTCCAAACCTCAAAATGTCACGGCTGACACAACTCTGCAAGTAAACCAGTTATGTTGTTATCTATTGTGTGTAGTGCAGTTATGCATATTAAAGAGTAGATTTCAGTTACATTTCCGTGAACAAGCTTTCTGATGCATCAGCTAGATTTCAGTTTCTAATAGACGAGGACTAGAAACGGGAAACATCAAGAGCAAAATCCCAAGACGCAGTTCTGCCTTAGATCCCCATGCCTTAGATGTTTCAATAGTAGTTTAAAAAATCATTTACTGTCTTTGCTAAGGAAATAATTTTTATGAATAATAGGATGGATGTTCTAGCCTTTTATTAAATTAAACATCAGCCAAGCTAAAAGAAGGCTAGGAAGGTTTTATAAGACAGCTCTGACATTTACATCTGCCTTAAGATGGACTAGCAACACGCTGTGCCCCTGAGAAGTTTTTAACACCTGTAACTAGTCTGCAGGCAGGAGATTATTTTCCTCCCTCCCCCAATTTGCAGCATTCCAAAAATCAGAATTGTTCCCGGCCACAGACAGCCTAATGAGTCCGGATTCACACATTTCAGGACAGATGAATATTGCTTGCTGCTTCATACTGTTAAATATGATCAATTTTACCTTTCTTTTCAGGTAAAGCAGATACTGGAGCTTTCAAGAGACTGAGCAAGCTTCTCCATCTGAACCCAACTGAATAAAATCTGAGGTTACTTTAAAGTTTCAGATAGATGTGAATGAAATTCCTGTGAAGTTGGTTCATGGTGCTTTTATATAATCAGCTACAAAGTTGCTTCACAGCCTTTAGTACCTGAGAAATCAGCTGAGCTTCACTGAATTAAAAAGCCAGATCAAACGTACTCTGGGGGCATACCATGTCCTGAAAGGTAAGTTAAATACATTCAGTTTCTAGGATGATAAGAATATAAAACAAGCTCCAGTGTGCCAAAAGGAAAAAAAAAAAAAATTAAAAATATAAATCCACCAGTGTACTTGGTCTGAGCAAAAAGCCTTGGGAAATCTGTGTGTGCAAACTAAAGTGATGTTGTAAGCTGTCACCTCTGTCCACTAACTGCTTCCATCAATCCCTCTTCACTACAGTCTGACCACACACACTACACACCCTCTGCCCTGAGAAGGTGGTATGGTCATTACCCTGTGGCCTGCTATCACATGGACCTCTGGATACCAAAAAAGCCCCAGCTTTTCACCTTATCATATTCTAGTTAGTTTCGTTTGTCAATTGATGAATAACTGACTTAAAATTATAAATAACTAGGGGGACGAATATCACAAGACCAGCCTGGTAAGGACACATGAGATTTTCCATTTTAACTACAAAAAAAGGCCTCTCAAGTAAGTGAGCAAGCATGATGGGATGACTGAATCAGAATTCCTCTGCAGGAGGGCACTGGTAGCTTAGCTATCCAAACTGTCATGCTAATAATTTACAGTTAGCTCTAAATCAGAAGGTCAGAAATGCTGGAAACAGGCTAGCAGCACACCTTTGGCTGCATGCCATGAGAAACCACAAGCAAGCTCAAGGCAAGGGCAGCTGAGAATCAATTCTGAGAGATGGTGAAAAGATGGAGTTCACCGGTTCAGCCGCGGTACAGCCAGGATACCCGCCTTGCATGAACAGCTTTATCTCAGAAGGAAAAATACAATTGGCACACATACAGCAGTGGACACTAGTACTCACTAGGCCATCTAACTCCAGGAGAAAAATTCTTAAATATTCAGGAGCACATGACAGTACTTCCACTTCTAACAGAGTTGCTGCAAACTTTTACTTGTTCCACTTCTGACAGCCATAGAAACCTTAACCAGCAGAGGAAGTAAGTACTACTGAAGTCAGTACAAGTGTGCTGTCCTCTAAGAGGCCACTGATTTAGAATACATTTGGAAGCAAGATTATATGCTTTCAGGTTGCTCTTTTGAGAAAACGGAGAGAGAAACTGCAGGAGAAAAAAGAACAAGGAACAGAAAACAGCAAGTCAAGGTAGTGAAATGCTGGATAATGGTACCACTGCTTTTCTATGTTCACAACAGTACAGAGAATGTGTTCTCATACCTCCTTTTCTAATAATATATCAAGAATAAATGCTGCAAGATAGAACAGTAATTTTGTTTTAAATGTTTTAGATTACAATTTCACCATGTAATGAAAAAGCTAAAGTTTGTGTGGCTGGTATGCCATCCACCTAGCTGCAACTCAGGCATCCTCGCATGGGCAGAAAGTATCAGTACTGAAACATGCAAGCCACAAATAAAATCCAACCAACCAGTTATTCTGATTTAATGAAAGCAAGTGGTTTTGTTACAGACCACACAGGTCAGAAATGCAACATGAGCAACATAGCACTCAGCTTGCTGCAAAGAAAAGGCCCAACCTGTGGAAAGGGGGCAGGTCCCAGAGTCCTGCTGTCAGAGAAGCTGCAAAAGGAAGGAGGGTTGCTGGGATAAGCTCCATCTGAAACTAAAATGGATGTGTTAGGGACTCTTATCAGATTATCTCAAATTAGATGCAGATTATATTTGGAGTGGACTTTAAATAGGGGTTTTTTTTTCAGATTGCATTCAAGAAGTAAAGGTTTCACACATCTGCAGAAAACTTAACATCTGTTACAGAATTAGAATAGTTTGGAAGAAGTACAGCAGAAATAGTGCAAAACAGAGTGCTTACAAATTTGTCAGGCCCAATAATCTTCACCTTGCTCAGGTAGATTTGTTCTAGCAAACAGTATCACGGATAAATCAATTTTGCCTTTATGATATATTTACGTATTTTATCACTAGTGCATACACACCTAATGCACTTAAGTCAGCTATACTGATGAAGGTGGCACGTGAATATTTCACACACACCCAAGCCCACAAAGAGTAAACCTCCATCAGCTACTACTCAGCACCCTCACCATCTCCAGGATCGTGTTACTTGACTTAAAATGGCAAGCTGCTATCTCGATACACTGAAGATAAATAGTTATTTCTTCTTCTTTGAACAACTATGCAACATACAAACTTCTTAATTGTTAAACTCTCACAGTTAATGACCACTAAAGAAGAGGAGTATCAACCATCTAATTAAACAACATAATTTACCACCTTGAAGAACAGCATAGGATCATGTCAATGTAGGACTGCTAGTATTGTATATGTGCCCAGCATGGATGGATTTTCATTCTTCAGTAGCTAATTACTAGAGGGAAGGTGAGGAAGAGAGGCTCTCTTAGACAAATCTAAGTCAATAAAGAACAAATTTCATTTGAATGAAATTTAAACAAAAGTAGAAGTTTAGGGCAAGGTTGTCTATGTTTAATTTATACCACCAATGACTAGCTCTCCTATCCCTCAGGACAGACCACCACAATTCAAAAGGGACACCTTGACAGAAACAGGATGTGTGTTTGGAAGTGCAGCACTAAGTACGATTGACTTGAGCAGGATTTCTAATTAACAGATATAGGCTTGTTAAATCTTTTGAAAAATCACTCCGCTGTTGGTGCATAGATCTTCAGTACTTGTTCTACACAGTGGACAGGACTGTAAGGATAGCTACTGGATTTACTCTTGATAATCCCAGCAATCATATATGAAAATATCACCTTCCTCTTTAGGAAAAGATTTCACAACACCAAAAACCCCACAGTAACACAACTGCACTATCACAAAACAGATTCCCAGCCCCACCCAACGTACACTCTATGTCCTGCCTATGGCCCGGTACTACAAGGACTGCAGTGAGAGGTTTAAGTGGGTGCAAGGTGACCCATCCTTTAGAGTTCAAGCTATTTACAATCACTTTTTTCTACCCGTTTTGTATCACCTGTGAGACCCAGCCAAACCTAGTGCCAAAGACAGAAGGATAGCCCTGACAGCATGGCACAATTCCTGCACTACTCAGAGAGGAAGGCACGTAAGACTGCATTCACTGCAGATGGAGATGACAGGCAAATATTATTACACGGCCAAAAGCGAGACAGTTGACAACATAATAAACTTTTACAGTTTTAACAACAAAGGTCATTTCTGCCCTAGCTGTATTGCTTTTCAGCTTTGTTTTTGTCTGATACATAGATACCCACCACCTCCAGCACCCCAGCAAAAACCTAAATTTATTATTTAATAATATTTAATATTAGTTCTCTACAAAAAAAAAAAAAACATATTAGAATTCATTTATATTGGAAAATGTGACATAAAAAGTCCATTCCATCAGATCACGTTAAGTTTGCAATAGCAAAGAAGTTTTCTATAGTTGCCCCATGTTTAATAAAGACATCCCAAATGCAGCAGTTTACCTGATCTTGCAGAGACATAACGGGATTATTTTTGGTTGTATTGATATGTAGAACATGATACTTGTTCTTCGCGCAAAGATCATAGGCAATATTTGTGAAGGATGTGCTGGCAGTCTTAGGTACTCTGTTGTAAATAATCACCACATCATCTTCCTCATCCAGTGTCACCTCTTGTCGCGGGCCATCTACTGTGTGACGTTGTTCTATTTCTCTGACTTCATGTCGTGCAATAGCCCTTTCTGTTAAGGATGACAAACACAAAATTGCGATGTAAATATCACCAATGTTGAAGTTCAAACCATAGAATGCAAATAACCTGGTGAAAAGCAGTAACTCCTCAGCAATAAAGGAAATGCTTGCATATATATTTCTAACACATCTGAAGCAAAACTTAACCTATAAAATGTATGAAAGATAGAAGGTGAGTTAGTCTGACACAGAATACAAAGATTAGAAAACAATATATTTAGGGAACATATACTGTATTCTATGACTCATGCTAACATCACTGAAAGCTGTAATTTCTACAGAAAAAGGTCTATAAAGCACTGTCAAAATGGTGACATCCCCAAAATATCCCAAATAATTGATATAAAACAACTGTTTAAAATTTTTAATAAAAGGAATAACTCAAGCAATTTAGAGATTATGAATTTTCTGAAAACACTAGAGATTTAGTCAGCTAACTGTGTAGAGGCACCAGAATACAAAATTGCAAAAATTCAATTCGATTTATTAATTTCAAGTTTGACTAGAACAGAAGGAAGAGGTGCTTATGAAATAGTTAGCATTAAGGTGAAGAGTGATCTCTGAGTGCTGAAATACATCAAATACATCAAAAAGAAAGAAACATGGAAAAGCAAAAGCAAGCTATGAACAAGACATCTTGGCAAGGTGAGTACATTGCAAATAAACCATTTTTCCCTTTATAGAAAGGGCAATACTCTGAGTAATTGAACTCTGCTTCAAGTGCTAAAAGCCTATTTGGAAAATAAAACCCACAGTATTACAGCTTCTTTTTATTTTTTTTTTTTAAGCGGCTCCTGCATATCAAATACTTTGTGCTGATTCAGACATAGCTTTGTTCTGTTCTAGATAAGTATACACTTTAATACGATTTGTAATACAGATGTCAAAGCATCTTTTCCGATTCATTTGTTGTGACATTGCCTTTAATAATGTATTCAAAGAAATCAGCGTGGGCCAACAGCGCAAGCTGAAGTCGGTACCACAAGAGTAACGTGCAATTCTCTGTACTATGTCCCTACACAAGGTATAAGCTCGTTCTGGATAACACACCTGTAACAGCAGCAGCTCCTGACCTTTACTTCCCCTGCTTCCTGTAACCCAACTCCTTCTCTTTCACCACATCTCTTTAATTATAACATCAAATCACTTTTAAAGCAGAATCATTAAGCTGTGAACATCACTAGCCTGTAATTCCACATAAATTGTCTTCAACCACAAACTTCCATCTGTCTGAAATGCTTCAAAGCTTAAACTCACTCACTCTCTCATATGCTCATACCTCACACCCCATAACTAAGTGACATCAGTATGAAAATGTTTGTAGAAAATGCTTATTGAATATATCTCGATTTTCCACGACATCTGTTGCTCCCCACTACATCAGTCACAGTTTTTGCTCCTTCCTTTCTCATTTGCTACCTCTCCCATCACTGCTGGCAAACGTCCTGTTTTGAAAAAAGACGAGGCAACAGACTCTGAAGATGACTACAACAGAAAGGGACTGGCACCTCTCCCCCTCCTGCCAGTAACAGACCCGAGGAAGCAGTTGGTAGGGGACACAGTTAACCACACGGCTGCCCAAGGCTACATGGATACGGAATACCACCTAGAGAGGCTGGGGCGAAACAAATTTAATTTGTATTTTCTACACCGGAGTCGTAGATGTCAGCTAGATTTGAATGGTAACCGCACAGAACTCCAGGGCTGATGAGGCTGGCTTGTGCGGAGGGAAACGGCCCCTTTACACTGAAGAAGTAAACATTCGTGAGAAACAGACATGATTTGCAAGAAAAGTGATGAGAAGTGTTCCTCTAATGAGGTATTTGGAATCAGGGTGATTCAAGAATTAATGTGATAAGTGCACTTTAAAGGCTATGCATCAGATATCAAAGATGTATGATTAGATGCAATTAGCAGAAAGGTGACTGCACACAACCACCTTCACCTTTGTAGGCCGAGGGGGAAAGCGAGAACCCATGTAAGGCGGGAAACCTTCACACGTGTGCAGTCCACAGACAGCTGCTTTATCAAAGAATAAGGAGGCTTTAAACTTAAAATTAAAATGAAAACTGATCTTTATGATGAAGAACTGCAATAACTTTTTCGAAATAACTGCAATAGTTATAAACCAAAGGCTGTGATGCACTGCAGGATGTAAATTGCTGAAGTATAAGGGAAGCTCAGGCTAGTGAGAAGCAGATGAAGCATGTGCAAGTGTCTAACCTGGTCAGCCCTTTTTTTTTCCCCAGTCATGAGCAGTTTGCAGTTTTTCCTGTGAAGTCAGGAAGCTTTTTTGCTTCTTTCTGAAAATGCAGTTTAACTGTTAAATGGCATGTGATTTGATCGATATGAATTTTATTTAATTTATTGGGTGAGGGTGAAGAGGTCCTGCAATGGCAAGATGCAACTCTGGCTAGTCTTTTGGATAACTATGTTAATCAGGAGTTAGAGAATTCGAGGAGCTGATGAACTACTTCATTTGCTCTTCTATAAAATTTAAATCATCCTGGAAGTAAAAGTTCTGTAATGGTTGAAAAATGAATATTGCTTATATGTTTTTAAAGTACAGCAGAAAACACAATGTATGCTTTAATGACTTTTTACATGTGGAAGATGGGAAGGAAGAAGATGCTAGGTATTTGTTAAGTATATTTTGTTTATCAAAAATCTCCTTAGATGACAGCCCTGCAAATTTAACTTTGATTATGAGAACTTGTCTATGTTAAGACGGGGCTCTGAGCAACCTGATCTGGTTGGAGATGTCCCTGGTCCTCGCAAGGGCGTTGGACTAGATGACCTTTAAAGGTCCCTTCCAACCCCAACCATCCTATGATTCTATAAGGTTGGATTGGTTTCACCGAAATCAATTAAAAAAAAAAGAAAAAAAAATCAGGTTAGACCATTTCTTTCTTATCAAAAGTCCTGTGGGCAAAATAATGTCCTGCAGTCTCATTGCTTTCATTGCATTCTATTTAAACTTGATTTTGTAAGAAAAACGTGTAGACAAAATTATTAAGAGCCAAATGTCTGGGTTAAGACTGTCCACACTAAGTTTTACACTAATTAACTATATGAATTTAAAAAACTAAGTAGAGTTTAAGCAAGCGGTGCTTTGACTACAAGACAGTTTTTCATAGTAATATAATACTTGATAATTTTAAGGTATGAGATATTCTGTCTCGCACCTTTTTATTATTGTCTATTTAGGTTCACTGTAATGAGCAGTACAATTACTATACAGTTGGGAAAAACGCCGTTTTGTCATCTGCAGTTGTCCTACAAGCAAACTTTCATCGACTGCAAGGACAGTTTGCACACAAGCGGTACCATATACGATCAGTGTAATAAAGGTTGCTACACTGCTGATCTATTAGCAGATGAATTATTTGCAGAAAGTCTCCAGTTGGCAGAAGTAGTTGTTTTGCAAACAGTAGAACAAGCTTATTTTCTCACTCGTTTGTATGCATTTTCTTTGAAATCCTCCTTTATCCCATTTCTGTAACTGCCAGCATGTTCCCATAACTTATGTTTCTTGAGCCATCCTCTTTTAGCAAAAAATCAGGAAACGCTACAGCTAGCAAAAAGCTGATTTGCCAGTCAGATGCTGCCAGAAAATACCATAAAACAGGCAGGTTAAGTCTTCTCTGTCAGCAGAAGGACTAACAGCATTTGATCTGTATGCCACCTGATTATGGAACAATTTGAAATTATTTATCTTCAAGATCACTGTCCTTTCAAGTCAAAGCACTTTATAAACTCAGAGAGAAATGGATTGACCAAGTTTGATTGCTTAGCTCTATTTTGTTAGGGTCTCAACTAATAAAATCATCTGTGAAAATGCACTAGAGACATACATACATATAAAAATATCTGAAATCCAACTGAGCAATACTTAAATAATTATAGAAAGAAATCACTGTGCTCATAAGCAGTTATTAGTCTACATTCCTCACACATTCAAATAGATTAATGTCTTAAGTAAGACAAGTTTATTAGCATTTACTTCAAATCCAAGTGTTAACTGCTTACAAAATATTATCTTCGCAAACAAAATTGAGTGGTATGGATTTTAACAACTTAAAGGTTAACAAAATCAAATATTTCAAATTCCTTACATTTTAAACAAAAGCATAAGAACCTCATGGGATTTCTTAAAAAGAAAATCCACCAAAACCAGAAACTCTTCTTTCCCCTATAGCTTAGCACTTACTATTCTCGATGAAGGATACATTTTGAGGCTCACTGTCTGTCAAAGTCAAGTTAACTGAGTATCTGGAAGAACAACTCTGAGCATACCGCCCTACTTGCCCAAACTATGCTCTTCGTCCTCTACGTCTATTCTCCTTCTGTATGTACCTACAGATATTATTTAGGCACTCTCTTCAATATGTCTTAAGCGCCTGCCATGCTGCCTTGTGAAACCTCCCACACAGATGAGGAAAGGCTCAGTCTTAAAATAAATTTTAGCTCAGTAGCCTTCAAGTGTTGCCCAACAGAAGAAAAAGATGTGGATTCAGTCTTCACTCATAATGACTTGATGTGGAGGAACTGGACAGCTAGCATTGACAGCACCGTCCCTGAGCAAACAGTCACTGTGTATCTGTGACACTGGATGCCACTTCAAACCAATAAGCAGGTTTCTTCCAGTTGGGAACAATATTGAAGCCAGCTGACATGGTGTCTCAGCTTTCTTTCCACTGTGCTCTCAGGCCAATTAGGCAGACAGCTGGTAGCCTGAGGCACCGAGCAGCTCACAAGCTGTTTCCCTGCCCAAAAGCTTGCATTAAACACATGATTGGCCTAAATACTGAACTGGAGCAGGACTGAAAATCCACTCACTAGTGACTCCATTCTCCTCTGATGGAGAATGAAAACTGAACAGCAGCTCAAAAATGAACCATAATTATGTAGCAGAGTTAATGTCCTGATTAATTTTCAAATTATATACACCCGCCATATACACGTAGCCTTCATCCTTCACTGAAACACAGCCGCCTCTGGGAGCTGTTTAGCAGCACACTACTTATAAACCAGAGCAGTGCTGCTGTATGCGGATATAAATTCTTTGTGGATGGCGAGGAGGAGAGAAAGAATCAATGGTGCTATGATAATTTATGGCCATGGAGCATTTCTGTCACTACGCCCAATTAAAATTGCAGGAAAAATATAGACTGAATTAATAAAAAATGCCTACAGTTAAATTTGTTGAAGGTACCAGTATTTACATACCAGGCTCTTTCAAAGACCTTTAAGAATAACAACTCTACCCTGCTCTAGTTTTAAGTCTTACTAACAGCAGAACCACTACATTGGTTCTTTACCAACTTCATGACTTAAAGAGCAATATGTACTTGGAGCAAGCCTTTGGTTTCTCGTCCTTTTTCCCCTGTAAAAGTACTCCAGGAAGCCTGCTGTCTCGTTCACTACTCGCAAAGGCAGTGCTGGGTGCGCCGCTGGGCGGGGGTGTCAGTGGGTGCAGCAAACCCTACCTCCCTGCTCCAGTAACCACTGGGCTCTGAAAACCAGCCCAGGAGACTCCAGATTCTCGCAGGTGTGCATCCTTACAACCATCTCTGAGCGACCAGCCTTACAATTGTAATTAACTATTCTGTTTCCCTATCAGCATATGTAAATATACATATTGAAATCAACATTAAGAAAAAAAGAAAGCAAGGTGCCAGCTGATAGAAGTACAAGCTGCTAGTCTTGCAACATCTCTGCTCATCAGAGCTGAGAGACTTTCCACCAGTAAAACAAATACAACTTCAGTGTGAAACATTGTAACACAGGCACACTTCCCCTCATCATACCAAATTTTTATTATGAAAAAAAATATTAAGACTGCTAAGAAACGAAACTACAATTTTAGTGAAGTTTTTTCAGTCACCAGTGAAACCTGACCCGAGCGAGAAGGCCGGCACTCAGGCAGCAGACCACCGCCCTTAGAGGGCAGATGTCCTACTGCTCTCCTGGCCCCACACACCGGCTACTGCCAATCATTTCACATCTTCATAAACATTGGTTAACGAATGGATACCATTCCTGGAGCCACACTTGCAGAAATCACTTCTAATGCCATATGCAATAGTCATAATTTATTCTAGTTTAAAAAGAGTAACTCGGGCACTTTCGCTTTCTTCTTTTCTTTGATATTTATCTGTGCAGCTCAGAACAACCCACCTAATTAAGAGTGTCTTAACCCTTAAGATATTGCGTTTTAGACAAAAGAGATTGTTGGTCTCATTTGCAAATCTATCTTTAGTCAGCCTATGAAATACTTCCTAAAACCTTTAATTTAATGTTTGTCTTTAAAAAGCCCTCAAATTCCAGGATGGCCTCAGCACATAAGGGCTCCGACCCCGGTTCTGAACCACAGCGAGTGAAGATCACATGCAAAGTACATACAAGGACAGAAACAGAGCACAGAACCAGAAAAGTTATTTAAAGTTCTTTCAGTCAAGACAAAAACTTCCATCTCTCCCTTCCTCTTCTAAAAATTCAGTTGCCTTAGTGTCCAGAGATTCTAATGAACAATTTTAGAAATTTCATTTCAGTTTGTTTTTTTTCCAGTAAAGCATGAAAAGAAACAGGTATAAAAGATCTTCTGTAATAGAAATCTGTAGTTTAGTGAACAATTTAAACTCAGTAACATTGTCAAAATATTTTCTTTAGTAGTGGTTAATGCATTTTCAGAACAGAAGGAAAAAACAAAAAGTCCAGACAGAAGATAACTGTTTTAAAACTTCAACAAATGCACACTGGAACTGGTTAAAAGCAAAAGTAATCCCACAAAAACCCCAACACAGACCAGCAAGGAGGCACCTCCAGCTAGGCACTGAGATCATTAACTAAAACCTAATGCAGCACCTGTCAGAGAATTAGAAGTAGTGATGCTGAAAAACCTGCTACGCTTCCATTAGCATTTGATACTCGTCATTTAATTTCAAGATAGTATTTTTGCCAGGGCTTTATTTTGAACATGTAAGCAGAAGCATATTGATTAGTGTGTGCTACTGTTAAGGGTCTGATACAAGAGCAGACCTACCGTGCAGGTACTGTAAAGTCCATCTGTGTTTTAGTTACGTAATACATAGGACAGGTAAGGGCCTACATCTCAAGTTGCCCCAGGAAGGGCAAAACTAAACAAAAATCCATGAAAAGTCACAGATCAGATGGATTACATTGACAGATCAAAGCTTACGTATGCCAACAAGCATGATTACTCCCAGAAAACCAATACGGCTTATAGCAGACATTTTTCTGTAACAACATCCAAAGAAACAGAAAAAGGAGGGTTCATTCCACCAAATATGAAATTTTGAAAAATTGCTTGAAAAGAAAAGGTGCATACATTTCAGCTGTAATGATAGCATCACTGCCATGACTCCTGAATATTGCAAATAATAATAAAGTTGCATAAAAATTTACAAAAACATTTTAGGCAACATGGTGTACTAGTAAGATTTAAAAAATAAGCGTATGTCAAACAGCTCCATAACCTCCCGAAGTTCAGACTGAACTGTTTTGCTTGACACAAATGTTGAATTCAAGTTAATAAATTAGCATGACAGCAAACACAATAGACACCATTAATCTTTTTTTCCTCCCAGTCACTTGCAATTTCAGGTTTCTTTAGGACAAGGAAACTTGAATAACAGATAGCTGTAAAGAGAAGGATGTAATCACACAAGAAAAAGGTTTGTAGCTTTTCAGAACCTCAAAACTGTCAGTAAACTATTATGAAGCACAGTGACTATGATAATGGCAATGAAAAATACTTGCAAACCAGGGATTTATCCTCTAAATAATAAACCGCAGCTGAGTATGTAACAGCAGGGCTTGCTCTTATTTATAGTGCCTTAATATTGTAATGCAGGTCTCCAGTGTTGGCCAGAGAAGTTAATGGAACTGTTTTATACACGGATTCAGTTGTCACAAGCGTTCCACTATACAAATGTGCATGTCACTCCTCCAAGCAAAATCCAATTCAAATAATGAAAGAAAGCAAGATCAATATGGATCATCTGACTCCATTTAGTAAAGCAGCCTGGAGACTGTTTTGCTATTTTATACAAGCTTTCTCCAGACACACAATCACTTTTTCTAAAAGGGCACTGGCTAGCATAAAAGCAAAAAGCATCACAAAACTCTCTGTTAAAATCATTGAATGACCCGTATGTATGGACAATGCTGTACTGCAGTGAGTCACATCACTGTTAATAACACTAATTGGTAAGATACACTGTTACTTCCAACATATTACAGTTACACCTCAGCTTGTCTTCACACTTCTTGGCTAAACTAACCAATCTGGAAAACAAACGACTGCCAGCTGGTCTAGCAGCCAAAAAAAGGAAAACAGCAAACAGCATTGCCTTCTGATCAGAATGGCAACTGCCGTGGTTAAGGCAGAAGATCTACATCTTTTATTTAGGAACCTTAGGAAGTTAGAGTACCAAGAATAAGCTTATGATAACTCCATGTAGTACCAGCAGATACAGCATGATATTTGCTTTATTAACATTGGCTGTGTACAGACTAAGCATTTACAGTGATAAACAGGATTTCTAACCTTAATGTTAGAAAGGAGTTTGTGTAAGTCCTTTGAAAAAAGATAAATGAGTCTGCATGCTGAATGAGTTAAGTCATAACAGAATTAATTTTAATTACATCTTTTAAGCAAAACTAGATAAGCTCTTGATTATATTTCTTATCTTCTTCAGGAAAACCATTTACCTTGCTCTTAGCTTCATTTTATGAAGTTAAATTTAATTCTATACTCTGGTTGCTTTACATACAAATCAAAAGTATGTCTTATTTCCCTCCCAAACCGGCAATTTGTTTATGGAGAGATTTGCTAGCTCATGTAGCTGAAATATAAATACTGCCTTATCTTTTATTCCAATCGTAGGCTTGCAGCCCAAAGACCTCATCTGAGATGGAGATGAAAAAAATAACAATGAATAAAGATAAGCTCTAACAACACATAGATCACTCAAAAATTACATTTCAAGAACCTCAAAGCCATTTTAAGTAAATGAAAATACAAGAAAAACTCTTTTAATTAAACGCTAGAAGTACAATGAACACTACATTAAATAGCTTTAAAACTACCTCTGGGAAACTATTCTTGCTGTATCCTACACCTCTTCACACCTGGGGGTCCAAGCTATATTCAGGCAGAACTAGGTAAACAAATACACGGTTCCTTTCTGAATAAATAAATCGCCTGCTTTAAAGGTCGCCCTTCCCCTCTGACTGCCAGAGGATCAAAAGGAGCAGTGGCTCAGCGGACTCAAGAAGTCAGCAGAGGGAGTATCACAGAGGAAAGCGTGCAAGTCCTCGCAACATGTGCCCTCCCTGGTCCTACCCTGGGAGTTCAATTGGGCTTTCACGACACAAGCCCAGATGAAATCCCCGGGATTAGCTTGAAACCATGCACTAGAGAACCTGTGACACACAGCCAGCTAATGCAAACCTTCCACCTTCATTCTCTCCATGCTAAGAAATGGTGGCAGTCGTATCCAGTTCAAATACACTTGCATACCAACAACACTACTACAAAACCTCTTTGCAGCAGACACTGATCAGCAAAATCAAAATTGCACAAACAAGAGTTTTATCTAGCTTCACGTCAGTGCTTCACACAGCTCCCTGTCCCTAAAAACAAACGGTCCAGGATTGGTGAGGTGTCCAGTAAAGTGGTTTTGTACAAAAAACTTCCCACTGGTAGCAGAGCCAGCTGTCCACTGAAAGCCTTTGGGTGTTAATCCTGATTTAGATTGGATTAAGCTTTTTAATTAAAAAGCATTCTTTTCCTACATGCATGAGAAATATTTTGTTCTCTGCCCAAATCAGTCTTTTTTTTTTTTGAAAAGGAGGACTATTTGATGAAAGTTTGGCCAGGACAGAAGGGCAAGCAATTCCCTCACTGCATCTTAGGTAGCTGTTACAAAAAAACAAAAACAACTCCAGCTCAAACCTTTGCTCAAACCTTTGGTCCCACAACAGTGGGATACAACAGATCAGCATTCATCAATCTACAACAATCCATCCTGACTATAATATGCCATAATTGTTCAGTATCAGAAGGTACATCGTCACTGAGCTTACTAAAAGTCAGAATTGCAGAAAGTTATGCTGGGTAATGCAATGCCACTGAGATAAAAGTTAAAAAAGAATTCCCACAGATACCTCATAGTAAGACCAGAGAAAAAGGAAACAAGATTCTCTTTTTAATATTTCAAATTCATTAAAATATTCATTTTATTAAGACCTCTGGAACAACAAGAAAGTTATTTTTGCTTTACATATAATTTTGTTGGCATTTGATGTAGAATTGCATAGTATCTAGAGAGATGACTGGTCTTGGGGGAAAAAAAAAAAAAAAAAAAAAAAAAAAAAAAAAAAAAAATCTCACTATGTTTCAAACATTGCCATATCAATGAGAAAATGCGTCACTTTTCATCAAAAGAAAATTCTGTAGCAAAATTATTATAGACAGGACTCCATGTCTCTGTGCACTACTAGCCTATGGCCAACGGAGAAGATAAGAGAACTCTCAAGCAAGATGCAGAGCTGTACTTTGGTACATACGTAGATATATTTTTTTAAGCAAAATTATGTTAAATTTAAAACAGGTTACTCTGTTCAAGTGACCTCACCTCTACGTTCCTGAATATGGACAAATGATCCCAATGACACTTTGGTTAAAACAGGCTTTCTTTCACAGGCTATAGAAAAGGCTCCCCTCTATAGCCAATGTTACAAACCTGCATATTCAACAGGTGGCAGAAGTTTCACTTGACTTTACATGTGTCACTTAAAGAATATCTGGAACTTCAGTAATTTTTGCATGCCCCCTAAACTGTTTTCAACCTCTTCTTCAACTGAGGTAGGATTTTTGAAATATATTAATTTCTATAAACCATACTTACAAATGTACACAGCAAAGTTTATTTTAAAATATAGCGTGTTTCCAAATGACAGGTTCCTCTTGAAGAAAAAAAGCTGAGCTGCCACTGCTCTGTTCTGCTTTTGTGTCTTCCAACTGCTCAGATGGGGGGGAAAGTTGTTTTAAGTGTTATGAGGTTTTAGTTTTGTTTTTAAATCATGGCTCTCAGCATCTCTGAAGCAAAGGAGTTTCATGCTGCTTCTCTCTGAGGAGGAAAACATGACTGTGCATCAGAACACGACAGACGCACGTCTCTCTTGACATCAGAGGAAAGATGTCGCAAGCCGCTGTGATGTGACTGGCAATGGGGTAATTGACAGAAGTTTAACGCGCTGTCTAGCCCGGCAGAGCGGTGGGAGCCAGACTAGCTGTCTCTGCACATCTGTTGTGGATACAGGCATTTGAGAACAATCCCGCTGTCAGCCCTGATACCAACTCCTTCAGCGCATTCATCAAAAGAGCAGTTCAACGCAGTGGCTTTCACGGCACAAAGTGCCAGACCCACACTCCCTCTCCGCTACACACCGGACAGTCCCAACGGCTGAACTCCACAGGGGTTTCTGCCTCCCCCGCCCTGTGCAGCCGCGGGAACAAGCCGCAGGGAGTCACCTGCTCCGCAGAGAACATTTCTGAACCGGTAACCGCTGAGCTGCAAACCCCACCCCGAAACTCACCTTCGTGCCACGAAAGCGCCTGCCGCAAAGGAAACCCCCGGCGGACACACACCCCGTCCCCCCTCGGGAGGGCTCCTTGACAGAGCCGGGCCCCAGCGCGGGGCGCACAGCTCCCGCCCGGGCCTGACGAGGCGCTGCCCCGGGCGGGCGCGGGGCCGTTGGCTGCCCGGGGGCGGTGAGGTGCGCAGGGGGGATGCGGTGAGGTGCGCAGGGGGGATGCGGTGAGGTGCGCAGGGGGGATGCCGTGAGGTGCG
>WHYT01015784.1:534697-571029 GCA_009806455.1 Tetrax tetrax
GTGAGGTGCGCAGGGGGGATGCGGTGAGGTGCGCAGGGGGGATGCGGGCAGCGGGGATCCTTAACGGCGGCTCCACCGCAAAGCTCCTAAAGAAAAGCAGCGGCGGTGTCCGGTTCGTTAGGGAGCCGCGGGACGGGTGGGGGCGGAAGGGGCCTTGAAAGGCCATCGGCCCCCCTGCACTGACTCACAGGCAGTGGTACGGAAATCGAGACTGACATGTGATGAAGGGCATGAATAACGCTCGTGCTTTTTTTAATTTGCCTTCTTCTTTTCCCACCGTAGGGATACACGTGGTTCCCATTACCAAGCCTTTCTTCCCAGCTGTGAAGGATGGAAAATTTCATTTTAAAACACACGCTGACATACATCTTTCAAGAGCTAGCGTTTTAACAGCTTTATCAATTAGTCTTAATACTTGAGGAAATCACCTGAGTTGTCAAAATTAAAATGACAGCTGTTACCGTAAACGCTATTTAATCTAGCCCTTGCTAGCTGGGAACGCCGCCGAGATCACAGAGGTTAGCTGCTCAGAAACATTTCGGCAACAGCTTTCCATTTCTGCTGCCTACTTTTTCTTGCCCTCTGAATCTAAGGGTGCATTTTATTTTCTTATTTTACCATTTTACAACTATTCGAACCTTTCTTTTAAAAAATACTGGCACTAGAAAATGAGGCACTATCTTAGCTAATTAGTGGAAATTTTTGCATCAAGGAAGCTGTCTTGAAAATGAGATATTTTTCTTCAAAAGTAAATGAAGCACTCATTAAAAAAAATAATTAGTATGTACAACGATCACTTGAAAGCCTATCTCCTGCTATAGGACATTTCTATTGGGCAGCAATCTGGACTGCATTATAAAACACTATTACACATGAACAGATGGAAGTCATAAAATGATATTTAGCTACAGATTTCCTGTCAGAAACTTATATAAAAAGAAGGGGGGGAAAATATGCTCAACATTTTCTATCAGCCAACATCAAATTACCGAAAAAAAAAATCAGAGGAAGTCATGTAATGCCTATGACACAGCAACCTATTTTTAATCCATGTTTTTTTCAAGTCCCTTGCATATAGGATAGGTATAAATAAGATTATGTTTTCAACTTTAAGCACACAATATAGGATCAAAACCAATAAACTACTCACCAAAGAACACACAGGAAAATGCATTTCAGTTACGGTTAAAAATTAAGACTACTCCAGTTTGAATCCTTAGTTTTGGCTGAACATTAGGGGAAGTCAGCAAAGCTCTACAGAGCTTCACAGCTTTGTCAGAATTGCTGATTATAGGATCATGGCCCAGAAATATATTAAACTTTCCTATTATAAGCTGTAATGAACTATCTTGGCTATAGTAGCAAACACATTCTTTATTTCATTCAGATATGAAAGTTACTCGAGTTGCAAAATCAAGGTGCATAACATCAACTTAGTATGGAAATAAATGGCTCCCTTAGTTTAAGAGCAAAGTAATATCAGCTGTTGCAATCAATACAACTATTTCAAAATAAAGTCTTATGTTGGATTACACTTAATCAGAACCTTTTGCTTCATTGTTAGGACTTAAAAAAAAGGTAAGTATTGTGCTACAATACAGAGATCATTATAGAAAGGTTATAGTAAAAATCCAGTGTCAGAATAACAGTTGCTGAACATGCCATCCAAGAGGAATGTGGGGATAAGGGAGGTAAGATACGGATGCAAAGGGTGAGGCACTCCTTGAAATACTTAGTATAGCTTATTAAACAAATTGTGTTCAGTTTATTGTTCAATATAAATCAGTTGTCAGTGTTTTATTTCACAACTGACAAATAAAGCTATCTGAAAACTATCACATCTTCAAAATACTATTTCATCAAGACTTCAGAACACATTAAGTACTACACGAATGTTTCCTTTAGTTTGTAAGTCAATACTAGCATTTTTAGTCTGTACATAGACTGAATTTGCCATTTTCTTCCTAGATTAATCAATGAAAGCTTTTAATGTTATTTTTCCATATATTCAACTTCTTTCATTTCACTTCTCTTTCTGCACAAACACAAGCAAAAGAACATACAGACTTCCTTCTGTTTCAATGGTCTTGAAGACAAACCAAGATCACCGATGACCTTCAAAAGGATTTAAATAACGGAGGGCCCTACCATTAATTACTTCAAGCTAACAACAGTTAGGGCTTCAAGCACATCCAAGACAACATTCTTAATTCCCCAATCCATGTGGTGAATCCAGGTCAAAGTACACTAAACATGGGGAGGAAGGAAAGGAATTAAAAAAAAAAAAACAAACCAACAAAACACCATACAAGTTGTCTATCAGTTAGATTATACTGTACTGTTATTCCACATTCCACTAAAAAGCAAACTTTGTATTCAGAATTTCTTATTTGTATATACAGTTGCATAAAAGTTCAAAAAGTCTAGGTTATTTTAGTGAGATCTGGGAACAGAATCTCTACAGAAAGTAAACCTGGCAGCTCACAGCTATCTCAAGCTTACCCTTGGGAAGGGCATCAGAATTCTGCAATATATGTCTGGACAGAGTTAATAAGGCTAGTCATTTATAATTAACAACAGTCTCCTTTTATTTTATATTATGCAGCTGAATAACAACTCCCTTGTTAACCTAAACCAGAGAGAGGGAGTCTTAGCTTAATTGAAAGCCACCATTAAAACACTACCATAGTTCTAAATAGTAAAGTTAAAGAAAAAACAGCCAGAACACCACTAAAAAAGTCAGATGTCATCTCAGAAAAATATACCCCTGTATAGTACAAAGAACACCTGGTACCCTTGAGGTCCAACCAGGTGCACTGGAGGTAAAGAAATCATGCTAGTTCCATATAAAAAAAAAAATCCCAGCAGTTTCAGAAGCTTTTAAAAAGTTTTTTAGGTAGCTTTTAATGGACTTGAATGAGGTCTGAGGCCAGGAAGCAGTGAGAGGCCTGAGGATCCCATCTCCCAGCCATCAGGCTTATGCAATCAACTGCCTCAGCCTTTTTTCTGTGGTTGCTTTATCAAAGAATGAACACAAATGCTTGTTTATAAAGCCTCGGGAACTTGAGGGGAATGGACATTTGGCTTTCTCTATACAGAAGAATGATAGTCTTCATCTATCTTTTTACATGTAAGGCAGTTGAGATAACATTAGGTCTTGTCTTAATGGATTTTGTTTTAGTATCTTCCAACTCAGAGGTAATATAACATGACATACAAAAGGCTCGTGAAGCAGGCTGAAAACACCGGGGACATCACTTTAGCTCCCCTTAAACTCCCTCCAAGCACAAACTTCTGCTCTACAGAATGTACCTATTCTATAAAAATAATCAAGACATCTCTTTGCCCATTTATTAGAGAGTGAAAAAAGAACCAAGTATACAGAGCCACTGATCTGTTCAGAGAAAGTATACTAGTATTCAGCAATGTATCAAAGTGAGGAACCATACACTTGGTATTTGTGCTGGCAGACAGAAGTCAACAAGGTTTTTGATTGCAGACCCATAAACTAAAAGGGGAAAAATATTTCATCCAACTCCTTTCTTCTCAAAGCTCTGCCAGTGGGAAGACAAGCATTTACTTCTTTTTGGGGAAGGAAGATCTAGTACTCAATTATAGAACCTTCTAAAAGAAAACCCCAAAACAAAAAACCCACCCAAAATAATTTCTTGCACTAACATGAAAAACTACTTACTAGTAAGCTACTATGCCAAGTACTTTGTAATAAAGTCCAGAAGTGTGAGTGTTCAGCTGTAATGGCCCTATTCGTCTTCTGTTCACAGCTGTTAGTGTCTTCTTAAACGTACCTTGCCCCTCTTCACTGGCTTCATTTTAAGCACCAGGCCTCTAGCTCTTCGGCTTCCACTGCCAAATCTCCAGAGTATTCCCTAAACTCTCCTGCTTCTTATAGAGTACACTGAGGCTCCTACTGCTCCATCTTAAATACTCCCAAATCTTAAGAAGCCTGCATCCAAGTTGCTGTTGCCTAGTTCCCATCTACAATTAAAAACAAAGCAACAGGAACAAAGCAGCTAAACACTTGCGGACAGAACCATTATTCTTCTTATCTAAGAAAATCCACACTTTATTAATGCAGAAACAGTCCCCGGGTTAAGATAATGGCAGTTGCAAGACAGCTCCCCCAGGATAAATACATGTACAGAAAATAAACAAAAATTATGCTTTTTTCCAGTTAAAAGAAGAGTTTTGTTCTGCTTTGCATTTCACAAATTCTATCCCATAGCCAACATTTGGTAGCTCAACTTTAATTTTTAAATGTTTTACTAGATATTGATCTTTGACAATACACGGATGCTTCCTGGAAAGATTTCACCCTTACTCTGAAGAAGCTGTGAACACTAGACAAACAAAAATCACTCGGAAATGTTTATTCTTAAGCTCATATATTCTCATATATGGCAAGATCTGGATAAGCACTACTTTGTGACAAATTGAACCATTTAGGTTTTTTTTTCAGTTGTTTTTGGTTTTGCTCCGTGTTATGTTTTTAGAGATTTATGTCCCAATCCAAGTTAGCCATATGCATTTTTATGTCAGTATTTTGCTAAAAATAAAAAAGAGAATGCAAAATTCTTATGCAGAATAAACACACACAGCAAACGTGCTGATGACTAATACATAGACTAGATGCTTGAACCTTCATAGTTTCCCTTTTCAACTATTCCGTAAAATGAAACCAACCCTTGATTGACAAAAAAATACAAAAATGTCAAATGAAAAAGAATTTTTCAAGTTCCAGACATGTAATATTCTGCTGCTTGTACTGGTGGTCTGTAATCACGCAGCACAGATACAGCATACTTATGCAAATGAAACGTTTGCTAAGGGATCAATTTCTCTATCCCTGAAGTGCAGAGAGACAGTGGAATATCTAATGACACCAAAATCAGAACTTCCTCTGAGTGGAAAAAATTTTGCCAGTAAAAAAATTAAATAGTGCTCATGTATATTTGAAAGAATGAGTTAAAGACACTAGACTTCTGATTTCAAAGAGAAAATACTCAATCACTTCCTTCTCTCACAAGGAGAGTCCATTGTCGATATCTATTTTAGAAGCAGCTATTACACATCAGCTTGCAATGCTTTTCCCAGAACTGAATGAATTTAAAGATTACTCAGATTCTTCAAAGGTTCACAATAGTGAATTGCTAATTCATTTCCTTTCAGAAAGAACCTGGGCTATCAAAACATTGCAGTTCCTCCTCAGAACAAAATCTTCATGTTACACACCATCATATTCTCATTACACAACTTCAGCTACTACGTACACTTCATAAACCAAACTCTCTGTAAAATCAAAACCAGTAATTGTCTTTACAAGGCTGGTCATTAAACTTGTGTTTTACTACCAGAGTATCTGCATCTGTCAAAGTATTTGTAGTAAAGGTGACTGCAGACGTCACATGCTTTTATTTGTCTTTTCTAAAATTCCAGATGTCAGTGCAGTATTTGTTAGCTCCTTTATGACTGTACAGAAGAGCTCAGAGAGACACAGTAGAGGCTGGGAAATACCATTCCATACCAGGAACGAGCCATGTGTCTGCTCCTCCTCAGCCCCCTCCTCTTAGCCTCTTACCACAAACCTAGCTCCATCGGTGGCTTAAGCCCATATGGCAAACCATAAACAAGTGACGTAACTTTCAATGAAGACACAGCTGAGAGCTGAAGGAAACTGGAGACAGATGCACTTTTTCAACAGCCGCATCAAAATACAGTAAAATTCATCTACCAGGACCAAAAAATGATTCTCGATTTGATACGCTTGTAATTTTTGCTTCATCTGAGAAGCAATGCTAGGGGTGAAGAGGAAGTTCTGCGAGAAAGGAATTTTGTCAAAACTGCCTGGCACTAAGGAAACGTCATAGCCATTCAGACTAAAAAAAAAAAAAATTGGGGATGGCAAAAGCCAGATCACTATTTGTTTTGCATAAAGACAATCAAGAGAAAATTTGAAGTTTTCTCAATAAATCAATGGGCTCTAATAAAAAAATTCACAAGAACAAAGCCACCATATATAGATAAACATTATCAAGAGAAAGTAAATAATCTTTGTTTCGCTTTTACCAGTATTAGTTCTTTTTTCCTGCTGTTGTCCTACACCTGTACACATAGACATGCTGTTTTTCCAAAAGAAAACAAATTGTGCGAGCTTACCGCAGAGTAGAAGATGCAGCCTGAAGCTCTGTGTTTTAACACTGATAATGGGTGATTTATCTCAGTGAGAAGCTGATAGAAAATTGTGGTTTCTACCTGTGAGAACCAAGATCGGGGCAGAATTGCTTCATACAGTCTGCATATGATTTTTGTCACAATTAAACGCTGGGAGACAGCTGGACTGCTACATTAACTGATACCTGATTCTAGGCATACTGAAATTTCCAAGCAGGCCCAGAAGAACCATTACAGGGACAATTAGTGCTAACGAATGAAAGATGCTGTCACAGAAGCACTAACAACACCAGCCTGGGCTTCAAAGGACTTGCTAATCACCAGTCAGGAGTCCAACAGATTACACAGTGCATTTGTACTGCTGATCATTTCCCTCATAATCCGATTCTTACAATATGCCTGAAAGTATACAAGTCCCTGTAGTCTTGCTCTGTTTGCCACTGAGAAATGAGAAAAGCACATTTTAGCTGTTTCTGAAAGACTAGGGGGGAGCTGCAGAACGTGTGCAAGAGAAATGCATAGCATGCATCTTTTTTAAACAAAAGAAAGCAAGGCAGCAAAGTGGGCTCTTTTTCAGCCTCACTTCTTTTTGTTATATGCTCATCCTTCACATTTTTCACCTTTCCATTTTACTTCCCTGTGCACTGTCACATCATCTTTTGGCCAAAAAGATTCCATTCTCACAAAGGGAGCCAACACCCCTTTCCCTTACGTCAAAATCTCCCCCGGCTGAGGCTTCTTTTCTGCCTGATTCCAGAAAGGTGAAAGCTAACTCCTAGATTGTCAATTAATAAAACAATGACATGCATTATGCCCTTGGAATAGAAAGTACAAAAAAAGAAACAAAAAACAAACAAACAAACAAACAAAACCAAAAAACCCAAACCAACCAAACACCACATCACAAAAAGCAAAGATAAACCAAAAGGAGGCAGAAAAAAAAAATAAATTACATAGTCAAAACAGGTTGCCTATGACTGCCATTTTCTTTTTCAACTAAAGTGTCACCAAGTATTTTTTTAGGTTTCCTTTCAAGTTTTTTTTTAATACAAAATACTGTTACCAGCAACGGGCAATACCTTGCCTAAAATTAACGATGTCTAACTCTCTCTCTATTTCTCTTAACTTTAACCTCATTAAATTTCCACTTTAAAATTGAAGAAAGGATGAGGGAAAAAAAAAAAGAAAAAGAAAAGCCAAAAAAAAGAGACTACTTCCTTTAGGCTCCAGCAAAAAAAGAAATTTTTAAAGACGTTTTTAAGCACTTGTGGTACCAAACTAGCAGAAAGGAATTACCACTCCATGAACAGCTAAAAATGGAAAGTGATCATCTAAATTAAAAAGGTTGAGAAAGATTAGGGAAAGTTCAGATAAGATTTATGTCTAGAGAGCAAGCAATAGGAATGAGTTATAAAATATCAATCTATAAAACATCCTAAAAGAACATTTAATATAGAGCTTGTAGAAGGGATAGTTAATATCACTTTTCACTGTGACAGCAACTTGTAGTTTAAACTAGTTGTTAAATTTGTGTTAGAGACATGCACATACTAAAAATTAAATTTAAGTGCTGCCCTTTTCCAAATGCTAAGAACAAGTCCTTGATTAACATTATGTAAATGTATTCCTATTTGGATCATGACCAAGCAGAAAATGTTCATTAAGATGCAAACACAATATGCTGAGAAAGTGTTAGTCCACTTCTTTTGCAAATTATTCATTAGGAGTCAGGCACTACATTAACACAATTAAATTTCTACAACAATAAATACACACAGATCTGAGGCTTAATGCAGGATGAAATGATGGGAAGATTTGCATTTTGCGACCAACTTTAATATACTGCTACATAAAGTTTCATGACTGGTGATGGTCTGATTTACATTTTGTGAAACAGCATATTAGATAGACAGAATTTTTTGGCTCTTCCCCAGGACTGCTATTAATGTAGTCAAAACTTTGTAAAACAAAGTTCATAAAAACTGTTGCATATTTACAATTTTTAAACATTAAACAACAAAACAACTACTGCTACAGTTAGAGTTTTAGTCTGATGTTTACACTGCACTGGAAAACAGAAATCAAAATTAGTGAAGAAGCTGATAAAGATTAAATAGGCAATGTGCTTTTTCAGAGCTTTAAATGAAAATATAATAAATGCCAGTCATGGAACAGGTATTTCAAAATAATAGAAAAATTAATACAGTTTCTGGTTTGAAGTTTTTTCTTGTAAAAATCTTCACAGGTGTGATCAGAGAAACCATTTACCACGTCAAAGGAATCTCCACAAATGCTTTTAAAAGCAGCTCCACAACGATGGCACTAAGTTTTCATGTTTGGCTGAGCCTCGTTTCGACTGAACAGAGAGAACAGATTCCTTCCCTGCTCCTTCCTCCGGATTCCACAGCTGGGAGAGCAGAGGGAGCGTACCTGGCAAGAACTTTTCTTCTTGCAAAACTAATTCCGTCTGAGTTTCTCATAGCTTACCGTGCTTGATTGCCCAACTCTGTTCCTAAAAACATCTCTCCAAATCTCCAAATCAGTGATTTTTTTTTTTCTCCCCCTTTGGAGTACCACAAAGGGCTGGAATGTTGCAATGCAGCAGCTCATTCCTCCCTGGAATCTGGTCTAGTTTCTTCTCTTTCACTTCTAAGGAGAGGGGAAGCAACCCACCACAGCATAATTATCAAATTTAGAAATGAATGCAACTATTTACTAAATTAATATTGGCCACAAAGCTTAAATTGCTAGCAAGGAGAGTGTTTTAATGTTGAACAGGGACTGTTTCATAAAAGTAGTGAGAAGGAATAAGACAGTTGATGCCAAGAAAATTTCATTGCATTTATTTATAGCTATTTGATTCCAAGCCGGTATATTCCTAAAATGAAGGATCTTCTGTATAAAAGATTTTTAAGAGTAGAGGAAAAAAGGGAATATTTCTAGAAAGAACCTAACTGGTATACAGTGGTCCTTAATTTGACCATTGTGTCTAAAGCGTAATAGTGCTGGGTGGTGCTTTCTTGTATCTTAGAAGTTTCTACAAGGACCATGATGGCCACATAGAATCATAGAATGGCTAGAGTTGGAAGGGACCTTCAAAGGTCATCTAGTCCAACCCCCCTGCAAGAAGCAGGGACATCCCTGACTAGATCAGGTTGCTCAGAGCCTCATCCAGCCGGGCCTTGAATGTTTCCAGGGATGGGGCATCCACCACCTCTCTGGGCAACCTGTGCCAGTGCTCTACAACTCTCATTGTAAAAAATTTTTTTCTAATATCTAATCTAAACCTACCTCCTTCTAATTTAAACCCATTACTCCTTGTCCTATCACAACAGGCCCTACTGAACAGCCTCTCCTTGTCTTTCCTGTAGGCCCCCTTAGGTATTGGAAGACCGCTAATCAGGTCTCCCCGGAGCCTCCTCTTCTCCAGGCTGAGCAGCCCCAACTCTCTCAGCCTGTCCTCATAGGAGAGGTGCTCCAGCCCTCTGATCATCTTTGTGGCCCTCCTCTGGACCCTCTCCAACTGGTCCATGTCCTTCTTATGTTGGGGACTCCAGAACTGGACACAGTACTCCAAGTGGGGTCTCACCAGGGCAGAGTAGAGGGGGAGAATCACCTCCCTCGACCTGCTGGCCACGCTCCTCTTGATGCAGCCCAGGATGCGGTTGGCCTTCTGGGCTGCAAGAGCACGTTGCCGGCTCATGTTGAGCCTCTCGTCTGCCAGCACTCCCAAGTCCTTCTCCTCAGGGCTGCTCTCGATCCATTCTCCGCCCAGCCTGTATTTGTGCCTGAGATTGCCACGACCCAGGTGCAGGACCTTGCACTTGGCCTGGTTGAACTTCATGAGGTTGGCACGGGCCCACCTCTGCCAAGAAATCTGCATGCCTCCAGAATTTATGGATTTAATCTCCCAGAACTCCTCTGAGAGGTCTCATTTGATTTTATAAACAAGGAGGTGCAGCACAAAGAAGCCATTTGTACACGTGCATGCACACACATCAGAATGTACAGCCGGGCTGCAGAAACCCGGGGCTCGGACCGCAATGGTGATATCCTTGCCATAGTTCTCTGTAGCCAGCCCTGACTGATCCAAAAGAGCAGCTGGTATTTCAAGAAGGGTGTCTTGAAATCTTATTCAAGTTTGTTTCTCAGAAGAAAAACTTCAGCTGCACACCAGAACACACGTTTTATTTTCTGCTTCTTCACCAGAATGTTTTCTCAAATGGCTAGCTAGACTTATTTTGCTGCAGTATCACCTTATGCCCTATTTTGCTACTAATGTAGTTCTCCAGTAAACCTAAAATTACCTGTTTGGGCAGTTGACACAGAAGTAGCTGGATTAAAAGGACATACTGTGCTAGGTTTGAATCTTGCATACTGCAGAGAGTCAAGATAGCAGTGAAGCCAGCACTCAGTGCAGATAACTCAGTATCTTACCAAAGTGCAGTATCTTTGGTAAGTGCAGTATCTTACCAAAATCAGTTAAGTCAGTGGTGTCCTTTGAGAATGAACATAGACATCACATAACTATCAGAAAAAAAAAATACTTTGTCATCAAAAGTTTACTTTTTCCTACTCATTTCTATAGTGTACTGCAAATTACATAAAATTATATATTTGAGGAAGAAAACAAACAGGTGGGCAAGTGTTCAGTCCCCAAAGTGTCAGGTTTGACAAGCAGTGACATTTTCCAAACTAATTACAGTTTTAGCGAATTGTGCTTAGTTAAACTTAACTATACTAATTAGGTCCCTTGAGAGAAAAAGGAGAGCTGGCTTTTGAAGAGTTTATTAGCAGGGGATCAAGTTGCTAGTACCTGTATAAAGAGACAGAAAGACTGCTGCATACCTGTTAGTGAAGGGTTAGCAGGGGAAAAAAAAAAAAAAGCGTTAAAGATCAGTGTTTCTATCAAGTATAAGGATTTTTCTCCTAATATCCTAATATTTAGAGGAACGCAGAAGTTTATGATAGGTTTCCCTATTTTCAGGTTTTCCTACAATCCTGATGAGAAACTTTTACAAATCGGAATCAATAGTCCCCCAGCAGACACAATCAATGAGATCAAGAACTGTAATTTATCTACCTGTGAATTACCGTCCGTACCTGGCAGTCTGCACATGATTACCCATTTGTTGTTTAAAACAAAAACAGCCTTACTGTAATGGATGTCATCAGTCAGCACACAACCCGTGTCTACGCAAACAGCCCCAGTTGACTTGTACATATTATAGACATATTATTTACAGAAACTTTTTTTATTAAGTATTTAATGGTATTTATAATGCACTATACCAACAAACCAGCACAACTAATATAGTTGGAAATACCACTATGAACGGTACTGATTTTTTTTTGGCAGCAAAAAGAAGCGGAGCTGGTAATGTCCATGTAAAAACCAGGCCTTAATTCACCACTACTCTCGTGAGAAAATATTGTTACAACTAGTGTGCTGTGCATTTTAAAGCAACCAAAGACACCCCAAGGAAAACAGTAAACATTTTAGTGCAGCTCTACGGATGCACTGAAGAGTCTGTCAATTTATTTTGGAATTTCATTAAAATTTATAGTAAAACAAAAGGTCTCTCTTCTCATCTCATTTTGTGTAAGAAGGATAGCCACCTAATTTAACTTTATAGTCCAAAACTCTATTAAGAATTTAAGTGTTACTATGTACCAACTGTAACCTGAATGTTCTTATTCATCTCTTTTTCCCTCAGGTGAATGGAAACAATGATAAATATTTCAATTTATATTCTATAATACATTTTCTAAAGAAATTTAATTTTTTGCATTTTTCTTATGCAAATCAATTGGAAGTATGTCAGCAGAAAAAGCTGACATTCTACCTCTTAAATTGAAAGAAAGTCTAGATTCTCTATAAGTCACAGGAAAAAAAAAACCAACCAACCAAGAGAAAGTTGCGATAGGAGTCAAGGATAATAGGCTACTGATCTATTTGCACCACATATCCAGAGTATCTGAGTATCTGCTTCATAAATATGTTCAAACCCAAGCACTCAGACAATGACCAAGCAGTTCCCTACCAGAGATTTCCTGTTCACCACTGCAATAAAACAGTATTTCAGCCGTGAATTGGAGTTGTTTCTCTCTTCCTTATTTTCTGGTTTTGCAATGTTTTGGGGTTTTTTTAAAGATAACTTCAATGATTTCTTTCAAGAGCTGTTCTGTTCCCATTGTGTCACATTGCTCTTTACCAACAGATGTATCAGAGATGTTCCTGTGTTACAAGATTGGAAGGAGGATTTTTTTCAAAATACTTGCCCTGGAGACCCAAGGAATCAGTCCGTATGATATTAAAAACAATAGTCAGCAATATGATATCTAAAGTAAATGCAGAGAAATAATTTTTTTAAAATAGCAAGCTTCTTCCAAGGGACGTAAAGTGTCCTGAAGTCAGGGACATTCCCATTAGAGTCATAGAATGGTCTGGGTTGGAAGGGACCTTTAAAGGCCATCTAGTTCAACCCCCCTGCAAGGAGCAGGGACATCTCCAACCAGATCAGGTTGCTCAGAGCCCCGTCCAACCTGGCCTTGAAGGTTTCCAGGGATGGGGCATCCACCAGCTCTCTGGGTAACCTGCTCCAGTGCTTCACCACTCTCATTGTAAAAAAATTTTTACTCATATCTAGTCTAAATCTACCCTCTTTTAGTTTAAAACCATTACCTATTGCTACAGGCTCTTCTAAAGAGTTCGTCCCCATCTTTCTTATAAAAAAAAAAGCTGCAATAAAGTCTCCCTGGAGCCTGCTCTTCTCCAGGCTGAACAATCCCAACTCTCAGCCCTTCTTCATAGAAGTGTTCCATCCCTCTTCATGATTGTCTTCACGGCCCCCCTCTGAACTCACTCCAACAGGTCCATGCCTTTCCTGTACTGAGGCCTCAAGAGCTGGATGCAATACTCCAGGTATGGTCTCACCAGAGCAGAGTAGAGGGGCAGAATCACCTCCTTTGACCTGCTGGCCATGCTTCTTCTGACGTAGCCCAGAATATTGTTGGTCTTCTGGGCTGTAAGTGCACATTGTTGGCTCATGTTCAGCTTTTCATCTACTAGTACTCCCAAATCCTTGTCAGGGCTGCTCTCAATGTCTTCCAGAGATAACTGGAACTTCATGAGCTTTGCATGGGCTCACCTCTCCAGCCTGTCAAGATCCCTCTGGATGGCATCCTTTCTGTTCAGTGTGTCAATCACACCACACAGCTTGGTGTCATCAGCAAACTTGCTGAGCGTGCACGCTATCCCACTCCATGTCGCTGACAAAGATGTTAAACAGGGCCAGTCCCAATATGGACCCTTGAGGAACACCACTTGTCACTGATCTCCACTTGGACATTGAGCTGGTCTCCGAGTGTGACCAGCCAGCCAATTCTTTATCCAATGAGTGGTCTATCCAGTTTAGAGACCAGGATGTTGTGCAGGACAGTGACAAATGCTTGGCATAAGTCCAGGTAGATGACCCCAGTTGATCTTCTCTTATCTACCAATGCTGTAATCCTGTCATAGAAGGCCACCAAACTTTTCAGGCATGATTTGCCCTTAGTGAGGCTGTGCTGGTAGTCACCAATCACCTCCTTGCTTTCCATGTGCCTTAGCATAGTTTCCAGGAGAATCTGCTCCATGATCTTGCCATGCGCAGAGGTGAGACTGACTGCCGTATAGTTCCCTAGGTCTACCTTGCTTCCCTTTTTAAAAACGGCAGTTATGTTTCCCCTTTCCCAGTCAGTGGAAAACCCACTGGACTCTTACAGCTTCTGAAATGTGATGGATGGCGGGTTAGCAATTGCATCTGCCAGTTCCGTCCATACCCACAGATGCATCTCATCAGGTCTCATGGATTTGTGCACCTTCAGGTTCCTTAGATGGTCCCAAACCTGATTCTCCTACAGTGTGAGGTTCTTCATTCTCCCAGTCTGCCTTTGTCTTCTATGACTTGCGTGGTGTGGCTAGAGCACTTGTCAGTGAAGACCGAGACAAAAAAGTAATTGAGTACCTCAGCCTTCTCCATGTCCCAGGTAACCAGGTCTTCCGTTTCCTTCCAGGGAGGGCTCACATCTTCCCTAGTCTGCCTTTTATCTGCCTTTAGCTTCCACAGAAGCTTTTCTTGTTGCCCTTGATGTCCCTAGCCAGATTTAATCATATCAGGGCTTTAGCCTTCCTAACCTGATCCCGAGCTGCTCAGACAATTTCTCTGTATTCCTTCCAGGCTACCTGTCCTTGCTCCCACCCTCTGTAGGCTTCCTTTTCAGTCTGAGTTTGTTCAGGAGCTCCTTGTTCATCCATGCAGGCATCCTGGCATTTTTGCCTGACTTCCTCTTTGTTGGGATGCATTGCTTCTGAGCTTGAAGAGGTGATCCTTGAATATTAACCAGCTTTCTTGGGCCATTCTTCCCTGCAGGGCTTTTTCCATGGTACTTTACCAAGCAGATCCCTGAAGAGGCCAAAGTCTGCTCTACTGAAGTCCAGTCCTTAAAGGCGAAGATGGGGAGTGGGGGGGAGTATTCTCCTGCAAATGAAGACACTAGTTGTATCAGGTTATTTCCAGAATTTTTGTATCTTTATTCTTGCAACCAAATGTTGAGGGCCGTTCTTTGCTATTGTTATAATACATCAGATGAAAATAGAGTAACGTTTGATTGCAAGTACAGAGGAAAACCCGAGTTAAGTAAAGCATGCATTAGAACATCTTCAGGATCACTAGCGCCAGTAATGAATAACAAAATACATTTACTATCCAGATGAACATACAGCACTCAGCAGCTTACTTTTACAGGTCAATGGGTTTTCTGTAGAGCTAGTGCTGAGAAATATTGCTAAAGTACCTTCTCAAATACGCTTGTCTAAGTCTGTATGTCCAACTGCACAAGTAAGCTGTCAGGCCATAAATAAAGCAGACTTTTTTTGCAAGCTCTTTACTTATTTCCTCAGACACTGTTTATACTGTTGCACTTCCTCTTAAAGTGCTGTATCTGTAAAGGTATTTCAGGTTATATATGTAAGGAAGTACTACTCAAAGTATCAACAGTTAAATTGACTGTCACAGTATTCATAGACCTTATGAAGTTTTAAAGCCTGAAAAAAGACTGATGCTGTCATAACTGAAGTCTTATTTATTAATAAGTGCAGAACTTCAAATATTTTCAAAGCCTTCAAAATAGCACAATTCTAATGATAAGTAACTGCAAGATGCAAAAAACCAAGAACTAAGAAAAATCTGTTCAAGCTAGAAAAATGCAAGATGGGAGGGATATCGGTAAGCAAGGAGGCCAAAAAAATTACTAATCCACACAGATAGCTCAGATCAATGTATGAAGACTTGGAAATGGTAAAGATTCAGGCTGTCATGAAAACCAGAATTGTCTTAATTGAGCAGGCTTAAGTGTGTCCAGATATATATTAATATATGCCCCTTAAAGTCAGTCTTCGCATATATGAAATGACAGATAATCAAATACTAAGCAATTCCAAAAGTAAACTTGTAAATAATGCAAAACACAGAGCATGTTAGGCTAGCAGGCCCAATTACTAGCAGTTTCACTTGGAAATGCTGATTAGAGCAAAATGTCAGGCATAAAGTCCATAAAGAAAATGTGTGCTATAGTAATCAAGTCTAAAGATGACAAAGATGGATACCTGCAGTTTTGTTCAAATCCTCAAAGAAAAGCTGCAATCACTTGGCCAGCTGGAGACAAATATATTTTCCTGGCTACCCAGGCTATCCAAAGAACAAGCAGTAAATCTCTCACAACTCAGACTGCAGTTCACCTTCACAACTGAAGGCCTTATGCCTTCAGAACAAACTGCATTTACCAATCCAGCTAATCTGTAAAACTGCTGCACCTTCTGCCCAAAACCATCATTGTCTTCAGCAAAACTAAAGTGCATGTCAGCTAGCTTTCTGGCTCCCTAATCTTTTTTAGATACTGGGAAGACAAAGAGTATTCAACGAAGAGATGGAGAAGAAAGTATTAGTAGAGCATCTCTACTGACTTTCCAAGGAACAGTTACTGTGGAAGATGCAGATGAAACAGAAACTATGGAATACCCTACACCTAATGCTGAAGTTAAAACGCAGTAGAACAATTTACACTCTGTCCTGAGTCCTGAACTGCAATCTTCCATGTTTTCTGAAGCCTTGATTCCAGTGACTTCCAATATGCTAACTTAAGACAAAGGAAAACTAGAAATAAACATCAATCCTTGTTCCTTTTCTGTCCCCTTTATCTACCATTCTTTAGCCTTAATCAGAAGTCCTATGCAATGGGATAAAACACCTTCAATCATGGTTTCATTAGTAGTTTAACTGTACACAGTGAGGAGGGGGAATCTAATCTTACAGAGCATACATACTTAAACTAAGTTACTTTCAGGGTATATTTTTTCATCTTCTTCCTGCTATCTGTACTGTGAGATCAGCTTCGTAATTTCCAATTCCAATGTCCAGCAGCAATACCTCAGAAGCTAGCTTCTCTCTATGTCAAAGTATCTACTTTCAGAGAAATAAAGGAGAGAAACAGAAAAAACACCCACCAAAATACAGATATTTAAGCAATATCCACATTTTCCGCTGATCTTTCTCTCCCTATGCCTCCCAGTATCACTTTTGGTACATGGTAAGCCAGGTCTCTGATTCAGTTTCCCTCTGTATCCCACAAAGATTATACAGAATTTGGAACGAGCAGCAAGGGAAGGAGGAGTGGGGTATGCCTAAGTCAGCATTGCTGCCAGAATTAATGCATGTCAAAGTACATCCCTAAGACATCTAGAACACTGAGAAATTAATAAGTAATGTCTGGATTCTAGATTGCCTTTCAGAAAAGCAACATTCTTCTCAAAGCCTCTTGGCCCTCAGTGTAGTATTAAGTATATCTTACAAGATACCTGAAAACAGAATATAACAACAGTTAAGATGTCTTTTAAGAGCTAAATTTAAAAAAAAAAAAACAAACCCCAACCAAAAACAAACAAACAAAAAAAACCCAAACAACAAAACAAAAAACCCAAACCACACAACTTTCCAACAAAATCTACATTTTAGTATAATATGACCCAACTTTCAGGAAAAAGCCTTACCAAAAACTAACAACTATTTCATGACATAAGTGACAAACATTTTAATGGAAAACTAAGCAAATTTAAGTTGTGTATTTCAAGGTGTTTGTAGTATTACTTCCTAAAATTAGAAATTCTAAACCAGTAACATATAGCTAAAGCGATTTTGTAAGCTACACTTACTTATCCTAATAGAAAGAAAGCTCTGCTCAGTGTTCCAGAAAAGGAGGAGAGCCCAGTTAGACAGCACATTCACCAACAATATGCCCCAGGAGTTTAATTCTTAGACCTCTGCATATAAGTGCAATAAACATCTAATCCTGTACTGGTTGAAGATACTGCTAATAGCTCAGTTTCCAGTTCAACAAGATAATTAAGCACGTGATTATTTCCACTCACTTGTACAGGACTCACCACATTTAAAATAATTTGTTATCAGCAATCTTCAGTTTCTGGGGCTTTCTTTTTCATTTATTTAGGAAGTACTTTTTTTTTTTTTTTAATTCTTGTATGATGGAGATATTAACATATCCTATGCATCAAAGAAGTGTTCACAATTACACTAAAAATTTTTTAAGACATCTCTGTGAATATACTGTATAATAGTTAAACACTTTCCTGGTAAAATCAGTATCATTTTGTCCATCACTATGAAAGTGGAGACTGATGTTTGATGTGTTTGTTCAAAACAAACAAAACTATCAATCTGCTGTCATAAATACTGCTTATGTAAAGAGCAAGGCCAAAATTCACAAACATAAAACCCAGAAGTGCTATGCCTCTGACTCACTGAAGTTAAAACAATTCTAGTCTTGAGAAATCACGTGACTTAATACCTATCGAATTAAGGAAATCATTGAGTTATATCTGCGCAATCCTAATATGCAAGCATCTTTTTTTCTGTAGAAATTTCTTTGGGTTGTTTTCCTCAGGTCATAGATTGACGTTGACCTAAAAACCCCGTACCTTACAATTCTTGACCGCTGACCTCTATCAGTTGTTACTCACTTCCCTTCCTCCGGAAAAATCATGTTTAAAGATTACGTGGGCTCTCTGAAAACAACCTCGGGCAAGGTCAGGTGAGTTAGCTCATATCAGCCTTTATCATCGGTTTAAACTACCAGTGCAAAGCAGATGAGAAAGCATGCACATAATGCCCTTTTTTCAGCAAAACAGGGAGGGCAGCAACCTCCCCCTGGACAGCAGCAACATCTTCTATAAGCACAGCTCGATCCAGAGAAAGACCTCTGTCCCAGGCCTTCGGCATCTTCTCCATCAGCTACCGAAGCACCCAGGTCTGTTTAGCCTTACAGTGCAAAAAGTCATGGCTGGGAGTCTCAGTACTGATTAAAAAGTTTGAAAGGTTGTCAAAGTGCATGAAGAGAAGCAACTAAAGAAGAGTGCATCTTTTCAGTACTCATCCACTCCTTCTGAGCATCACTATTGGTCGTATGTATTTAGCTACTGCCTTTCTCAGGGGCAGAGCTTACATTCCCTTTTTTCTAAATCACAGCTATAAAGCTATGACTGCCTTGTGATTTACTCCATGTTCCTGCAGATTCTGTACTCTACTTTTAATGGTACAGCTTCTCAGTGACACCTACTGACATACACAAAGCCCTGGACTCTTACGCTGTGTGAAGACACTGAAAATTTAAAATAGCAATTCAGTTTAAAGTAAATAGCATCTGGTTAATTTAGATGCATAAGGCACTTGTGAGGACCAAATACCTATATACCTCCTGTTGCGTCCTCTCCTCCATCTGCACAGCATTGCACCTCATTGAAACAGGAAAACCAGTTTCATTACAGGGTTCTAGCTCTTCTGACCAGTTGCCCACGTAAGGACATATATCCTTGTTTCAGTAACTGCAATTATAATATATGCTCTATCTTAGACAAACTCACCACAAAGTCTTAAATACGGTGCAATGTGTATGGATCAACATTACAGTCAGTGATAATCCAGATGTTTTTCTAGTTTAAATCTAGACACTTAAACCACAAGAAACAGACCTAACCTTCATGAAAACACCTGCACCATCTGAAAAGCTCATTAGGGAAATCCATTTTAAACTGAATTAAGTTAGAAAGATATTTCTTACTATTCCTAAAGTAAAAAAGCCACCCAAAACTAAGCGAACAAATCACAGTAAGCAAGAAACTGCTTCATACACCCAAATTCCTGTTTACTAAATTGCATCGAGGGAGAAAATATAATCGCAGTGAATTGATTATGCAATTATGATATGATTATGTTGCGTTTTCCCTCTTGGTACAATTTGGTAAATGTATGTTTATGCAAATGTTAAGCAATACTCCACAGGTAATGCAAATTACACTTTTTTTTTTTTAATATCTTTAGTGGAAGTATCACCAAAAAAAAACAGGAGTCATGAGTGCACACTCAATGCCTTAGTATAGCAGATTTTTCAAATATACATGACTGTGAAAAGGTCATTACTATTACAGTAATCTGTGCTTGTTTTAATTTATGTGTATGGTACATAAAAAGCTGAAATTCACAACTCTGCTGTAAACATAATAGTCAGAATGTAACAACAAAGGAAGGCCACAAAAGAGGAGGTGAGAGTTCGGGTTGGTTTTTTTCTTTTTCACTAGTAAGAAATATACAAAACTGTTTTCGTTAATAAGTCTATCTGGTCTGCGGGCAGACTGAAATGCCTATTTTCCTCATCTCTTTGCTTCTAAAAGCACAGATTTGTAAAGTCTTAAAACAGAAATAAAAGAGATAATAAAAGAGATCTATAGCACACAGTCAGACACCATAGAATAGTATGAAATATAGTCAAGTATTTTCAAAGATCTGAAAAGCACTCTTCAATTTTTCAATTTCTGCTCTTAAAAGAAAGGGAAAAAATCTGGCAGAGAGTTTTCAGGATAACTGTTTTGTACTATCCTCCTTTCCAAATACTTAAATATTTAGAACAAATGTTCACAAGTCTTTCCTGTACTAACTTAAACCACTGTCTAGACTAGTCAGGGAATGCTTCCACACTTTTCACCTGAACTGTGACCATCTTCACTTCATCCCTTTCCTTGGACACTCCTTATTTAAACTGATACAACGTCATACCAGAGCTATGAAGCATTAAGTTCTTTATAAAGGAGATCCTAAGCCACAGCACAATGTCTTCTTACATGATCCTAACATAACACATGGAGCAATCAGTTACAATGGTTTAACTACTACTTTGAGTCTTTGCCCAGAAAGTAGGAAGCTTCATTCAGAGTCCTCCCCCAGGGATATAAGCTCAGATGGGCCAAGGGCATGGTCAAGTTAGTGCATTATTTAGATGGTGATCACCATTAAAAAACAACTCACAAAGCATAGAGTTGATCTTGATCGACCCAGACCGTTATTAGAAACCTCACAACTTGTCACTGCATTAAATATTTCACTATTCAACTTCAGCTAGATGAAGCCCCAGACTACTCTTGCCAAGATCAAATTGCTATTTAAAATCAGCATTAGATCATATAAGTATTCCAAGATATTTCAAAGTATCTGTCCCATGAAGATTACCAAATTCCAAGCTACAACTGGCAAGCTTATAGCAATTATACCAGACAAAACCAAAGCAGTTAACTATGTCTGAAGAAATGATTTTATTTAGCAAAAAGCCAAAGATGACATCAATTATTTTTCCCCCCATTAACTTGCATCAACATGTAGCACTCACTATTTAAATCTGTGGCTTAGTAATTTATTTTTCAATGATTCATCTACGCTTACCCTGACCCCACTGTACAACGTGCTGGTCAGCAGATCTACGGCAATACCAGCAACTTGCTGTGTAAAAGTTCTACATAAAATTTTAAGTTGCAACTACTTATCTAACCAACAAATATGTTTGTATTACAATTTAAAACTATGGAAGAGAAAGCTTTGGTATTCTAATTCTCTTCCAGTTTATAATGTAGAAGTTTGGAATCCAGACATCATGCACTTTTACATCTCTAACAAGTAAAAATATAGATTTATTTAAAATGTTTTGGCCAGACTTCACTAACCCTAATTAGAAAGATAGGGATTCTGAATTTTAAAATGATTCCTCATGTGTTTACTAACACCTCCAATGAGGATATGCAAGGTTGAAGAGCCATTCTCATTTACATTCTCCCCCCAGGCAAAAATCACTCTTTAGGAAATGCCAGAAAGCAACAGTAATTGAACATTGGAGTTGTTAAAGTTGTTATTTCAATAATTAAAAAACAAACCAAAAATAATAGGAAGCTATGGAAGCCTTAAAGGTATAAAGGGGCATTGGATACAAGTAGAAAAATTTTCTCGGTGAGAAAATCTGATATGCCAGAGTAGCGGTTTGCTAAGAAAGACGTCAGAAAAGGGAAAATGCTGCAGGCATAGAACTTTGGAGATAGAAGATCAAACCCAGCACAGTAACTCAAGCCCATCTATGTTTCCAGTACTCAAACACAATGCTAACAGTCTTGCCAATGGCAATTACTTCTCTCTCATCAACCCTCCTCACTTGTGAATTAGGCTGGGTAAGAAAGGATTTGTCTCTTGCTAATCAATGTTTAAGCATTTTAACAGAGTCACTTGAATTCTACATTTAAAGATTACTTCCAAAGGAAGTTTATCAATTATATATACTTAGCTAAAGCAAAAAATCATAAGTTATTCTCAAAAGACTTTAGATCAACAAAATGGAGCCTGGGAAACCAGTCATGAAAGGTTTATTTTGAAATCTCGCAAAATGTAATGATTTTTTTGCCATTAAATTAAAAAAAAGAAAAGAAAAAAAATTACACTCTTCTGTACAAGTATTTGCAAAATTGTGACAGATGACAGAGCTTGCACAATCTAAAACCCTGCATTGCTCAGAAAATCTGCAACTTTGCTGTAATGTGGTCTCATATGCTTTACAGAAATTGAGGAATATCACCTGAGCTTGGAGGTAAAAAAAAAAAATTGAAGTGAAAGGTCATATTTTCCAGTGTCCTGGTTCTGAAAATAGTATTTAAGAATTTTGTTTCAGTGACATCCATGTTCAGTCTGTGATACATCTATACCACTTAAAGAACCAAAAGAAAAATGTTTCATTTGAGTGGCACTTTTTCCAAGAATGCCATCGACAAATTCAATTTCAAAACCTGATGCATGAGCCAGGACTTCAACAAGAGGAGCTAAAGCACATTCAGTTATTCCAAGTAATAACAAAAAACTTAACTGTAAAACCATTTGTGAGGAAATAGAGCTTCATTTCTAAATACGTTTCAAAAAAAAAAAATCAATCTCACTTAAAAAGTCAACTTAAAACTTCTATTGTAACCTTCATCTATAACATATTAAATCAAGAGCATGCCCTCACTAGTAACAAAAAGCACTGCCTTCAGGAGAGTGGGGGTAAGTGGCATCATCCACAAATCTTTTCCAAATTGTGGAAAGCAGGAGACAATCTGTTGCTAGGCATTTGCTCGTAATTTCAATGCTTTTCCTGTTATTTATTAATAGAGCTTTATTCATGAATTCATATTGCATTTGGAAATTTCTGACTAACGTCTAGTTAGACACTTTACATGCCCATGCCCTGACTGTAAAGACTTTCTCTGCCCTTACTCCCAATCCCCACAAATAAGTAGACAGTGATGAAATTGCCTGAACGTATCCGAGCACCCAATCCAAAGCCCAACACACATGTACTGTGCTGTTCCTTCAGCCAAGAGACTCTGCTTCTGGTCTAGCCTGGAGTTTATGTCAGACCTTGAGGGCTATCAGTGTAAACGTGTCCCTGAGCTGGCACAAACTCCCTTCTACCATCTCTGCCAAGGAGCACCGCCTTGGGCAGAAGGGGAGGTCAGGCCCATGAGGCAGAGAATCACTGAAACCAAGACAGCAAAATCCATCTGAGAATAGAAGTCAGAGCTCTTTTACAAAGGAGGGGCACCGGACTTCTAAACACTTAGCTTCAATCTACTGTGCTAACACTGATTGCCAACCACCACCAGCTCAGTTCTCACGTGGATTTATAACAGCACATTTGGAAAGGCTAACTTGCATCACAAGGGGATTAAATTTTTTTGAATTAGTATTCCAGAAATATGATGATCAAACTCGATTACTGCCACTGAGATAGGTTAATATAGAGAAGCCAGAGCAGAAAAAGGAACAATTCTATTATTATACAGACTGTCCCAGTAGGAAAGGTTTGAACTCTTCAAATCAAAGTAATGTCAACTAGTTACAGTAATGGGGTTATTGAAAGTTCAATTACATTTTTAAGAGTTTTCATGAATTAAAATTGTTACTTCTTAATTGGGAAAAAATTACAGGACATTGTTATTATTATTTCCTCCCTTTTTAAATAATAGGGCTTTTGTTCAGCAAAATTAAAATGTCTAGTTTACCCATTTTACAATTTTAAACTAAAGATGTTTATATGAAATTGGAAACTAGCCAAAAAAAAAAAAAAAGACTTGAAATATTTGCTTCAGTTGACTAAAATAAAGCTTCTCCGCTGGGTAGCTTGGATGAAGGAAAATGACTTGCAGACAGATTTGGTTAATCCACCCTTGATTTATCTCTATGTCTGGTTACTCAAAAAAGGGTAAATGTTAACTAATATAATAAAATTTCTGTTCCAGTATCAATCTAAATCCAAATTAAATGGGAGTTAAGCACAATAAATACACTAATGTAACCCTATGGTTACACAGAACTGGCCATACTTAGGATGCTGGTTCAGTCACTTCACTATCTTGACTAACTGTGGCCAAGACTCACATTTCCTATTTTGTGAAGATAGGAACAATTAGCATCAGGGGGAAGAAAAATTAAATTTCCAGCTGACATGACTGGAATGTGATGACACTATAACAGAAAAGTTGAATAGCCCATTTTTTTTTCCTGTAATCAAGATCAGAGAGTCTTTGCACAGAAAGAATCTGGTTATGAGTATTCATGTAAACAATTCAGATTAGCAAAAGCTGCAGATCAAACCCTCATCATCCCCCACCTATTTAAGACAGAAATGTTCCTGTTTTCCATTTAAAACTCCTCTTTGCCAAGGTGGTATTACTGCTTGGTTTGTTATTCCCATCTGCAGCACGTCAGACATATCAATTAGGTATCACAAAAACACTCTACTGCCATCAGCGCGTTTTGTAGGCAGTAGTGGGAACAAGTGACACTCTAAGTTACAAGTGGTTACAACCATAAATAGCACCTCCCTTGAGATCTATATGTGGGCCCTAAAGCATCCTAGGAATCAGGTTCCCAGACTCTGAACTTTAGCTGTGCATGGCTGCTGTCTTTATGAAAAGAACTCTTTGGCTCTGCTACAGTTGTCATGGAAACAGCAACGTTGATTTTTAGATCTTTGGTCTATGCGATATTTCAGCCATATGTTGCATGCATTTAAGTTCTCTACACATTCCTCTTTAAAACCAAGGGAAGTAAGAGAAACTGAATTATTCCAAAGTTCAAGTAAACGCACACAATGTACTTCTCAACCTGGAGAAACATGCTTGCAGTCCAGAACGATCACAAATTTAAGCTACTATAAGCATACTTGATCCATGTTTTTTTGTCTGTCCCAAACAGTTCCCTTTGAGACAAGACTGCATTTGAAAAATTAAGTCTCTGTTTTCCTGATAAAGCCAGGAGATGGGCTTAAGCTTGCATCTTAACACAGCAACCCACTTGTTGTGCATTACTCCTGCACCAACAATGGCTGCGAGAGGTCCCAGTACCAATCGCACAAAGGGTACTGCTGGGCAGAAAACAAGCTCTCTGATATCCCAGACAGCTCGTTGTCTCTCTCCAGACTGGGACCAGCATGGTAACTTACAGCACCTTAGGGGGGAAAGTAAATACAATCGTGGCTTGACGGCATGCTGATGCTAGAGTAAGCATCATATACACATACTCTTCTAAAAATACTCCGAGTATCCAGTGACATAGAAGATTAAGCTATGGTCTTGATTCCAGAAAAACAAAAAAAAAACTCAAAAGATAGCAAAATATCACTTTGCTTTTTAAAACCAATTAAATAAATAAAGCAGTGCAACGGCTCACATAGTTGTCATTAGAACCATGATTGCATGTGTTTCCATATTTTCAGCTTTTTAAAAAAATGAACAGAATTATTATAGCTGCTCTATTCCTTCATGATCCAAAAAATCTGATCAGACAACCAGACAAAGAGTGCCCATTCCTCTGTCACCCAGGGTGCTCAATGCAGAGTCCCAACCTCAGTCCAAGTGAAGAGCACTTTAACAATCTTCCTTCATAAAACAGAGATGACTTTATAACAGGTTGGCAATCATGTTCTCAGCCACAGAGAGTCAATTCACTTCAGAAGCCAGGAACATAGATACCTGACCACACCAGAATTTTACTTCTGAAGAAACTATAATTAATTTAGGAAAATGGAGAACCAGGTGAGTACTAAACGTTAATATGGGTAAGACCCTTTGCAGCAGTTGACTTGAACACTGTACTGCTGGTAACTTACAGCTTCCTAGATTAAACGCAAATCCTACCCTCACAATGTATATATTTGAACTTTAAAGAGATGCCCTTGTTTTATTTTGCACACTTTCATTAATGAGGCTCAGTTCTAATTAAAACTGTATAAATACACCAGACCCAGAGGACTCTGGTCTTTTGAACTCAAATGCTATCAGGAAGCATTCAGCATACTCCTAAATGAAGGCTTTTTCACTCTAAATTTCTTCCTCCTCACTCCTGGGGATAAGTAAGCAAATGGATCAATCAATGGTGAAGAAAAAGACAAGACAGCAAGTTACTTTGCCATGGGAACAACTCTTAAAATTCAAAATAGATCACTTTCTCCTATTTAAATATAAATGCAGTGTAAAGCAGCTGTTACGATGAATGACACGTTCTCAATGTAGAGCTACTATCAGAAGGGTTTCCAACCTCTAATGTGTGACAATATCAGCTACGGAACAGAAATACAAGCTGCAAATCACTTTATCTCCAGCTTAGGCACATCACACACAGAAATCAGAACACTCAGGCAGGAAAGTAACTGTTCCTCTCCTCTCAATCAGAAGAAATTAAATTTCAAATATTTAAGGTCGTCAAACAGCAGAAGTACCACCTGTCAATTATGAAATTCAAAAAGCCTAACTATTTTCCCAAGGAAAACCCAGGGCAAGTTTTCCTTAAGAAAATACAAACAAACAAACAAAAAAAAAACTGAGAGAGAAAAGTGTGAGCTGCTTTCCCTTTCACTGTACTATTACAGTAATAAAGAAGAAATATGTTATCTTAAGATCTGTTATTTATTCCACCAACTCACTCAGAATGGAATCCATCACTCATCCTTAAACGTGCTCTATCATGTTTCATATTGTTATAAAACTGAAAATCTATGCAATGTTTCAAATAAATACTAAATTCACACACATTTAAACACGCTCCATGTGCTACTTAGACCTTTACAATGAAGACCTGTTTTTTTTTCCCTGATTTGCTTTCTATAAAGAAATCCTGCTGAATCCCTGAATATAACGTGGACAAACCTGAAACCAGCTCAAAAATAAAGGCAGCACGTTGCGCAAATGTGGCTCCATGCAAGTTCAACTGTGGAGTTTCTAGTTCCAGTCCAAAACCACTACGGTTGAGCTTGCAGTAAATACCGCAAGTATCAACTCTTCAAAGGAGTTTGGGGAAGTTTTAGCTATACTTTCATCTCCATACTATAAAAGCTCTGTATTTTGATTTACAAATGAAGCTGTTAGTATCTAGCAAATAAATTGAAATTTAATATTTGTTGTCATTTTTAGTTTGGAGATAATATGATAAATTCCCTGCTTTCAATTTCATTGAAATAAAGATGCTGTTATCAGAGTTCTATCTACTATTTGATTTCAGTAAAAAAATAAGAAATATTGGAGCATGGCACCTGGTTAACACAACCAGCCACTTAAGCCATATCTGCACCTGAGTAATGCTGCTAGCCACGTGTGGGAACAGAGAGTGTAGTACAGCTACCTGATATTAAAGAATTTGAGCTATGTCCTTGAGCACCACTTGCTCAATAACAAAAAACAGCAATGAGAACAAGATAAGTAAATACCAAAGGCAAAAATAGGAAAGACAACTAAAAGTCTATACCCAATGCAAATGAAGCTTAAGGCGCGTGAACAGGCTATTGCGACCAATCCAGTGAGATGCCTAGGTGCGTGCACTTCGCGTGTAACTTAGAAAAGTTATAAAAGACTAACGCTGACGGAGAATAAAGGTCTCCGGAACACCATCCACGGAGTCCGTGCCCTTACTGCAACAGCCACGCACACACACACACACCGGCACCCACAGACACCTGCAGAGGTCACACTGTGTGGTTCTCTCTTAAAAGCCCACACAGGCCCCAACACTCAATAACTTAAAACTCCACTGTTCCAAACTACATTAAAGCGGTTTTCAAGCAATAAAGCTTTTTTTAATATTTGTTTTTTGAACAGACTTCTTCAGAATTTAAGTGTAAAGACACATATGCATATACACTTAAATAACATTCAAAAGTATTCCGTGAGTACTACCATGTCCAGTGTGACTATATTAGAAACATAAGAAATTTTATTGCAGAAGGACACTCCAGATTAATCAATTTTACTATTAACAACTGTGTACTCCTCACAAGACACCACAATGCCTAGATTTAAACCAGGCCTACCACGTGGCTTTATTAAAGATTAGAAGAGCAATTGGTTTTGTTGGGGTTTGGGTTTTTTGTTTGGGGTTTTTTTTTTTACTTTTTGGTTGGTTGGTTGGTTGTTTTTTTACTGTTGGAACATTAGCTTCAAGAACTTCTACTATTTAACATGCAAAGTAACATTACAATATTGAGACCATACAGTTTCAGTTAGCGGCGAGGTACGCTGTCCTCCCTAAGTGAAAGTGCTATGAAGCCATACAATAACCATTTATCACGTGACGAACACAAGAACAGCACAACGGCAATCAGGAATAGAAGAAATATCAAATTCACTGTCTAGCTCCTATCTCATTTCAGTAAATCTGTGCCTAACATATCTTTATAATTTCTATGCAACGAATCATCTGCTTAATGTTTTATGTTCTTTTGATAACACCGCTTTCTGCAAGAGTTTATATTACACCAGAGTGCATCATCCTGAATTCATTTTGTTCCCAACCATTTGTGACATTATTAACCAACTGGTTTTCCTGTGTGTTGGAGAAGAACAAACATTTTGGACATTTAAAGTTTTCAAAACTTCAAACTGTGTGTTTTACAGTGTTTTCGTTTGTTTGCTTGCTTGTTTCACTTGAGGCTCATTTTCCTGGCATAAATATCACTGTATTTAAAACCACTTTTAAAAACATGGTTCATGCAGACACATCTACAGTTAAATTATTTGTTGATTTTATGTTAAATTTCAATTGTGTAGTTTCCAAAATAAAAAGATTTGCTCAGAGATTGTTACTTAGACCTACTAGGTTCCTATTCTTCCCTAAAGCCAAGCTTGCAGACACTTGACATCCCTCAGTTGTCTGGATGCATAACACCCTGCAGAACACTGTATCTAAAAATACAGTGATTCTATTACTGCTTATACAGTGCTGTAAGTTTGAGTGGCCAGGCTAAATTAGCTTAATATTATGTTTGTTACTCTCAAACTTATGTAACTCATCTTTAGTTCCACTGAGAGACTACAAACACATTGCCATGTTCTGAAGTAACAGGCTTATGATCGTGGAGGTAAAATAACATGTGAGGCTGGAGAGCACAGCGTTATTCTGACCTTCTGTATTTCCTTTGTTTCCAGAACCAGACTTCAAAAACAAAACAAACCCACAAGCCTTTGGTTTTTCTTACAATTTTTTTTTCCCTGTTTCTTTCAGAGAGACGGAAAAGCTCTTTCATTAATGATAAGTCCTACACTTATTAAAACTTACCACACATTTAGAGTAACAGGAAGGCCTTGCTACAGTAGCTAATATAGTTATTATGGGGAATAATGAATATACAACAGCTTTAAAATTCATTATTGGGCAAAGGGGGTAGGAGAGGAGAAATTGTCTTGTCTCTTGTTCTGAAGATGTTAAGTTTTCTTGTATTTATCACTAATTGAGAAACATGAAGTTTCACTAACAAGAAGTGTGTTGGTTAGTTGGCCTGTGATAAGTGGAGCACTAGGCCAAAAAGAAAACAAAAAAAACCCTGTATTCATACAGGAGTTACTCAGCATCTCTTCTTTCCCATTACTTTATTCTGGAGCAAGTTGGTGATATGCTTCTGTGAAGCACAACTAAGGAATCACATCTACAGAAGTCTGCCATGCATTCACACAGCTGTCAGTGAAGTATTCCATTTGCAGTATCTCATACGGGATTTTCAGAGAAGTCCCTCACTGACTGTTCCACAAATTCCCAGTAACAGAAACACTGCAGCGAGTTTTCAACTTAAATAGTAGGGCCATATATTGTCATTAGAGAAGCAACACTGTCAAAATACGACCAATTTCAGCACTGTGGTTTCAGATCAATATAGCAAGTCTTCAAAGAAGGCATAAGACTCCTTGAAAGATTACATTTCATCTTTGCAGACAAGGGAGGGATAAAAAAATAAGAAAAAAAAAAAATCAATACATGAGAGGTTGTTTTCCAGAATGTTATGAAATTTTACCATTTACAAGCAATTTTACATGTCTTTTCTATTACCAGTATCACTTACAGTATACTATTCTCCTTAGCTGATTTTATTTAACTTACTGCTGAATAAGTGGTATCCAAGCTGCTTACAGCAAGAAACCATGGAAGCATCAAAGGAGGTTAAATTCTTGAAACAGCTAGCGAGCTTCCAAGGCCAACAGACTACTGCTTATTTAAGGAGTAGAATAATAGGCATAACACATTTGTTCACATAAGCGTTAAACATAGGAAAGTCTTTAATCTCGTTGTTTTATTATGAGGTACTGTGCAGAAATCACATACTGTCCCTGAAACAGTCATCAGCCTAAACATACACTCTCTCCTCTGAAACACAAGTTAAATGAGCTTAATTCCAATTAATCTAAAATGTAACTAACTCTATAAAGGTTTTATTTCAATGTCTACTGAACATAGTTATTTAAATCATTAATAATCCACATGGACTAATAACTAAAAATATTTCAGGAAATCCTTTAACCCCAACTAGAAAGATTATCTCAGCACGAAGACGGGTGCAGGACTCACAGGAAGAAATTGTTCTATATTCCCTGTGATGTACAAGAGAACAAATGGCATAGAAAGAAGAGAAGACCCATAAATCTCTGTTCTGTACTAAATTCAGGGCAACACACGTCATGAACAGGCTGATGCTTAAATCTACATCATAGATGCTGCTCTTCAGAAACATGCAAACAAGCTGTGGACAAATACCTGGGCAGAAACATGCTTAGGGAAGCCACATTCAGTTATTCAAGAGAGCCTGCAGTAGCCGGAGTAAACGTACTCGCTCATCCGAACCTAACTTCTGTAGCTTTAAACAAGGCAAGGGAGTCTAAGCAGTTCTGTCAGGCAACACAAGGACACCAATATGGTTTTCTATCCATAGCAGTATTTCTCAAATTTATATAAAGAAATACCAAGTTTTAACTCAAGTATAAATACAAGGAGTAGCTTTTTGTACATATACAAGTTTATAATGTCATACACCTACAATATAGCCGTGAAGGACATGGATCAAACAGACTGTATCACTTCTGTATTAGTGGTCTCTATGGATACTTTTAAAATTAGTTTCCATCTGAAATATTAAGACTTTTTAATTTATTCTTCCCCCTCATATTAACCAATCTGCTATATCCTTGGAATTCCACAGATGCAGGGAGCAGAGGCAGAAGTGTTTTCCATGCTTGATGGCCATTAATAGCCCACACCATTAGTACTAACCTTCTCCCATCCCACCATCTCTTGTATTGCTATGAATCATCACAAGACCGTACAGCCCCAACCTTCCCCCTGCTTCAAGTACAGACTCTTTAAAAGATACGGGAAAATTACTTTCCCCAGCAGACTCTGTTTTATTTGATTGTTACTCCATGTTACAAGGCTGCACTTTATAGTCTGTAAAAGTTGTTCTGTTCAGTCAGTGGTTCACAAATTAACCTGTAAAATGGCAAAAAGCTCAATAAAAAATGTTCTTCATTTTAACATTGTAGCCAAGGCTCACAGAGCATAAAAGGGAAAATTTCCACAAAACACACGGACAAGGAAAGCCACATACACTTTGTTGATCCAGTGGTTGCTAGACCACTTTTTTCTAATGAAAATGCCACTCCAGCAGTTGGCATCAGTAAATGTTGTTCCTGCACATTCACTTTAAAAAACCTGAACAACCTCCCCCCAAAAATCCCTCCCAAACCCAATAGTCACTTCTACCCCGAAACAAAGTTTAGCACTGTAACCTGGATGAGAGTCTCCCTGGAAGAAGACGAGGACACACGCACAACCATTAGCATACACCACGTTCCCACATTCCATCTTGTATGGCGTGCAGTTGCTTAAAATGTGTCAACAAAAATGCTGTGTAATAAATGCCACAGGAAAATTATAAAGGGTGCTACTGAAATTACACAAGACAATAAGTTCAAAATCAATGCATTTCTGATCCTTAAATATCACAGGCTTTTTAGCTCCTCAAATTCCTTGTAACAAAGGTTTTGAACAAATGAAAAAGAACAATCTCTTTTTACAGTTTTATGTCTATACTTGATTAACTCTCACCAGATGGTAAAGCTTTAAAACTACCTGGTAGTTCTGCCTGACATGTATTTGTGAGGTCTAGACATTTTTCTATACAGAAGTCAAATATTCTTGGCAATTTAGATCAGTATTTAATTGTGGAACCTGATACAGCAAAGGCTGAAGGATTAACAGAATTTGCAGAGAGTTTGTAGATACACAATTCCATCAAGGGCAGAAAACTCAACCAAATCGATTCCTGGCTATCTGAGAGGATTTTCATATAGGCTTCTGTTGCATACTAGTTATCTCTAGAGTGCCATCTCATGTTTATATTTACATACACTTACTTAATAAGTAAAATAAAAGAGATGCAGGAACAATCACTGTGTTCCACATTCCTGCTGAAATATGAATGCTTGAGAGATTTTATTGCTTAAATGTCATGTTGTCAGATATTTAGGAGTTTTTTTAATACTTCAAAAGCACACGATGTAAGTGCCATTTTCATTTCTGTATTGTTTTAAGATGGCATAACAATGAGAGGAACCAGGTCTAAAAAAAGTTCACCCTGTTTTCCAACAGTCATTTTGAAAACTAGTATTTCAATCTCAGTTAACATTTAAAACCTTTTCTCATCATCTCCAGCAAAACAAGTATTTTGTACATAAATTTTATAGCACCAGTTTAAGAAATTTAAGCTTATTACATCCCATTACTTATCACACAACAATATGCACTTTTAACTGCAACCTTGATACAAGCTTCCAGCAAAGAGCGCACATACTTAAAACTTACACATAATCACCACTAATGCTCCTGAAAGATATAAAAATGGTCATTCAGTTTTTAAGGGTTTTTTTCTATGACTTAAAAGAGCAGAAAAAGAAGAAAAAAAAATATTTCCATATCGTAATTCCTCTTTCACACGTGTTTTTTTTCTTTAAACTTTATACGTGAATGATTTATCATCTCTTCCTCTTTCCTAATTCTCATATTAAGACTGCCTTGCCATCTGCACTGTGCAATCACACATAAGTAGGCACATAAAAATTACTACAGACAATGCTTTGGGTTACTCCAGTGACCACAAAGTTTAGAAAAATACTCCCACAAACACGTTCGCAAGACTGCGTTTTTCAGTGTATGGTTTGGAAAGCACAAACAGGAAAACCAGAAGACGGTACGTACCAGTGTTTTACTATTTGATTTTTAGTTTGCTTCTGCTAAGCCACCACCTCAGTTTTATGTTGGCTTTTCACATCAGAAAGGAGAGGAGAGTTTAATAGTATTACATAGGGTTAATGACAAAGTGATAGGAATCAGCAGCAAGTACATTTTCGGAGTGTTATGCTAGAGCAAAGCGAGCCTTGAAAAGAAGCATATATTCCCCAATACTCACTGCATTTTTCTTGGGATCAAACAGACAGCTTACACAGGCAAAAGCTGCGCTCATCTTCACATACACATCCTTTCTACTCCTCATTTCCCCTCTTCAAAAGTTCATCTTTAATATTCCCCTCTAAGCTTGACCATGGGCTCACAAGATAAATTTGCCTTTAGGCGAAATGCATTTAATGTGCCTCATGAATAACTCAGAAGCCTGACAAATATCCTCTACCAAATTTTTCTGGGCTGGATAACAGGGTGGCTGTCCTTTCCTGTCCAGAAGCAAACACATGCCATCTCTGCAGCTCAAAGCGCAAAGCATTAAACTAAACTGAAATCAAGAGTGCTTTAACTTCACGCTCAGTGCTCTGATCCCTGCTGGCAGAGGAACCGGGCCAGCTCTGCTTACCACCCTGGCCAGCCGCGGGGTGAAACCCTCCCACGAGTGCTGGGCAGGCTGCTGGGGAACAACTGCTAACTGTGACAGCTCATCTGTTGGGTCTCGTGACTTCTCAAGCCCTCTTACGCACCTCCATGACCGACAGCAATTTTACTTCACTAACCACTCCAAAATCCCTCCTCAAAATTCTGGAATAAAAGTTACTCCAACTGAATCCTGCGGAAAAGTTCCTATGTAACCTTAACTGTTTTGGCCATTGAATAGTTTCAGAGATAAAATTCAAGTTTGTACCAGACATGACACGTTATGAACACTGCTATGTTGAAATGTAAGCTTAGACAGGTATTTCTGGTCATTCAGCCTTTGCTTTTGGCTCAGAAAGCAGGCTTGTAAGGCAGGTCAAGGACCAGAAAAAATACTACCAGCCTTCTAGAAAGCAAGGTGTTCTGGTTCTTCTTATAGCAGAAAACACCTAGACTACTGCATACAGAGTAAACACAAAGACTATAAGCCCTAATTTAGAAGTATAAATGAAGCAGTGCGCCAGAAATTTTCTGGGGGGGTTTTTTGTTTGTTTTTTTTGTTTGTTTGTTTGGTTGGTTGGTTAACAGCTTGATCAAACTAAAACATGAAGTACGGTCCTACTGAAGAGAAGTTTAAACCTTAGACAGGTCCTTCTAAAACAGATGAGCTACTGCACGTTTGATCTTCACTCCAACCAACAGCAGCTGCTCAAGTAGTATGTTAGCAACTCAGGGTGCAAAGAGAGGAAAGCTCAGAAGTATTTAAAAAATAACGTTTGTTTCAACAAAAGTAGGAAGTCAGTAAAAAGATAGAACATTTCAATTCCTATTAAATTATCATACTCCAAAAGGTCATTTGGACAATAACATTCCCCCAAAAGCAAATATACATCTACCCTTGAAATGCTATCTTTGTAAGTGAAATGGAGTTCAAAAACATACTCAGTCCAATCCCACTTTACACACTTTGAAGTCATCAAATTGGACTGCAAGATCTAATTGCTTCATCATACGACAGCAATCTATTTATTAGGTACTAATCTTCAAAAGCTTGCCTTGTTGGCAGCATCACCAAAGTTAATACAAAATAGTTAATCTGCCTAAAACCCTATTAAAACAGACTAAATTATTCTCAGATAAGCAGGAGGGCTTTGTAAGTTTATTTTGTATGGCTTTAAAAAAAAAATAAAATAAGAGGAGCAAACTGCAAGACATTCAGTATTCCCAAAGACGCTAACTTATCAAGGGAACACAGTGCTATGGCCATCTTAGCACAGTTCATAGGATAATGTATAAATAACAGTATGCAATTATAGATATTTTGCCAGGAAAATATCTTTTCTCACTTTCAAGAGCTCACACTGCTGACGGTTTACTGACAAAAGAGATGCTGAAAAATCTTGCCTCCAAAGTTGTCCGTGGGAGGGCAGCTGAAATAGGATTCTACCTATGAAACACTTCACTCAACACCGGGATACAAAAAATCTGACATTATGACTTTGTTTCCAAAAACACAGATCCTCATACAGGAAATTTTGTGTACCAGATACAAAACAGAAGGTGATCATACACTTGTGCTCAAGAGTGTTTTGCTCAATAGACAAGGTGTAGTATTCATTTGTCCTTCAGCACACGAAGAAAACCCTGCGAGATACTACTTTCACCACAAACAATGGAAGGACATGGCTGGACTCAGTTTTTTGAAGGAAGTAAAAATTTGAAATTAAATCTTCTAAAAAGTTTTTTTTCTCCTCAATTTGCATCTGTCATTCAAATGCTAAAGGAGTCAAAACCTTAGGCTGCTTTGTTTTGCTCTGGAGACACTTTTTAGTCTATTCAATATGTCAGAATAAGATTCCATCATTTTCACATTCTACTTTTTTACTTCATTCCTTTTTGCTCTAAATTTGTAAATCCTTCTCAGAAATCTTTTGCTCAGAATTAATGATCATTTCAACCCCAATATAACAATCACTTGCTGATTAACATATTGTATATTAAAAACCTTTGCAAACGCCATGTTTTGCAAAGAGAGACCTCTACTACTGCAAAACCTCCTCCAAAGCCCGCCACGATGAAAGTAAATAAATGCACATATTTCAGAGAAAACATATGCAATCTTTGTGAATATGTTCAACAACAATATATCCAGAAAAGAAGATACTAAAAATACTGAAAATGGAGAAACAAGCAGGGAAAAGCTTCAGGAGGAAAAAAAAAAAAAAAAATTAAATTAGTTGGATTTCCCTCTCCGCTTTGCAGAAAGTGAGAGGAACAAGCATAATCTCTGTTCAATTGCTCTCATATCTCCAAGTTCCTTCATGTTCTTAACAGCCTCTTTGCACCTTTTACAAAGTGAAATGAAATGCTACTCCCTTTCAATCTGTTGTCCAAGAAAGATCAGTCCTGTATTAGAACATTGGAAAATACAGACAATGAGAGTCAGGAATATACACACACATATTTATATACTTTATAAATTTATATATTCCTTACTTTCCCTTGTCTATATTTATATATATATTATAAATAAATATATATAAACATATATAT
>WHYT01015785.1:32751-102342 GCA_009806455.1 Tetrax tetrax
GCGCTGCCCAGGGTGGGGGCGTCTCCTCCTTCCCGCTGCCCCGAAGCGCGGGTGCCCCCCGCCCGCTCGCCGGGCTGAGGGGAGGGAGCAGCCGGGCCCGCGCCGGGAAAGGGGACGGGGACGCCTCTCCTCCAGCCCCCCGCCGAAACCATGGCGATCGCCGCAGTTACCGAGGCGGAAACCCGGCTGTGCGGGAACTGGTAAGAACCGAAAGCGAATGCTGGGGGCCTGGGGGCCGGTGGCCGTCCCTCGGGCGGGCCGGCTGAAGGAAGAGCGGGTTTCCCGTGAGGCAGACACGGTGTGCGGGATTCCGGGTTTCTCCTGGGCAGCTGCGTGTCTCGGGAGCGGAGCTGCGAGAGCAGGATCAGTGGCACACATCGATGCGGCAGTTGTCTCTCTTTGGTAACAGTTCTCTTTCTTTAGAAGCTCCCGTGTCGGTAGTACATTTACCACTAATAATGTAATCTCACAGGTTGCATCTTAAATACAAGCAGCTTCAAGAAATGAACATTTATTTTGTCTCAAAGAGACGCTGGAATCCAAGCAGTTTCTTGCAACATCAGCCTAGCTGGTTTGCAAGCGGTATGGGCAGTTTAGAGGCCGCTGCTGGACTTTGTTGCTTTGCCAGGCTGTTGGCTGCTTGGGACCTGGCAAGGGAGAAAAGAGCCTCTGTGACACGGAAGGCACCAAAGAGTAGGTTGTAATATTAATTTTGATGGTTTGAAGGCTGATTTCTTGTGTGCAGGGAGGGAACGATGCATCCATCAGAAATGATGTTACCTGCTTGAGGCAGGAGTAAGGGCTGAGCTCGTAGTGCCTCAGTTCTTTTTGGACCTTTTGGGTTTGTAAGCCTGGCATCTTCCTCGAGATAGGAAACGAGTCTCCTCAAAATGAGGTCAGCTGGGGAATTTTGGCTACAGAGTAATATGGTTACTGCTATCATTCCCTGAGCAGATGTGACCTAAGAGGATCTGTTGCTTATTTTTGCCAAGCAGAGCACTGTTTGACCTCTCCTAGCCAAGTTATTTTTGGGGAAAACCTTCTCAGATTAGTTTATGTCCTGATTTCAGCCGAGATGGCGTTAATTTTCTTCCCAGTAGCTGCTGTGTTTTTGATTTAGCATGGGATTTGGTGTGTGAAGAATGTTGATAGTACACTCGTGTTATCAGTTGTTGCTAAGAGATCAAGGACCTTTTTTCAGCTTCCCAGGTTTTGCTAATGTGCAGGTGCAAGAAGCTGGGAGAGGTACAGCCAGAACAGCTGGCCCAGACTGGCCAAAGGAAGTCTGTAACTGGGGGGTTGGCTGGTGGGCAGAGATCTGGAGATCGCTGTTCTGGGATCGCTCTCGGTTCCGCTCTGTGATTGCTGCTTGGGACGGGCTGTATCAGTTGTCGGGTCATCGGGCGGTGAGAAATTGTGCATCGTTCGTTTTGTGTGTTGTTATTATTATCATAATAATTATTTTTATAGATATAATTATTATTATATCTTCCTTCGCTGTCCTAGTAAACTGTCGTTATCTCAACTCTCAAGTTTTCCTTTTCCATTCTCCCCGCCATCCCACCGGGGAGGGGAGTGAGCGAGTGGCTGTGTGGTGTTTAGTTGCCAGCTGGGGTTAAACCACAACAGTTTATTAACTTGAACCTGGTGATAACTTGTTTATGCTGCAGAATTTGTTTTTCGCATAAGGAAATAAAACCTCCTTGATTTTTATCTCAACGAGTGTGCAAACTGTGACCTTTGTATGCTGTAGACATTAATATCCCAGCTGTAAGGAACGTGGAGGCCCGGTTGGGCTTGCCTTTCTCTAAACCATGAATTCATAGAACGCTTTCCTAGGATTTTTTTGTTATGGAAACCGCTTGAAATTGTTGTCCGTGCATTTTCTGAAAAGTAACCTCTGTGACTTTCTCATAGCACAAAGGATGTTCCTGTTGCTAATTTCATCATGCATGAAATCCACTGCAGGAGAAATATTGAAGTATGTCGCTACTGCAGTGAATCAATCCCAAAGTCTGAAATGAAAAACCATGTTGAGTCTGAACACGTGCAGGTGAGAAACAAATTTCTCCTCTAAAATTGCTGACTTCTGTGGCAATTAATCTAATGAGGTCTGTTTATTGTAGGTGACCTGCAAGTGTGGGATGAAGATAGAAAAAAGTCTCCTGAAGGATCATGAGGTTGGTGGACTGTATATCATGAGACGCTTGGCAGGCACTCTGCGGTATTTGCAAGCGCTGATTCCAGAGCCTTTCTGTCAGCCAAGAGCTGGGTTCCAGCCTGTGATTTCTGCATCCTTTTGATTGAACCATGCTTTCTAAATTCCCACCCTCTGGGAGAAGGTGGTTGGAAACTGCCTTAAGGTGGTGGAGCCTGCTCAAGACTTCGTACCAAAGGGACATCTGTGATAATTGGTGATACTGTCCTTACTAGTGATTAAGATGAAAAATGATACGCTATTTTAAAAATACAGAATATGATTAATTTGACTTTTTAAATTCCTTTCACATTACGCATTTTTTTACTCTGCTGCAGTCATTATGTGAATTTTAATGCCTCATTGTGCCCAGACAGACTTTAAAAATAGCTTGTAAAATAAACTAAATGGGACACAGTGGGATTTTCTGAGTTCCTGAGTCCTATTGGCTGCTGACACTGGCAGTGTTGTTAGAAATGTCAGCACCTTCCCTTCCCAGGGGCTCATTTAAAGATAGCTCTGGAAGTGCCACACAAGTCTGCTTATCGGTGAGGAATAAAGGATTTTCTTTGAACATATGTCCAGTTCAGAACCCTGGGAGTAGTTTATCCTGCACGTTTCTGTGTGGTGCTTTTAGTTTTGTTTGTAAAGCCAACGATGATGTGTTATTGCAGCACGTGTATCTCGTCTGTGTTTAACCCCTTTTGAAGGGCAACTTACCTGTCACCCAGCCTAAAGAGCCCAGCGTAAAGAACCCATGCAAGCAGTTCTTGTTGAGTAGTAAACGTGCTGTGAAACCGTTCCCTAGTATAACACACACAACCATGTTTTTAGCGGTACTCAATGAAATGTGATTAGTACTGGATGTCAAGACCGTATCTAAAAGCCAACTTCAAAAGCACCATGTGAATCTGCTGTCCAGGTGTTACAGATCTTAAAAAAATGTCCTGAGTAGTCAGAGTGCTTCAGCTGGCATGTTTGTGACTACACAGCTTATGCAACACGCTGTTCTTGTATTTCTCACACGGTATCTCATTTCAGGCTCTTCCTCAGTCTGCCTTTGGATCTGGCTAAAGAAACAATAGACCGCTCCACTCTTAAGCAAACTGAGAACCTCCCTCCAGCTTTGCCTCAGTCAGAACAATCCCTCTGTCTTTTTCCAGGCGTCGGCGTGCCCCCTGCGCCCTGCCCTCTGCCAGTACTGCGACATCCAGCTCGCTTTCAGCAAGCTGCAGGACCATGAAATTTACTGCGGAGCCAGGACGGAGAGATGCGGTGGGTGCCGTCGTAACATCATGGTGAAAGAGCTAAAGGAGCATCCTCGAGTCTGCGGGCAGCAGGGCAGAGAAGGAAGAGGAAGCAGAAGAGTGCCTTGCTTTGAGGATGAGGATGAAGATTTGCGCTGCCTTCGAGACATTAGAAACCGACTGAGATCAGGTAACTGCCGGGCCTTTGTGGAGAGCACCCAGGGTGCTAGAAAATCAGATTTATCGCAGCTGTGTAGGAGACAAAACACTTCAGGACGTGAACAGAAGAAATGTTTTTGGCAGCACAAAGAAATCAAAAGCAAGATAAGGTGTGGAGAAGAGTCATAATTGGCTTCTAATTTGACATTTGGCAGCTGATTGAGGTATCAGGTTTTGTAGCTGCTTTCTGTGAAAATACTGGATAACGAGAGCTCCGGAGGCACTGTGTGGGACTCTCACTGTGGAACAGAACCACAGAGGTACAAACCAGCCAAATAGAGAGCTGCTGAGGTACCTGTGGGACAGCCCAGTCCACTGCCTCTTCGTTTGTCTCAAAGTATCTAGCTTAAAAATGGAATTGGAGTAGTTTGCTCACTGGGAATTCTGCACTCCCCCTTACTGCAGTTAAGTAGAAGGGTAGGGAAGATCTGGATGTTGGCTCCCCTATGCAGAGCTGCGCATTTCTGCAGTGACATCCTGTTTGGGCACAGCTGAGAGAGTTACGAAGGCTGCTGCTCTTTCCTGAGCCTCTCGTCTCTTAGCTCCACGTGCAGAGGGCCCTGTCACACGTAGGACACGCTCTTCCCACGAGCTCTCGGCTGGATCTGTGCTGCAGGACGCTCGGAGGATTTACCACTGCAGAACGCTAAGTTACAGCTGTAGAAAACTGCCCGGCTTGTAGAAATAACTCCTAGGCTTAGTTTATAAAACTCAATAATCTGAAGAGCTGTAACTTCCAGCCACCTACACCGAATTGCACAGAGTGCTCACAAGTAGTGTTTCTGTGCACGTGTAAGCTTTGTTTAAAATTCTCCTGTGATCAGCACAGATGAAATAGCAGAGATTTGAAACGTGGAGGCGCAGCACGTCACCTGTCTGTAGGCATCATCAGTTGGGTCTTGGGCCCCGCTCTGGAACCCTGGTTTTCTTTTCGGTGCAGCATTCCTGCGGGAAAGCATTTCATGGTTTTCTTCTGAACGTGTACAATTCCCACTGTTGCCAAATGTAATATCCACACGTGCGCGTGTGAAACCCTCCTGGGGGAGCTAGGCTGATGCACAGAAGTGAACTGCTTGTTGCAGGCTTAACGTTCTCTCAAATTTACGCTGTTTCTCTTTTGAAGAGGATGAGCTGGAGCAGCTGGAGAGAAATGAAAACGCTCATTCTTCCCTTTATGAAGAGTGGAACGCCGATTTGGACTACGTGTTGGCTCTTAGCTTACAAAATGAGAACGATCCTCACGGTAATGCTGCGGCTGAAATTCCCAGTGACTTCTGGGGAAGCTACTGCACCGAAGAGTCTGCGCCACCGGCCTGTCGTAACGAAACAGACAAGTCAGATATCTTCTCCAGTGACTCTGTAGTGTCTTTTAGCAGATCAAAGCACATAAAGAGTAAGTATAAATGCTGTTGTGGTCGTTCTTTTTTTTCTCTTTAAAGTTGGAGGGAATGGAGAAGGAAAGAGAGGCTTCTTGGACTGGGAATGTCAAAGATTGTCTAGGTATTGTAAAATGTCAAAATTGCTCTCTTTGAGACACTCTCTAAATCTTTTAGATAATAAATACACAGGAGACTAGACTCTCTGTGAGTACTATTCTTCCTTCCTTTCTTAAATTTTATCTTCTGCTCCCTCAAAATGTAGCAATATTAACGTTTAAAATAGTTTATTTCAAAGAGATATTACTAAAGGAAAGGCAGCAAGGGAAGAGGAAATAAAAGCGACAGTGAACCTCTGACCTTGATATGTGGTGAGAGATTCATAGCAACTGAGTAGGTGACAACTTTCTTGTTAAGTAAACATGATCTGGGCAGACCTGAAGCGCCAGCTTGTTCTGAGAGGAGAAAAGGTGCTGAAGGGTTTGTTGAAGACAGCAACAGGCGTTTTTACCAGACCATTCGATACATCTCTGACCCCAAAACGTCGTTCTCGCTCTGGGTGATGTGAATTTGCGAGTGGGACCAGAGTAACTTATTTCCTCAGCATTTGCTCTGGTTGCTCTCCTGCACCGCGGAGCGGGAGTCTGTTGCTTAGGGATTTTGAAGACAAGTTGATCCGACTGCGTCAGGCTTCTCCAGGCAGGGGATGTAACCGTGACGTACGTTGCAGGTGACAAGATCATCATGTTGCCCTGTGAATTCTGTGAGGAGCTCTACCCTGCCGAAGATCTGATTCTTCACCAGGTGTGGTACTTCTCTTACTGTCTCTGGGCGTTTGCAGGAAAGACTTTTCTGCTCGCGTGACTGAGCAAGGGTGCAGCCTTCACTCGATGATGCTCTGGGAACTCCAGCAATTTGGTCTTTGCAAAGCATGGTTTTAAACTCCATCTGTGCTCAACAGGAGAGCTAATTTTTCAATGTTTCTTGCATAACAGACAGGTTGTAACCCAGCAAGTGCCTTTGCCTCCTTCAGTAAAAGACGTTCTTCTCCAAATCCACGAGAATACAACGCTCTGCGTGCGATGGGGTCCAACGCCTGTAGGTCTCTCTCTTCATCCCAGCCCCAAGCCGTCCAGGCAGAAGGAAACATTATGATTCCGTGTGAGTTTTGTGGCATCCAACTAGAAGAGGAGACAATCTTTCATCATCAGGTACTAAACAGACCGCGATCTGTCGAATCACACCCGGTTGTTCAAAAACTGTGCCAAGTCCTGTGGCTTCTTGTTGTGGCACGTTTCGGGAATGCACGTCACTGTCCCCTGTGCCAGATCTTCCTGCACAAAGGGTCCCGTCTAAAATGTTGTGGTGTGCTGAGGCTCTTACTGAAAAATGACGCTTCTTTCTGAAAGCCCGTGTAAGGAAAGCTGAACAAAAGGCCCTGCCATTGCGCAACGGAAATGTTGGACTTTATATATGGAAGTGATGTTAGAAGCAGGATGGATGAGTCACAGCTAAGGGGGGAGAGGAGCGCAAGCCTGCGTAGGCAAGAGAGGAAGCAGGCAACACAGACTGCAAACCTGGGAGCTGGAGGAGTGGCTCAGAGGGTGGATGTGACGAGAAGGAGAAAGGGGGAGAGCGTGAACACACCGGCAGCTTGGCCTCAGAGAGGAGCGGTGGGTTTCCGAAGCGATGGGTGCTGTAGTGCTTGCTAGGGGACGCCGATTCTTCTGTGCACCGCTGCCTGAGACTTGTGACAGGGAAAGAACGCCAGGTCTGGGTGCTGCTGCGGCTGTGGCTGGGCAGATACCAGTTGGGCCACTTGGTGCTTTAACGCTTCTCTGCACCTAAAGAGCAGATCCGGGGGAGTGGTGCGCACGTGGAAGAGTCAGTCCTCTGGAATCTGCTGCTTACAGACAAGTCAGGAAAATGCTGAGCTCGCTCCTTTGCTGTTTCACAGCTCTTACAGTCCTAGCTGACAAACTCGTGAAGCCGTATTTTATTTGATTTTCTAGGCCTTTCCTCTCCTTGGTGATCTTAAATTCAGTATTAATGGAAGTGAGATCTGATAAAATTTGGTAGCTTATTCTTTGCTAAATATCGTGCTCGACACTGAGGAGAAGTCCCATCCACGTCCTAGAATTATAGTGACAGTATTTCCTAAACTCTGCGTAAGAGAAACGGGGTGTTGGCAAGCAATAACTGCCTCCTGACAGCTCCCTCCGAACGCGAATCTTGCTGAGGGGCGATGCTCTGCAGTGTTTTTACAGGAATAATCTGAACGCGCTGTCATTTCAACACTCACATGTACGTTTTTCTGCAGCACCACTGCGACCTGCGCCCAGCCAGCCCAGCAGCCAGCTTTCCATCGCAGCAGCCGCCGTCTCCTCAGGCCGACCGAGAGAGAAGGGAAGCAGCCGAGCTGGCTCGGGGGCGAAGCAGGCATCAAGGTGCGGGCAGAACGCAGGGCTGGCACGTGCTTTTCCTTTACGTGTGCAGCACTGGTGTTCCCGGCTGAATAGGTGTAGTTGCCTTGTTCTGTCTCCAAAATTTAAAAATCTTCAATTCTCTACTCTTGGTCTAGTTTTACACGAGAAAGATAAAATCACTGAAACTTGGTATCCTCAAAGATTACGACGCCCTGTGCTGCGGGAACTGGGTGTGGTTTTGTTGTCTGGGTGGTCTCTGATGTCTCCCGCTGCGGTTCCTGTCCCTGTTAAGCGCTGTGTCCTTGTCCTCTCAGGAGACGTTTCTCCTCAACGCACAGAAGACTTTGGGCAGCAGAGGCTCAGCTGTCCCGCACGAGGGCCCAAGTCACTGGGTAACATCGCAAACGCCAGGAAGGCACCGTTGTCCTTCTCAGCGAGAGCCAGCGACGCTCCAGACTCCAGAGGGAAGCCCAGGAAGGCGGCTGGCAGCGAGGGAAGACCCAAGAACAGAGGTGCAAGTGAACCTGCAGGTGGGACAGCGCCACGCGCGAGACCTACTTGGAACTTCCCTTCGGGAGCCCTCACCCCTGGCTTCTCGAGAACTCCAGCCCAGCCAAGGTAACGCCTGGCTCTTCCCCTTCAAGCAGCCGTGCTGGGCCTGCCCTGAAGCCTCGGGGTCAGCGGCACCATGCGAGTTTTGCTCTGCTGGGAGTGGGGGCGCAGCCCGAGGCCTGGCGCGTTCTGATCCTGGGCCGGGAGCAGCCCACCAGCAGCAGTAGTGACAAATCCTTTTCAGTCCTCAGCCTCGTCTCCTTACGGCGTGAATCTGGATTCCCCTTAGTTGCCTGTGAGCTGAAAGGGTTTCACTCAGCTGAATTTGGCCGCTGCTGTTCTGAGTTTCAAGCAGCAAACTCAGGCTTTTGTATCCGAAAGGACAAAATGGGCCCTGGGAGACAGGGGAGGGTAAGGCTTTGTCACCTGGCCATTGCAGCGTGCCCATCGCTTTTCTCTTTGCTCCTTCAAAACTCCGCTGTGCATAAACCCAAAATGAAACCTCAGAGTCTTAGTGTGATGCCTGTGCAGCACAGGGCTGCTTCCTAGGCCCCCCTGGAGCGAAGGACCTGCGCTTACTGGGCAGTAAGAGCGCTGCAGGTTTGCTTCCTCTGAAAGTGCCCTTGTTCTTCTCCAGCAGCAGCGACGCAGGAGGAAGGAGCCTGGGGATGGCGGATGGCGCCGCCGGCTTCAGGCGCAGGAGCGCAAAGGTGAGGCGGCCGGCGCGGGGCTGACGCGGCCCGGGGGGAGCGCTGCCGCAGACTGCTCCACGGGCCCGGCGAAGGGCTGGGCTGAGGTGCTGCGGCCGCTGGGCGCAGCGAGGCTGGGTGCGAGCGGGACAGCGCCCAGCTCTCACCCCGGTCATGGTTTTGCCATTTTTACCAGTGAGCTGTGGATCATCTGCTTCAGTGACGTGTGGATCGATTCCTCGTTATCAAGTACTCTTTCAAAACCGCAATTTTTACCTTTTTTTTTTTTTTTCTTTCCCCCCCTCCCTCTAGGCAAAAACCCAGCGCCCAGCATCTGATTATCCAGAGGAGAAGTGAGCCACTTAGAAAAGAGAAGCTGTTACTACGCAGTCGAGTACTTACTGATCCGAGCGCAAGTAAATGCCTGTATCGCCGTGTCCTTGAAGACTTTCTATGAATTTAAATTTTTATAGGCAGTGATCATTTTATATATATATGTATATGTATTTTTAATTAGTGGGGTACACTGCAGGTTTTTACTTCTGTGAGCTCTGCTGGCACCACCCCAAGCCAGCACGTGCCTGCTGGCCCTGGGCCCCAGCTGGGGAACGCTTTCCTCCTGGCTCTGCGTGACGCCCACTGGAAGAGAGTTTGGGGTGCTTGCTGGCCCCTTCCCAGCCGAGCCGGCTCCTAAAGCGTCACCCTGTGTCCCCCTGGGCCCGGGGCACAGCCGCGGGGGGACGGAGGGGTCTGCGCTGCGAGGCGCACGGTGCGGGACAGGGCCAGGGGGATGCGAGTGTCAGGGGAGGGGCGCTGAGCCCACGGAGTCTGTAAAACGCTTTTTAGCGCTGTGTTAGCCCAAGCTTTTTAACTTCCGTGTAATAAAATCTATCTACTGCTGTCCCAAGACACCGCGCAGTAAAAATCCATTTCATGGGGCGCGGGGGGAGCGCAAGCGCCGCTGGAGGGCAGGGTTACCAGCCCTGAAGTTTATTTCAGCGTCACTGGGCTCCCGGTAAGCGGTGTTCCGCTGTTCCTACCTGCGTTAGGCTGCCGTTCGTTTGCTTTAGGAGCGCTGTTGGCAGCCCTCGGGCTCAGAGCCCAAAAGCTGGAGCAGGCAGGGCTCAGATAACGACCCTGGGCATCAGCCTAATTAACGGGGTGCAGCAGATGGCATGAGCAGGGCTAATTAGCCAGCCCCGCTTCTAGGGCAGGGCTGCTGCCAGCGCTGTCCCACCAGCTCAGCATGGAAGACGACCAACAGTGGCTGAAGTGATCTCCTGCTAAAATAAAGACATTTTACGGACGCTTCCACCAAATGCAAGCATTTATTTGTACAAGCAACGCAGAATAAAGGTGTTGGAAACAGGCGGCACCCAAGCTTGCGCTGGGGAAAACGGCTGCGGCAAGGTCAGGGCAGCTGAGCTGGCTGTGCTGTGTGTGGGGGGAAGAGATCGTCGGGACGAGAAATAACGAACTCCTGAGCTGGCGCTGGGGCTTAGGCGCGAGAAACGCTGCAGCGTCTCCCGTAAGAGAAGCGTCAGCGAGCGGTGTGCTTGCTTCCCCTTTTGTACAAAACAGTTACAGCTCTGCTCCCGGTACGTACACGTGGCAGAGCATGAACCCAGAAAAGGGGGATTTAGCACAGGAAACCTGCGGCTTCATCTCCAGCAGTTCTACTCCTCTGCATCAATGCGGCCTCCGCAGTGGAGGAATTTATTATTTTTTTTTTAAATTCTTTTTTTTCCAGCCCCAAATAAGGACACGATACGTCTCAGGGATGTTAAGAATCTCCTTTATGCAAGTGTACACTGTATGGCCAAGAGCACTTAACAGGGCGACGCCATGTACGGTACCGAGATGGACACACACCAAGCGGGAGCCAAAGCCCCGCGGCGGGGGCCGGCCGTTGGTCAGTATGATTTTACATTCTGAAGGAATATACATTAAAAAAAAAGAAAAATCACAAACCAATCTTTGCTTTGACGAACAAGCCTATTACAGACAATCTCAAGTTCATTTAAAGCACGAGGAAGTAATGGTGATTAGAAAAGCTTTAATTAAAAGGCCATTTGAGCCACAGTCGAACCACTGCAGTGCTTCCTTCCCGGTAAAAACCCAAAACGCTGAAAACCTCCAGCACGACTCGCTCTCTTGCAGGGCTCGTCCCGCTCCCCAGAAAAACCCCAGCCGATGGCGGTTATTCACTGGTGGGATGGTTTTCCTGTATAAGAAGCTTCATTTACACAGCGAGGTGTAAACAGCATTGACGCAGAGTTCGTTATTTGTAATCATAAATAATTAATTGTAATAAATACGTATCAAGTAACTTTACAGCACAGGCCCCAGGGCCGAGCTGCGGACAGGTTCCCCGCGGGCGTGCTCTCGGGAAGAGAGGGCAGCGGCAGCAGCTGCTGCTCAGGGCCGCAGCCAGAGGCTCGGGAAGCGCCGGCGCGCTGTGTCCTGCCGCCCCGCCAGCCAGGGGCCCACTGCCGCCTGAGCCCGGTACAGACCCACGCGAAACTCCCAAGGGAGCACCGGCAGCACCGACGCTTCTGCCATGAAATTCGACGGACATCCTTCACGTTTCCTTGCAGCACCTGTGCGGGAACAAGCGGGCTCCGAGCCGTTCCCCCTGCTTAGTTTTCCCCTTGGTGTTTGTAAACTCCACGTGTTTCCGCGCTTACTCCGAGCGATTTCTCAGCTACATAGATGCTTCTACCGGAAAATGGACAAGGTTCAAGAGTAAATATTCTTCCTACAGGTGGCTGTCCCTTGGGCAGGGCGTTATGCAACGGAGGGGTAACAGCTTTCCTAACCACGAGATCTGGATACGGAATGCCAACAACTATCTCTACAACCGCGGCACGCACGCCGTTCCACCCGCTCACGGAACAGGGATGTACACACTGGGTGAGGCTTTTCTCTCTCACTCACATTTTATCTTCCAGGCACCACACACTCACTCCCGATATTCACAAGAATATACAATAAATACAGCTTTTTCAGTTCCCATGACCACCGATGAGCCACGCGAGCGTACGCTGTCTTCTGAAGAGACACGGGATGCCAGCCCGGAGGGACGGTCACACGCCCCCGCCGCAGCCCGGCCGCGTGGCTGACGTGCGCGAAGCACGCCGGAAGGAAAATGAGGAACTCGCAGCTCAGCGCTGGCCCTTCACTTACAGACAGCACTGAGCCCAGCAGCGGCCTCATCGCTTCTCTTCCGTCCTCTGCAGGCAGGGAATTCTCCCTTCTCACAACGCAACGCCGCGCTCCTAAACGCGCCCGGTGCAGGGCCACCGCTTTTGTACGAGCGGAGGAAGATCGACGTGTCGTGGTGTCGTGAAGCCGGCCCAGGACGTGTTTCACAAGGTACAGGAGTTAAACCCAGAGAATCGTGCTCTCCCCGCTCTGTATTGTCTTTCCCTAGAAAACAGAGGCTTTATCTTCAAACGAGTGACTTCGTGCCTCCCCCCACCTCGTCCTCCTTCTGGCTGTCTCGCTTCCAGGATAAGCCGCTCTTAGATCAAAGACCATTTTTGAGTACAAAAAGGAGCTCCAGGTGTTGAACCACACTGATAATTCTGACAGCTTGTTCGCAAATAGGATAAAGTCACAGATTATGAGCTTGAACTGTGGCATCTTACACCATACAGAGAGAAGCCATTTTGTTTCCGCTAATATTTTAATTACAATAAATTATGTTGTTGCTAAGCAAAGCAGACATTCAAGAACATCTAGGGCAAGAACCCAACTGACTCATGGCCCTTTCACCGTTCTTTCACTTACAAATCTTCCTCATGGAAAGCGTCGAGCTGAAGCCCGAACTGAGCTGCGGCAGCCTCCCGTGTGCTTGCTTAGAGCTTCAAAGGTACAGGAAACGGGTGGAGAGGTAAACATGCAGGTTGGCGGGATATCTTCCGCTCTAAAACTCAAGCAAGTGCTAGAAATTCTGCACGATCTCTGCCTGTGACAGAAGAGGCACCGTGCTCTGTTCCTGCGGGTGCCCAGCAGCCGTTCCCTCCCCACACCCGATTCCTTCCGTTTTTGTACTCAAAAATGTTTCAGGGGAGAGTGATCCATGAGCCTTCACCTCCGAGCGCTCCTGCACTCAGAACGCCCTCGTTCTGTTGTGTTTGCATGGGTCATGTCGTTCTAAATTACAAAATTAGAAATGTACATGTTTGAAGGTTTTTCAAAATTAAATTATACACAAACCGGTCTTTACTAAACTATCCTACAAATATTCCACAAACAAGGCAGCAAAATAACCAGTCCACCACAAAGTCTACAAATACAAAATGTAAGTCTTCCAGTAATTATCGTAACGGGAACAAAAGTTCAGAAAATAAATTAACCTCCAGCTCGTCACGCAGTGTTACAGGAGGTATCTGTACGGGAATCGAAGGGTTTCCAACGTTAGCAGAGTCACGGAACAGCCGGCACAGCCGCCTCCAGGCACCCCTCCTGCCGCTCAGCCGCTGAGCGGATCCTCCCGGTAGTGGATGGCGTACCGCAGCTTCTCCAGCATGATGTCCAGCGAGGAGTACTGGGGAAGTTTGATCATGAACATGCAGGTTTCGACACGGATGTACCGCGAGTCTGGAGAACCTGCGGGGAAAGAAGCGCCAGGAGGGGTTTGAACGTGCCCTCCAATTTTCACCTTTCTCTCCGAGGCATCCCCCCCCCACGCCCCTCCCTGAGAAATATCAAAATAATAAAACTCGTCTGTCTCCGCAGCCTCAAACACCGCTGTGCCGCCCACTCAGCCCCCGGCCAGTACTTTTCTGCCAGTGCAATCACTTGAAAAGCACCCAGCACACACACTGCACCAAATCTCTTACTGTCTCTAGAGGGCAGTGTTTCAAGTACTTAAAGTTTATTTTATATTTTATTTTCACTTGGTGTAAACCCGAGCTTGCTCCCTTCTTATTTACAGCCATAACTACCTGCCTCTCTTTTGTCACTCTTTGCGCATGAAGCGCACGTTTAAATTAAGCAAGGAGGAACCGAAAGGCAGCACCACGAGAGGAGCAGAACCGATTTTCTTGGCCTGAGACCGAGAGCGAGCAGACCTGCAGCTCCGTCGGGGGGGGCTATCTTCATGGGGTACGGCGGGACGTGGGCGGTGTCGGGGCCTCCGTCCTTGCACGGGCAGGTGAAGGGGATCCGCTCCTGGTTACAGGCGAACTTGATGAACTTGCAGAGCTCCTCCTGAGTGAACATCTCCAGCGCGCTCCAGAAAAACTCGATGTGCTGGTCAGTTTCCATCAAGCCCACCTGGTACATGGTGTGTGCCTAGGAGAAAGGCAAGCGAGACGTGCGCTGCTGCTTTCGCTGCTCTTTGAGGAAAGCACAAAGCAAGGCTCAAACCCATCGCTGACCACATTCTACAGCTTCTGACACACGAGAACAGTTCTTTCTACGCATATTTCCTACGGTAAGGAAATTAAAGTGTTTAGGATGGGCAGTTATCTGTTATGGATTAATTTCAGATTTTCGGAAACTATTTGCTCTTTCAGCCCTTAGCTCAAGTGGCAAACACTGAATAAAGCTCAGTAAAATGGAGATAAATTTAAAATTTGATGTTAAAAAGTAAGTTCATTACTCCTCTCTGGAACAGGCCCCACTCTTCTTATTTCCTGAATCCAGTGAAATCCTTAAAAACTTCCTTGGGGGCAAAGGAGGGTGTCCAACCCCTCAAGGACCCTCCTGGCTACACCAGAAGCAGAAGATTCTCCCCTAACACCTTCCAGGTGGGAAGGTCCTCTCCTCTACGTGTCAGAGTTGTGGCAGTTTTCTCCGCACCTTGAGAAACTCCAGGTTGATGTAGGGCAGCCCGCAGGTCCTCAGCTCCATCTCCAGAGGGGTCAGCGTCGTCAGAAGCTGCAGGGGAATGATAGACCCGAGTCCAGCGCGCACTGCAGTCATGCACTCCGGCGTCTGCAGCTCACGCATCCTCAAGCTCCGGATCGCCGTGGCATACACGTCCTTGTTCTCCCACCTGCAAGGGCAGAGATTTGGGACAAAAAAGGAGAGCGTCTAAGGGCCCTCCTGCCCTTCCCCAGATCGTTCCATACAGAAGGGTTTTACAGGGAGACCCCACTTTTGAATAATCGAGAGTGAGCTTTAAGCTATTTGCATTCTGATGCTTCCCAGTTTAATTCCACTTTCCTCAGCTTCCTCCCTCGTGCTTTCCCATTTCCCAGAAGCTTCCTGACCGGGGGTGTCCACGGAAGGCAGCAAACAGCTGGCAAGCACCACTCTCAGCTGCCTGTTTCTTACGGAACAAAGGGCAGTGAACAGCACTAGCAATTCCAAGTTCCTGCCAGCAGATGTAAAGCTTTCCCAGATCATTCCAGCCTTCTGCTTGTTACAAAAGCATCTCCGGAGAGCCTGGTGCTTGGAAAATTATTCCAGAGATGCTTCTTTCCCATGGAACCCAGTGCAACGTCCTGCCAAGAAGGCTGTTACTTACGCCACTGGGATGTGCCTGCCCCTGGGACACAGCTCCACCTCTTCCCCTGTCATGGTCAGGTAGGTGAATTTGCAGCACGGCTTGTTGGGACAGTCAGGGCTCTCCGTCGCTAGATGCTGAGAAGCAATTTCTGCGCAGAGAGCCTCCAGTTCTGTCTCATCATTTATCTGTCACAAAACGCAAAACAGTACCTGATGACCAGCATGTCGCAGCGTGTTACCCTTGTGACTCATCCAGGTATCGCCACAACACGCAAAGCGCGCTCGTTCTGTCATCTGGGGACATCACGGGTGGTGAAAGCAGTAATGGCTTTGCTGGGTTATTTTCTGGTTTAGCAATGCCAGGTTCCAGTAAACGTTTCAGAAGCCTTAACTCCACTGTGCCTGGCAGCAGAGGAGACCGAGCAGCTTTTCGAAGCCATCAGGATGTAAAATCCCACACCCAAAGTGAGCTGAACACTTCACCACCCTGCTCACATGAGAACATCTAGCTGTGAAGCCAAGCGTTCAGGGCAGACAGTGAAGTCAGCTGCTACTTAGAACAACGTGCTTGTGGGGGAAACTGGAAAAAAAAAAAAGGAGGGAAGAGAAAAACGTTACTTACGTTTTCAAATTTTTTGACGTAGTTGTAGGTGAGGACGTCAGCTTCCTGGAGATCAAGGTCGGGATCCAGTGGCTCTCCCACCAGGGTCTTCCAGAAGCAGGGCAGGAGATCAAGCGGCAGAGGAACATCTGCTCGAATTGCAATACCCAAGAGCTGCCCAAAGAAATGGAACAGCTGCTCCTCTGCGTAGGTTATGGGGCTAGGTGTCAAAATATACTTCCCCTTCAGAAAATAAAACAGAGAGAAGAGAGCACACAAACAGTATTTAACAACTGATGCGTACCTGGCAGGTCCACAAGTTAACAGGCTTGTGAGAATACTGATCTGATCATGATGAGTGCTGTTTGGTTGGCTACAAAAGGATTTCCTCAAGCGTGCATGGAGCCTGTACATACTGTGCAGTGACATCATATCACATTATCCTATCGCTTAACGATCAAGAGCAACACCATAACGCTGGTTTCCTCGGGAGCCGCACTTTCACACCTCTGTTAACCAGCGTTCCCAGGACTGTTCTGTATTTGCATTACCAGTTCGATACCTAAGTCTTTGAGCTGGGGGATGTTTCTGAGATACAGTCCAGACTTGCAAAGCCAGGTTTGCTACGCAGTTGGTCTTGAGGGAAATGAGCTGTTTCCCACCTTGTGGATATTCCTAGGAAGGAACTATACCTCAACTGCTGTAAGCTTTACCTTGTTTCCATAATACATCTACTGCACAACACAGGAGGACACTAAATATCCATTAAATAGCACGGATGGAGTGTCTTATTCTCCTAGAAATGTGACTGACTTTCCTAGTGATGTTCCTGGAGTAACACGAGCAGAATATGGATTCTCTGGTTTGGGATGGACCTCTAAATCAGACAACTGAACCAGGTGCACTGAATGTGTCCTACTCCTGTTCAAACACATGCATTTAAAAAGAGAGAAGCAACTTCATTTCTTGCATTGAGATATCACACCTTATTCTTATTGACTGCAGAGCTCGGGCACAACAGGAGAAGGGAGAGCGAGGAGCTCTGCAACTCTTTACAAACTTGCCAAAGGAAGTGACGGAAAGATCCACCTGAAAAAGAGAGGGGCAAAACAATGAATGCCCTCTGAGGCTTCTTACCGCTGCCTTGTAATCCAGCATTTGCCGTTCTCCTGGAAATGATGTTTTGAGCCTTAGAGCACCCACTGCACCTCTCCGCCCAGAGGCGTGGCTCAAACAGGAGTGGGGCAGACGCCAGCCACGTTAACCTACTATCCACAAGCCCACACTTAAACAGTCTGATTACATGCCAAAAATACTCATTGAATTATCGCTTCCTGCTGAATTCCTGAGTGCTGCTTTGTCTTCCAGCACTCTGCATAAGACCAGCACCAACATTTGTTACACCAGCTGGCCTGCAAATGGAATCTGTTAACTTGATTAGAAGATGAGCGGTGCTGTCTGCGTACCAACGGAGCACTTCCACAGCTAAAAGCAGTAAGGCAACGCATCAGAAGCCATTACAGACGCCGAGCGGTGGACAGAACACTCATCTCTTTACAGGTGCTGTCAGTAACCACCACAGCCCCTACACAGAAAAGGATTCCCCCTGAGAGACGGCATCGGGGAGCCCTCTGTTCAGCTCAGAGGCGCACGCTTACAGGAGCGTTCCGGTACACAGTGTGATGGACGACGCTGTAGGTAACACAGGAAGTGCACTTTGGGCTTCTCTAACTCCATACAACCCCGTGAATCTCCAAAAATGACCCATTACCATCAGTACACAGACTGCGTTAATTTAGATAGCAGCAATCAATTTTCTTCTTTGACTTATTGATACTTATTGACTGATATTGATACCACATCAATAACTCAACAGATGTGCAAAGCAAGATTTTCCTGGCTCCTGGTTAAATCAAGTCTCTTCCTGGCGTATGTGCAACCCATGTTGACAAACCCAAGGGAGTTTACCATGGCCAAGCATCAAAATAAACTGGAGACATTCTTACTAAATGCTCTCCCCATGCTCCAAACAACTTACTATTACTTTATTTACTCGCTCTAGTTAGCAAAATCGCACGCCCAGGCACTCACACTTCCTGCTGTATTAGCTAAAATATAAAAGTCTGGCTTGCTCAATTCTTGGAAGCTTCGCTCTTTTCCATCTGCAGGACTACAAACACCACAAAGGTAATGCTGCTTCTGAAAGTTAACATCAGCCACATTCCAGTGCAAACTCGGATTCCACCTGGAGCAATTTCCCAGGACTGTACACCCGTGCTGGTAACTCCGCAAGCCCGACTCACTTGTTCCATGCACCTCTTCCCCTGTGAACCGGATGTTGAAAGCGTACGTAGGGTCTCCGCCGCTGGCAAGTTTAACACAGAGCTGGGAGGACGGCACGCAGGCTAGCTGTCGTGCTGCCTGACAGAAATAGGAATTTTCCGAGGAACGGATCTCCCCTGTTTGAAAACAAGAAAAACATCAAATCCTCACACTCACGGTATTTTGCACCAGTAAGCATCCGAGCTTGGCTGAAACAGGCCCAACTTGTTGCAATGGATTCAAATGGATTTTGAAAAGGGTAAACGTTTCCCATACCTCCAACTATTTCCAAGGGATCCAGGGTGATTTCTGGGGCTGCATGATCAGCAGTTCTTTGGACAGTGGCATTCAGCACTCTGTTCATCACAGTTACTTTTGTGTCATAAAAGATCAAGCCTAAATAAAGAAACACGTATCTCAGTATAATCTGTCCTTTTACAATCCTATTTTCTGAAATTCTCTAATGGACAACAGCAGAGTAATAATTCCATCTTCACTGGGTAGGTAAGATATGGCTAATCCACCTCTTCAATTTTAATTTTTTTTTTTTATAGAGTATTTGTTACTAATGTTTACTGGAAGAAGTGCATCAGGTTAGAACACTGATGAACACAATTCTAAGTCTCTGTAAATCAGAAATGCTTTGCCAAATAGCTTTCAGAAATGTGAGATGTTTTGACAGTAATGCTAGAGACAAGAAAACACAATAAAAATAGGGCTGTAACACTGCACCACAAATACAGGCCCTATCAAGTAGAAATCTCTGAACATTCCTCACTTCCCCATACTGGGTTTACAAGTTGGTTTTTTTTCCTCAGCTGGGCGAATACAAAAGCCTACTTACACACATCGACACCTTTGGTGACTTCTGTATCTTCTTCTTTGGAAGAAGTTTGGGAAATGTAATGACCTAAATCTTGGGTTGGTTGCTGTCTAATGAAGGCTCGTAAAAACGATTTTATATGCTGATGCACGGTAAGTACTTTCTTGATCTCCCTAATTCTACAGCTTCAATGACAAGGAGGATGCCAACACGTCCTGTGACTTTCACCTGACCTGCTGCTTGTTGACTAACAAGGAATTTTAACTTATGGATACCCCCAAGAAGACAAAGGCACATGTGAAGGCCACCCACAGACAGAAAAGATGGGCCAACTCCCTCCATGGTCAAGCAAGGTGCACTTGCAAGAATAATGCCCCTTGCCGTTAAAAAACAAAGCGAGAAAAAGAAAAAAAAAACTCCCCCCCCCCGAGAAGTGCCCGTGGGTTAATGCTGGTTTTTCACTGTCCCTTCAGACTGTGTGTTGGGCTGAGAAGGAAGCAAGTGAGCCTTTGTTACCACACCAAAACCACTCGCCTTTTTGCTTTCCCTCTCCCCTCCAGTTTCTCCTTTCTGACACACGTGCACACCTATTGAAATGTTCTGCAAAACTTGCAAAGAAATCCAGTGTGGTGCACCTTTCCAGGCAACAACCACCTTCCCTGACAAGCTGACCTTTGGCCTCTTGCAGCAAGGCAGCAATACTGTTCGCGTACATCTCGGTCTGCCGAAGCTCCACCAGCGGCAAGAAGAACGTCTCCAGCGTTGTATTGAGAGACTGAAGGAGTGCAAACCGCAGGCGTAGACTTTCAACGGGAACACCTGAGATGGAAAACATCCAGTCAGAGAAATAAAAGAGACTCCCTGCCTACTGCAAAGGCCATCTTCCCAGCAGATTCAGTCCAGGAGCCACACAAGCCTCCTTCTAAAGCAGCCCCTCCTTATCCCTGGATATCAACAAGAGGGCTGAAGATGCAAGAACAGCCATGGTCTGTGAGGTTCCTTCCTGGACCTCGAGTGTCTGAGCCCAGTATCTTTGATCATCACTGAATTTGCATTATCTGGAGACCCTCTTAGAGGAACTTAGTGCTTAGAACGGGGTTTAGGTGACTAAAGTCTGCCTAGGTCCAGAATTGAAATCCAACCTTCCCTTCCCCTGCAAGCTAAGCTCAGCAGACACCTTCCCGCTGCAGCCTGATCTAGGAGGTACGCTCGGAGAGCAGAGAACAGTCACAGGGTTTTTCTAACAATGCTGCCAAAGGCAGCACAGTGCCCGAGCACAGCCAAGGAGAGAGAAGACCTAGACTCAGCGTTTCCTCGGCCCACAGAGGCTCTGCTCTGCAGCCTCCAAAGGAATGTCTCAACCACCTGGGCGACTGACAGGTCGTTCAGGAGCACTACCGATCTATACATACTCAACAGACAGGAAATCCTGGGATCTGCTGCATCAGCTGGATCCAGATAAACCTCGTGGGGATGGAGTCGTGCAGGTGTGATTGCAAGGTGACGACAAAGCCTGTTGATATACTGGACGAGGGCTACGTCCATTTCCAGTGTCCATTTCCGGGACGCTTTTTGAGCATGTCTTGCATCGATGCAGGCACACCTGAAACGTAAAAGGTTTAAGACCTCCTGAAACCCAAGTGCAATACTGCTGACTGAGTCTCCCCTTTCCTTAAGCACAGCTGTTTCATTACAAAAATTACAGCTGGAGAATAAAAACTGATTCATCACCTATCTTGCCTCACTGTTACTAAATAATAACAAAAAAAAAGAATGGCCTATTAAGCTTGCTTACTTCTTTACACTCTAGATATAAGGGAAGGGGATGTGGCAATTAGCTTGTGGCTTGAGACGGGGAGAGAAGGAGGATTCATTTAAGGGACTTGCTTTCTGCACAATACTAACAAGGAAGTAACCGTTCCCTCTTCTACACTACTGATCCAGTAACAACACAGCCAGTTTAAACAACTACCCCGTGCGCAGAATAGAATCTGTTGTGGAAGGAAACCAGAGACAGCCAGACAGATCTCCAGCTCTCATCAGCCCAACTCATTATATAGTCTGGAAGCCATGAAGGACAGCATGGCATGTGATTTTCTAAGCTGTGTTGTGCACCAGAAAGTCAGGAACCTGCATTTTGACAGCACCGGGATGCTCTTAAAGCATCCTTTAAGAAAATAACCAATAATATTCTCTACAGGCCTTGCAGCCATGGATAGAAGTTTGCATGTTGCTAACACATTGGTTAAAGATACTTGGAGCAGGAACATCTGGCATCAAGTTTTTTTAAAGTGAGCACAATTAATCAGTACCACCTTTAAAAAAAAAGATTTGCAAAATTTACCTTTCAAAATGTAGGTCATATCCACAGGACAGAATAGCCCTCCACACACTACGGATATCCTGTTTAGAACGGTCAACCACAAATCTGTGAAATCCATCCAGTGTCAAATACTTCTCCTCAGGAACTGACAGCAAAGACACAACCATCAAACAGTTAATGATTTACTACAAAGCCTACACAGCACACAGGAAAACAGTCGGTATGAGGTGCTCCCTGCCAGCCTTCCCCTGCTTTTACCCATCCCATCAGGACTCCTTTCTCCAGTAGTTCTAAGCATCACGCTCTTCAGGTCCAATCTGGCCTTCAGCAAATGGCACTCATTCTTTCCTCTCAAGGACACAAATCCCCCAGCTGCCCTCTGGAACAGCTCCACCAATGTATCTAAGTATCAAGGATCCACTCTCGGCTGAATGCTGAAATTCCCCTCTTCTGAACTAACCTGGCATTTCCTACAGTGATGAGCGGAGTCCAAGCTCCTGTCTATTCACTCTTCCACCTGACTGGTGAAAGAAATAGCAAGCAAGACCCTGGAACTAACCCCTGTCATGGCATGGCTGTGCTGTCTCCTCCACGGATACACTAGTCATGAGGCATCTGAAGCTTCTCTTTCGTCCAATTTTCCTCTTGTAACTTAATTTTCCTATACAAGTTGAGAAACACAACTTAAAACCACCTAGTTCGACCCCACGATATCCTAATTCCCCACTGTACAAAACAGCCTTGAAACGATACCTCTTTGGAAGTCAATTCTCTACCCCATGTACTCATGGCCCACGCACACTGTTGCATGAATTGCATGAGCACAGTTTGCTCTCACTTACATTGGTAAGTCCAGATTTATAAATATACAAACAAAAGCAGCATTTTAAATCACTATTTTAAAAAATCAAGTTAGCCTCATTAAAGCAAAGACAAACCAAATATACCATGACATCATATAAGCATGCCAATACAACAAATGTATTTCTTTCTACGATGTAACAGTGCAGAAAAATTCTATACAGCTCCTACCTTCCTGTTTCTTTGTCGGAGACTTTTCAGGGTCCTTCTCCTCAGGTTTGCTCTTCTCAGGAGATTTTGGCTTTACAGTAGGTTTCTTCTCACTTAAGGCCGTTCGGCTAAAGGAGAAAGTGAATGTTAGATGAAAGTTCTTTTTCATCTGTTCAAGAAACTAAGACATTCCTTGAGTCTTTTATCATCTCGAAGTCGCATTTCCTTCTTCCAACCAGTACATGGAAATACAGGGGAAGAGGGAATAAAAATCTAGATTCCTAAATAAAAATCAAATGTTTTGCAACTGTGAAAATGCTGAACATACTGACCTGACACTATTGAGCATGGACTTCTCCTTCGTAGGTGGTTTAGTAACTGGGCGCTTGGTGCTCACAACTTTCACCGGATGCTGCTCTTTGCCTGCCTTGTTGTACTTGCTCTTGTCAAATTTTGGCTTAGGCACACCGTATTTCCTTAAAATCTTCCAACACAGAAAGTGGATAATTACCCAGTGCTTTCGAGTTACACAAAAACATGCTGAAAAGTTTTCAAAGCACTACCTGAGTAAGCTGGTCCTCTAGCACCTTCTTTGGAGGGCGGACGTTTGTGAAGAACACATGAAGAAGGTTTCCAGGAGTCTGAGAATTTATCTGCTCTTTACTAAGATAGATATCAGCAACCTTAATGGGTTTTGCTGGAGTTAGGCTCAGCATTTGCTCAGAATGGACGCAGCTTTTAAATATTTCTGTGAGGACTTCCCGAGCACCTGGGACCAACTTCTCACCTAACAAAAAAAAAAAAAAAAAAAGACCAAAACCAGCATAGTACAAAATACCATGACAATTGTTTAGAATTTGAAATGTGAGAAAACATTCTGCATTCAGCTAAAGTATTGTATCACACGCCACTCGCTCTGAGAGAAAATCACTTAAAATTCTGCTAGCAGACCTGACCTCTCTGCACTCTAATACTCCATTTACGACAGAGAATTGAATGCCTTCTCCTGCTTTGGCCACATACTGTAATTATTATTTGAGTGACTGTAGTGGTAATTTAAAAAGTAGATATTTTACAATGTCAATGTAAAAATGTCATTGTGTAGGTACACACCAACACCTATCAATTGAATCAGTTATCACTGAACTTCCTCCAGGTATTTGTTATCCTCCCCTGTGCCCCGATTCAGGACTCTGGCCCATTCCAGGTGTATTAAAGTCTGCACAGCTTTCACATTGTCAGAGAATATAAATTACCAGATGTTCTACATGAACAGTTCCTACTCTAAAATTATGCTGTGTCTAACAGTGGTAAATTACTACAGTGGTTATTTCCCAAAAAAAAGTCACTAAAATTCAGTCTCTAGTTTTTTGGGCTTGGTTGGGGATGGTGCGTGAGGATTTTTTCAAATTGCAAATAGCTGCTTGCCAACTGATGAGCGGTAGGAAACTTGCTTTGAAATTACTCCCTGGCTCCCCCTCCTTGTCACCCATCAATTAGTGAGTCATGTTGAATTTACATCAGCACGGAGAAGCTGACCCCTGTACGTCCCAAAAAAACAGCACAACTGAGGCATTTGCCAATATGAAAACCACATACCTTTTATTGACTTATCATTGAAATAATCTTCTAGTGCTGGGCTCCCTTGTGTGTCAAATAAACTCTGGTTTACAGTAGAAACAGTTAAAATCTCTTCAGTTGACATTTCCATCAGCTCATCTTCACCATCCAGACTTGACAAACCAATGAGATCACTACTGTTAAACAGACTGGCTCGGATTTTCTCTATTTTGGCTCTGGACCTTATCTGTACAAATAATGAAATTAGTTAACAAGAATTCTGACAAAACAAATTAACTTCCATTTATATGATTGAATCTTAAGCTTTCTCCCCTCCTCATGAAGATAATCAGTATTGCAAGTCTTCTAACATTCTTCTGCATCAATAATTTGATATCAGAATCCAGCTGCAGCCTAGAAAATATCTTTTCTAAGAACACCTGCCCACTGAAACCACCACGCTGTGAGTTAATCAGGCACAGCTCTGAACCAGCTATTTAATTTCCTAGCCTAGAGACAGCCCTTAGAAATATCAGAGAACGCTGAAAGTTTCAGACAGGTAACCTGTCATTATTTGCAACTCTGCTGTCCTTGCTTCAATTCTCCCTTGAGAAAGAAAATATCTAAATTAGCACAGGGCTTGAAGTCTCAGCTACAGAAACTGGGAAGCGGAACAATAACTTCCTTTGATTCCGAGAATAACCACCACGCATCGTTATCAGAGTGGCTACAGACTTGAAGGAGGTTTTGATGTGAATATGCTGACAGCTATCTATACATACTTCATGGTTTATTCCAACTCTGGTGTCTTCATGTCAATTAGCAGCTTAAGAAGAGCAACTGCAGATTTTCTATCTTAATAAGCTGATTTTCTTCTAGAAGGGAAACTGATATAATCCAAGACTACACAAAAATGCCTCTCTACATTCACGAGCCATCAGAAATGGCTGTGCTTTTGCAAGCTTCTGATAAACCTGCCGCATGCACTTAGTGTAACAAGAGGGTTCTTGCGCACAGCTGAAAATCTGGAGTGATCTGGCATCACTGACAGTCACCCACAACACTTAAGAATTAATTTGGAACCAGACATCAACAGAATTTATCCTCTCTTCTAAAGGAACTTTAGAGAAGAATCTGTACATGGTTTAAAATATGGGAAAATGTAGTCATTAAACATTAAATAATTGCTTTGCGGGTCAAACTAAAGGGCCATCTATCTCTGAACCAATCTCCAGCAACACCTAGTAGCAAGTTTTTCAAGATAGTTACATGAAAGAGGAAATGAACAGATCTTTTCCTTTACTTATTCTCTCTGTATCCAGAAATCAGCAGTTTAAAGATTTCTTAAGTTGAGGGCTGCATTGACTGCTGTGCTTAATAGCTACCAATTTGCAAACCAATCCTCCATGCGCGTAACCCCTTAGGAATTCATTTATACTCTTGGCTTCCGCCACACCTTGCGGCAACGAGCTCTGCAACCTGGAACACGCAAGAGTACGTCCTTCTGTTTTAAACCTGCAACTTGGTAACTCCCCTACTAGGTGCCCTCTGTCCTTGCAGAGACAGCGAACGCTTCCAGGGTTGTGAATGACACAGAGAAAGCCAACGGAGAATAAAGTTCTGTGTCCGCCGCCATTCTGTCCAAGGTGAAAACTCCTAGCCTCCGTAGTCTCACACGCATGTGACATCCGTTTATTCTGCACCTTGTTAGCAGCACCTTTAACTCTCCCTCACTCACACTGTGGCCTCAGTCAAGCAGAAGAATCTTTACAGAAGAAAACACACAGTACACTTTTTCCTTAACGATCAGATCATGGCGTTACACGCAAAATACAAGAAGTACAGTACTTTTTAAAGCCAGAGGTTTAAAAAAGTTACTAGAATCAGACTGCATTCTTTCAGAAATAACTGACCCCAAAGGCCCCCTCTCCTGACTGAAGGCTATTACCTCCACTACAGCAAATCCTTTGATCGGCCGCGACAGGAGCGGCTGGTTGTCCAGAGACGTGACTGTGTACATTGATCCAACATCAGACACAGACGCTGTCTCTACGTTGTCAAGTGGTTCCCCGAGGCTGCCGAGGCTCCCAAGGCTTCCAGTACTGCAGTGTGAAAGGTCCAAACTCTCCTGGCTGGAAACAACATGTGGTTCTAGCAATCCTGGTGGGATGGCCAGTTCCAGTCCAGCTTGAAACTGGTCCACTGAGATATCACTAACAGTCCGAGATATTCCCTGCGAGCTGCAGAGGGAAGCCTGGCTCGTAGATGCTGAAGCGCTAACGCTCATGGCAGGTGTGACACTGCTGGAGCTGCTGATATCCAAACTGTCTGCGCTGCTGGAAACAGTTGGTTTTTCCAGTTCAGTTCTGCATTCTCCTCCTTCCGCTTTGTCCTTGATTTTTTTGGGATCCTCTTCCTGCAAAGGGATGTAGATCTCATCTTTGAAGACACCACCATGCGCGTTACACGCCTTTCTGATCGCGCTCCTGACAGTACTCTCCTCCAAGTGGGTTGGAATTCCAGAAATGACAAGCAAGCGGCTATGAGCTGTGGGACCTACCAGTGCTTGACACGCATCTGCTACAGCATCATTTGTCACACCCAGCCCTTGAGGATCCTTCTTCGTTAGGTGTCTGAGAATTATTAGCAGAGTCAGAGCTCTGTGAAACCACAACATATCCTCAGGCTTGCTTCCCCCTATGCTAAGGATCGCAGCATCTGTTTCGGCTGCTCTGGAGGAAGACCGTTTGCCTGACGATGATGTCTTTTCCCGCTTCATTTTGACTTTTTTCCTCTTTGACAGCAAGCTTGGACTCTGTGGTGTCTGCCCTGGGGAAGATGAAGACGAGGACGAAGAGTCACTAAGATTTGGGGCACTTGTTGAAGACATCACATTAGCTGTTACACTCATATTGATAGGTAAGGTTACTTCTGCCACAGCAAGGCAGACTTCCATCAGAGCGTGAAAGTACGTTGAAAATCTTCCTTGGTCAGCCCCTCCAACACCAGAACCACTGCAGGCATTTCCAGACACCCAGTTTTGTGTTTCTTCATCATACAGCTTGTGAAGTTCTGACTGCAGAGCCATAAGCATGGCTAGACAAGGATTTAGCTGAAGGGCAATAGAAGATGACAACCCTGCTGGACTTTTTTTCTGCTCCAGACTGTGAATTTTGCGGAGCAACTCAGCCAAGAGATGAAATATCAATTCCTTCACACACGCTGCCATGTCAGTCGTCCAGAGAAAGTTCCCTGTGTGTGGAAGGCAAGACACGGGAGTCAGCAACATTACACTGTTAGTAGCTTTATTACATGAGTTGCAACAATAACATTAAAAGAGCACAAGAAAAGGTTGTGCAATGCCTGCATGTCAGCAATAAAAGACATGAAGGCTAGAAGGCTATTCCAAGAAGTACATACCAACAGAAAATTTCTGCAGTCTGAAAAAAAATGTTAATATAATGGAAGGGCTCAGAAATACTTTGGACTGTAATTTTTCTTTTTGTTCCTAAATTCTCCATCTGAGCCAGCTCGTTACTGGTGCTCGTTATTAAGTAAATACTGCATTCTCACCTAAAAATTCCACTACTTGCAACAGAACCGAAGCAGGAATAGTATCGAGTTCATCTTCTGATTTTCCATCCCCATCTTCCAATTTCCAAGTTAACAGCTGTTCTGTGAACGCCATTGCCAGGGGGAATTCAAGAGGAAGAGAATGCAAGACCAGCACTGCTCCAGGAGGAGGAGATACTCCTAAGCAAAAAGGCCAAAGAAAATACTTAGCATGATTCCAGGCATTTGTAAAGCAAGAGTAGTATCGTATCTTTTAAGATTTTTGAGGCTAAATTTATGCTGTGAGAATCTTCTCTATTAAGTATTTTGTAATAAACAAATAGGAATGTTTATCTACAGTGATGTGCTGATATAATCTGCAATTATACAAGTACAGATAACATTTTGTTTACATGACATACGTACAGGCTAAAAATAGTTCTGTTCCGTATGTAAATCCATACAGGACTTTTACAAAACCATTTATTTGTAGTATGATGTGTCTGATCAGTATTGACAAAAGCATCAGAGATGCTGTAGTTCAGCAAAAGAACTTAAGGACCTTCATTGGAAAGTTTTAGAAGCCTACTGCAGCTCAGTCACCTTCACTGCTCTAAATAAATCACACCGTCTCTCCCTTAGGCTGAACGGTAAAAAGAATATTAACGATTGCTCTTGCTTGCCAAGCTGGGATGACCTATGTATTACTATACTGCATATATATTACTTTGTTAGTAAAGGGCCCTACAAATACCTACTAAAGCTAAAAAACTAGTTAATCTTCACTTGCAACACAGCACCTCAAAGAGCAACTTGAACACTGCAAAAATATTAAAAACACTGCTTTGCGAACTCCTGGAAAACGAAATTGGAAAACAACAAAGATCCTGACAGATCTAACAGAACTAGCAAAATTATAGTCAGACGCCTTTCAACATTTATAAAACCATGTCTGTTTGGTTAAGAACGATGGCATATTTATGTTAGGACATATTCCCTAATACCTTGTACAAAAACACTGTCATAACCCATGGCAGGACTGGTGACAATATGGGAAGCTCCCACAGAGGCAATGATGATGCTTATCTCACTGAGAATACAGCTAAAAGGGTTTTTGAGTGTTTGTTTGGGGGTTTTTATTGGTTTTTTTTGTTTGTTTGTTTTTTTTTTTTACCTAGTTTGATGTGGACCTTGTCCGTAGGGGTGATGACTGACGGGTACTGGTTGGTTGTTGGGGGAGGCGTCAGGCCTGTGTTGGTGGGAGAGGCATCTCGAGGATAGCACACCGCTTCAATGAGGTTCAGCTGGCCGTTCCTTTTAACTTTGTGCCCAAGCCCGTAGACAAGCACGCGAGCCCAGGGAGCTTTATACAGCGATGAACTAAGCAGTGAGCAAGAACAGTGTGGTTAGACTGCAACCAGCTACTAAAAATCCCAACCCAATCACAGAAAGATTAAACACTCTGTGGCATTTACTTCATCACCCAGAAAATGAGTCTCTGAGAAGAGAAAAAATCTAAATAAAAAAACAAAAAACAAACCAACCCCAAAAAAGCGCATATTCAGGGCTCACTCTTGGCTCCTCAATTACTTACTCTTTGCGGAATCCAGACTGACTTTCCTTACAGGACACAATCACGAACGCAGCCCCAGGAAAATTAACATCCATATTGACTTTGGATTCTGAAATTGGGAATTCTTCAGCAGGAAACTGTTCCGGTGCCGTCTGTAACACAGCATTTCACAATGAAAGCCCCCAAACAGCATTAACCACCTCTCTCTTCCTTTTTCCAACAAAGATACACGTTGTAAGTAAAGACATGGTGTGAGGCCCCTTCATTTGAATAGGACCCGGAGCACTGCCATTGCCCGTGTCCTCGGTGTGCCCGCTGATCAGAACAGGAACACAATCCGTCCAGAGAAACACCACAGGGTGAGGGACAGCATCAGGGAAGAAAGGATCATGCACAGAGCAAGGACTCCTCAGAAAGGAAAACAACAGTGCTCACAAAACATCGGGAAATATTTTACCTGCAAAAAGGAGCAGATCTGTTTCGTGAGGTCTAACAGACTCTCCTCTCCTTGGTGCAGCGTCCGAGTAATGGCAACAGTAAGCCACTCTCTGATGGCTTGTGAGTTGCCCTGGTAGAAGAGGTCTGTGGCAGCACAGCTCTGGGAATGGATGCAGTGTTGCAGGGACTGGGCCAAAAGAATTGAACTTGAACTGATTGTTCCATCTGTAATAACAAATTAGGTAAGACAAATTGGGAGATCACTTCAACGCGTTTATGTAGCCTGTGAAACAGAAAGTGGAAAGAGAAATTTCAAAACACTTGGAAGATGACAAGCTCTGCTTTCACTTCTGAGCAAGTGCAAACCTCCTCCCAAAGGTCAGCAGTGGAAAGGATCCTCCCAGGACCAAACTTGCACCCCATCATGGTTGGCTGCAGACAGGATGGCCCTTCTAAATGCCAGCTGTACTCCTCACCTGCCTTAAGTCAATCCGTACGGACGCCTGCCATACGGACAGAGCTGTGTGGTCACAGCTGCCGCACTTTGTCCCACGTACGAAGGCAGGCATACTGCAATTTACCGCGTAAGTACAATGAGGACAAGGGACCAGAAGCGCTCTCTTCCCTGCTCATTCTAGATGAGGTGAAAGGGGCTTTCTCTGGTCTCAAGCTTTCCCTGTACATGAACAAGCCAGCTTCTGAGTGGCCCCGAGTGGGTTACAAGCCCCGACATCTCATGGCTGTCATTCTGGAGCTAACGGGAAAAGTCAAAGAAAGACAAAGCACAGTACACAAAGGAGTGGGCAACTCACCAAACGCCAGTTTGGAAACTGTATGTATTAGCAGGACTCGAATTAGACATATTTTAAAGAAAAAAAACTAAACAAAAGCTTGTAAAATTATCTTAAAGCCATGCAAAGTAGTGCTGTACTCTGCAGAGGATCTTTTACAATGCGGCATCTGTTAGAGGTAGCCAAGTTTCAGAGTAATTGGAGGAGGCAACAGGACTCTTTCCAATAGTAAATAATTACTTTTGGTTATTAATAGTCTATATTTAGCACTTCCTACTTCCTCCTTATGCTCCAGCCATGTTACACACATTTCTTTGCATGCAGAATAGCTTTGTCACAATAATTGTCTTTGTTAACACTCACTTGAATTAGCCAAAGATTCTTTTCCATGATTCAGCACATACATTCTCTAATCAGATCTGTGATTCCAGTAGGAAAAGGACAAACCACTTCATGAAATGAAGAAGAGTTGAATTTTGAAAACTGAGACCCAACTGGCATTTAGTTTTACTACCCTCGATTCAAACTACAAAACATTCTCAATTCCTTACAAGTATCCCATGTGGATACTTCCCTCCCCACAATAAACAGAAGCCCACTGATGACAAACGGACAGAAGTACACCAAATGGAATCTTAGGAGGGCCTCTGAACTCTCTCCAACACTTTTAATTAGATCATTGGCAAGAATTTCAGTTTAGTATCCCATCACCAAGGTCAGGAGTCCATTGGGACTTTTTTTCAAATCCCATCATTATTAGCTAATTGATCAATCAGTGCCAAATTCTTTTGATTTTTTTTTTTCTGTCCCCAGAAACTACTGTACCAAAAAAGAGCTGTAATAAAAGTTAGTGTTTACCAGGAAGAGGTGGTGCCAGAAGTTGGTTGGATAGCAACTGCAGGTGCTCCAGAGTGATATCACGGATAGCAGGAATGTGGAACAGCCGAGTAAACATATGTGGAGATTTGGGGGCAAAGATATTGAGGAGAGCCATGCGGCAGTACAGCTTGGCCAGAGAAGCTTCACTTCGCAAAAGCTCTCTAGAAAACAACAAAACATAAAATTGCTTCATCATACTTAAAGTAAGCCATATCCAGCAACCTGCCTCTGAATCCAAACATATATACCTAGTTTATTCTTATTTAAGAGGGTCAGGTAGACCCAGTCTTTCTTGCTTACTTACAATAGCACTCAGTCCATCTAATTCTGGTACCAAATGAAGGCACCTGAATTAGAAGCCAACTGTCCACAAAGTCAGCCAAGAGTTGTTGAGCTTTTAAATAGCAACTGATTGATGGTACAAGAAACCTAAGCCTCAAGGAAGGCACATGTTAGACCAGCATCTGTAAAAACACTTTCATGTGACCAAGTAAAATCCTTCCAACAAGACCATTATAATAAATTTCACTACCACCCATTAAAACATGAAGATTTAATGAACCTTTGTCAGCTTTAATCCAACAACTACAGTAAACTTCTGAATCTTACTATTGCTCAGATCAAGGCTGTAGTAGATAACTGTACTATAGGAAATACTATAGATCAAGTCAGTAATTAAAACGCCTTCTACAAAGTTTCTTTTTTTTTTTTACCTGTGAATTTGGATATTGGTATTATCCAGAGTAACCAATCCATTGGTTGCAGTCCTCCTATATCCAGCTGGTGGCCTCTCTAACATGTCAATAGGATACCAGTACCTTACCAGAACTCCTTCACTTCTGAGGTACGTCTCTACCTGTACCAATTCATTTACCTGCAACACCAAAACCATCACTGTCAATAAATACAGTAATAATGATAATTTTTTTTCTCTCCTTCAAAGAGAGCACCAAATCAGCATTCTAAGCAGTTCAGCACCTTTAATCCTATTTCCTCAGAGACGAGAGATGTTTCATGTGACACATTAAAAAGCCCCCCAGTGTATCTTTACTCACCGAATCAACATCCAGAACAACACCATGAAGACCAAATGTCTTCAGCATCCCACGAATAGCAAACTTGGGTAAAGCTGTTCCCACAGCACTACTGGTAATGTTGTTACTGTCAGGAGAGCGAGTCACCACTGTGAGACCTGGTCAGAAAGGGACAATGCAATTTTTGAAGTACAGCATTTTCCTCAGATTGACAATTCATGCAGTAGATCACAAGTGCCAGAGCCCCTTAGTTTTTATTTTCCCCTCAAGACACTTTTTGCTGACCTTACCTTTTCGTACTTTATCAATTGTAAATTTGTTTGCTTCATCTTTGATATCCTCGATAGTAGGAAGGTAGAGGTCTCTTGGGATGCCACCATTTTCCTCGTAGAGGAATTCTACAGTTTGTCGCGCTATATCAACCATTCCTGGTAGACACAAAGGAGTGCTACTTATTTTCCCCAGCCACTGGAAATAAGTTCTTATTCTCATTAACATCATAAGCAAATGAGCTAATTACTTAAATATTCTTTCAGTCAGGCTGATAGATAGGGAGTGGAGCTTTCCTGAGACACACTTGTATGCTTCTTATTAGGGCCCAGAATTCTTACTTTGCTAAAGCATTCCTCAAAAATTTTGCCTTGACAGAAAATGCATGTAGATAATTTCTTCCCAAGCTATTATTCCAAAGTAATTCTGTATCCACATTACAACAGTACAACAAATTCTGCCACTATTTCTAAAGCAAGTTTTCCCCACTTAATTAGGCCAACTTAAGTAAATGTGTTAAATAAAAATCACGACCACAAACCAAATTGTAAGCACTTGATGAAAACATCAAGTGATTTTTATTTTTTTTCTTTAATTCAAGTTTTCCAGCCCTGAATACAGTAAAACACAAAAAAGAAACACAGGTGTTAACATCACGCTTATTGCGCATCATATTAAAAAAACAGGCATGGAAACAAACATAGCCATACCTAACTGTAAAGCTCCTTTAATCTGATCCAACCCAGACTTCCTCTCAGCCTCATTACGGAATCTTCTTCTAATTGTAGGGAAAACTTTAGTTTCCCAGGCTTTAACCAGCAGGGCATAGTGATCCTCCTACAAAACCAAAAGTTATTTAGAACACCAAGAAGAAAGAAGAGTTAACAACAGCTGTATTTTCCTTAAGGAAGCAGGGGAAACCCTTGTGTGGCAGAACTGAAAAATCTGCATTACAAGATTCGTATTTAGAATACAAGTTATAGCAGGCAGAGCTTGCCTCTTCCTCACCCGGGGAATATCATCGTCGTCGTCGTCATCACTTTCATCATCCGCAATAGGAGGGGGATGAGGATCGGGGCCTGATGTGATAAAGTTCTCGTAGCTTAGTTCCATTTTATAATGGCAAGATGTGTCACTGTCATATTCTGAAAAACACACATGGAAATGATGAGATCATAATGCACTGGAAGGCATACAACAATATTCCATGAAGCTGTGGAGATATACTGCATTCCATAGTCTCCAAACAGCCTCTGGAAACGTAATGCATTTTGACATAGCGTAACCAATTGGCTGACTCAATCAACCAGAACATCTTATTGTATTCAAAGCCCTAATAAGATAATTTATCATTGTAGTCGCATTAATTGAGACTAATTTGTGCATCCACATAAAGGAAGATCAAAGTAAGATTTTTATTTTTTTTTTAAATTGCCTTGTCTAGAACCAAATAAGCCTGTATTTGACAATGCTTGCTGTACTGCTTTACCTAAATAGGCAGTACCTAAGAACTGCAGTCAGGATGTGCTTAAATGCTATTTAATCGATTGTAATTTCTCCTGAAAGAGATTTTAAAAAGATGTTAATCATCACTTTACGTTGTTGAGCCGTAGCCACAGCAGCGATTCTACACGGAGGTCCATGGGTCCCAGGATCAGAAGCTATGCTGGTGCCAGCATCGTTGTCACTATCGGAAGCCATGGCAAAAGGCAACGCTTCAAAGTTGGCACTTATTTCTTCAGCTAGGTCAATACAGAGATCCGCAGCATTCCTGTGAGCCTGTCCTTCAGCATAGGCAAACTGGCGAGATCCAAAGTTAGCACGGACCTTCGTGTTCTGAAATAAAATTCACACAAAGGTTTAAGATGAGCTGTGGGTTCTTTTGATCCTTGTCTTTGCTCTTTTTAAAAAACTCAGCCCAAAGGCTAAGCCATCTCATCTCCATGCCATATCGTTTTCCCAGCATTGCTAGCTATAAAACTGGATGCAGCAGGGAAAGTATTAAGCTGCTAAACACAAACTTTGAACTTTCCTTTGTTCTAGCTTAAAGATACAGCATACTCGGCTAGCATACTCTGAAGCAAGGTCACTGCTGGAAGGAATACTAATAGAAGGGCTACTAGCACAGAGTAACACCATCTCATTGAGCCCGTGGCATGTTAGTGTCCTAACGGGCAGAAAAAGGGCCAAATAATTACAAAACATACGTGCACCTGGGCAGGGTAATGGAATACCTCAACCTAACTCATTAAAGGTGAAAAATGATCGCTCTGCTTTTCAATAGATAGATAAGCAATACCTTCTTATATAATGTTTCTAGTATTTCTTCAAGAATATATATCAAGCAACATATTTCCGTTAAAAACTTGCCTTTTTCTGAATGTGGACAACCGGCCACATTCCACCAGAGACATCTTCTAGATACGGCCCAAGTCGCTGCCCACAGTACGTAAAATAAACCCTGCCTTTGGCTGGCTGCCCTGGAGGGGGTGGAGTTCCTTCTGTTCTTTCCCATCCGATTCCTGCTACATCGCCTGGAGAGAAATATAACGGTCAAAAGAAGAACATGGATTTAATCTCTTTTCTCATCCACTGCTTCCCTTACATTTAGGGGATTTTCTGATTTACCAGATAAGCAAGCTAACTGTACCCTTACGTACCAGGAGAAAGAGTCACATCCAGTCTAACGCTCTTCCACTGCAGCAAGCTGGAGCCGTTGTAATGCACTGCTCGCCCATTGCTGAGAAGTAACACAGGAAGAGAATTAAAGAGAGCACTGAAACTAATAAGGGTTACAACTCACTACCAGCTGACGTCTAGGTAGCTATGGTACTGACAAAAGGCAACTCAACTCTCCTTATTTCGATAAGGAGATACCCTAGTTCATCATTTTAACATTGCACTTAAAATGTACGTGTTGCCTAGTACAACGTGCTCACAACATTTCTCCTTAAGGAGCATACAAACGTACTGAGCAAGACCATGATTTTTGATGTACACCTCCAACATACTTGTGAAAAAGACAGGTGCCCACTGGGTTTGTCCAAGCACCATCCCGTTTTTCTGCTTCTGTAGCAAATCCAAATGAAACTATTGGTCCAGTGTCATCATCTGTATCTCCATAGGAAACTATTTCAATTTCCCAGTAAAATGATGGTGCCTAGAAATAAAAATAATAATTTTAATATATATATTTACAAAATATAGGTAAAATATATATATATATATTTTTCTTTTCATGCACTATTGAATATTAAATGACACAAACTGTTGCACATTTGTGAGTTCTCACCTGTACTGGAACTGGTGAAGTGGCATAGATAAATGTACCCCGAGGGAGTCCCCCACCTGTGCTAGGATCGGCCAAGAAGGTCACAGCTGTGAGATGCGATGAAAACATGCATGCTCGCACAGGGGGAAACACTCTTGATGGGCTCCAGGTGATTTCCTTGGGCTACGAACAGGAACACAGCATTTCATTCTACCAATTACAGCTGAAGTCATCTACCTAAATCCAGTGACACATTCTTTTATAAAGTGCACATTTAATACAACAAATGCAACTACCACAACTGCAACCACAACAAGTCACATCCCACTACAGAAATTCACATTAAATGAAATGCCTAAATAAAAATCCAACCAGTTTGGCTCCAACACCGCCGGCAGACCCGCTGCACGCAGTGGCTGGTTTCATTTGCAAGGGGCAGAGGACTCAGCACTCACCTGTCTTCTGTCTGCTTGGAGTGGAGGAGGCGGAGGTCGAGCGCAGTCGCGATACAACATTCGTAACCTCTCACACTGCATTTCTACAACAAGGAGCCTCTCCCCTGTAACAACAAACCCAACCAAGTCACGACGTTCCAAGCAAATCTAGTTACTTGGAGTCTAACAATGCAATCTTAACAGGACATTTGCATTTTAAAGATATCTATTCAGACAGCTTCACTTACCTGATCAACAAAATGAAAGACAAAATCTAACATATACAAGCCACTGTTTTCCTCATGTTTAACTGAAGTTTGGTTAGCAAAGACATTGTTCCGTTAATTAAGATACAAAGTCCATTTTAGTGAACAGGTTTATGACCCAGCAAAAGCAGAAAGTCAAAAGAACTTACGCCTGCTGTCAAAAAATCAGTACACTCCCTTGTGTACCATATATGGAGATCATACTGAAATCCACCTAGTTCCTACCCTAGCACATCCTTCACTCCAGACCTTTCCTCCATTGAAAGGCTCTGACACATTCCTAAAACTTTCCCTTGAACCAAGAGTTCTGCTAGGCTCACTGCTTATCCTTGAACAAGAAGGAAGGTAATCAAGAGTTCAATGACAAGAAATATAAGAAAGTATTGCAAGAAAACAGCAGAAAGGTCACAAAAGAATACACATAAATGATAATGTCAAGGAGTACAGAGAAGATTACAGTGGAAGCAAGAAAAGTGGAGGGGGTTCAGAAGCACAGTAGTAGAGAGCTAGGCCCAGGACTTGCATCTTCTGTGACACATAGTATAATCATGTTCCAGCCTAACTTTATGCCTAACACTTAAGCAATTTCATCTGATCATTAGCTACTCTTACATTAGCAGCTCTGTAACTATGACAAGACGTTTTGCACTGTTCTAGCTGTCACAAACTCCAAGTAGCTGGAGGATAAAACACCGACATTATTTTAAAAGCCTTGAAGCTGCAAGAAGGTGTTGAATACCCACCAGGGCTGCACTCCTGTGCTACCAAATTAAGAACTTCTACAGCAGCTGGACACTGTTGAATGAATTCTTCACAGAATGAGCTGTCTTCTAACAGCTGAGCCATCACCAAGCATGCTCTTAACGGAAAAAATAATACGTTTAAAGCATTACAAAAAGCATATGCTGAATTCAAAGTTGTCTTTACAAGTACTGAATTCAAGACTTTGAAAAGATAACACACCAACTGATCTACTTTGTCTGGTTGCTTAGCTATTCATTGGAACTTCCACAATGACAGCTTTCCCCTGTTTCGTAACATTTACTTATACGAAGCGTTTCCTCAACGCACTATCAATGTTACAGGGGCACTTTATCTTTGGTGCTCATTTTAACAGCATCCATACACTAGACACACTGAACGAAGCAAACAAGAATTTTTTGCGTTGTCTCCTGCTGTCACATATCAATACCCACAGAGGAAGAAAACAAGAACCCATGCAATTTTCTTAAACGTTTGTGCACGGTGTCAAAACAGATTGAGGTGCTGCACAAAAACCAGTGACTCACCTGGTTCTTATTTCAGCAAGAAGCCGGACCACTGCCATTACTGGAGTTGAGCCATCTCCTGTTGCAGGAAGTGAGGTGTGAATAGATAGACTTCCCTCCTGAGGAAGCAACATGGACTGGACTGCCTGTACTACCTTCTCAGTAATGGACAGTTTATGAAGAGGCAATGCCTGATGGTGGGGGGGCACGGTAAAAAGTTAAATTCAAGTAGTTAGTTTCTAAGAAACGAGGGCATTTTATTACCTGGAGTTAATTCTCATTTTGTACTATCACAAAACCAGCACCAAACACCACTCAAAAAAAAAAAAAAACCAACCAAAAAACAAACCAAAAAAACCCCAAAAAACCAAACACAGAAACAAAACAAAAAATCCAACACAACATGCAATGGAACATCTTTAAGCACCAAAAGATTAATATCAGTGTGAATGAGAACTTAAATACAGATATTGTTAAGATATGCTTAAAATGAGGTAAACTTTACAAATAATCTTTAATCAAACAAGACACACTATTGACATGCTACAGATTAATTGCCAGTAGGCTGTGACCAAAAAAAAAAAAACAATTGTTATTATACTTAATATTGGATTCTTAAAACTACCGTACCTCAGATCTTGGAACACATAGTCTAGATAATGGAATAGTTAATGTGTCTGATGCTTGTGAGGTCTTTCTACTGTCTATACTGGCAGGTGGAAATTTGACCGTTGCTATACCTTCTTGTTCATTAATAGATGCCACAACTCCAATGCTTCCAGCTATTCCTTTACCTAAAACCTACAACCAAAGAAGGTCGGCATAAGATTTAAGGCTTTACAAACAAGAAACATGGTGTTTAACACCACACAACAACTCAACACACAATTAGAGCTGGGTACTTAGGAAACAGGAGTAACACACAACAGCAGTCTCCACAAGTCTCCTCCAATGGCTTCACAAACGCAGGCAATCTGCACACCGCAATGCAGGGAAAACACTGGCAAAAGCACCAATTCTCATTTAAGATACAGAATGTGAATGGCGCCGAATTACCTGAACTTCAGAACCTATTTTAATTGTCTCCTTAAAGCCGCCCAGAGCACAAAGTGCAGCTACTGCCTGCCGAGCAATTCTTTGAAGTTTAGCAAGTTTCCTTCCACTGCTGCTCCCATTCTCCAAAATACTCTCTGCATATTTCCCAAGTTGTGGAATGTACATCAGAGCCCGAGAGAGAACCTGAAGACAAAAGCAAAAATACCAGAGAACGACTTCAAAGCACAATTCAAACAAAAACCATCGCCTCGAGCCTCCAGCCCACACACAGCCTCAGAAGAATTGTTTCTGTTCTTGAAGAGAATTACATAACTCAGAATATTCTGAGTTCTCTGAAGTGTGAGCACCATCAAAGCTGGCATTCCGTTCCGTTTGCTTACTTTTTCAGCAGTTGTTGTCCATATCTGAGCCGCGTTTGACTCTGGTGCCATCAACAAGCTATGCAGCAAAGCGATCACCTCCGCTGCCATGCTGTTTGCAACGTGACCGCTAATGAACGGCCTCACAGGATCCGTCCTGTACAGGAGGAGAAAGCAATCTGCCCGTTAATTTCAAAACAGGAGAAGGAAACGAAGTTTCAGTTGTCAACAATACAGAGCACAAAAAAGGGGAAGTTTATGAACACTGAGATTATTTTCTAGAGCAACACAAATACTGGTAGACAGAAAAGCAGAACCTAGACTCTAAGTACAGAATTGAAGTAACCTACCTGGCAAGCTCAGAATTCCTCTCTCTGCAAATAGATGTTTGTGCAGTCTTCTTTTTGTCCCCAGTGGACAACCCACTGGTAGTTTCTGGATTAGCAGTTTCTATGGGTGGCCCAACACTAACTATCAGACCAGACTGTGCCCACTTTGTTGCTTTTCGAAGAGCTGCAGCAGCTTCTTCTGTAATAACTTCACAGCAGCCGCTCTGGAAATAAAATTGCCATGTAAGAGAAATACTGATGTGAGCTCTATTTGGCCACTCTATGTGATGCATTTAATTCTCCTCCCTCTGCATATGTAAAAGGACTGAGAACACATCCAAACATCCTCCCTACGTATGTATTAGTCACAGTCATAAGACAAATTCTTTCTGTTGCTTTTTCTCATCCACAAAGAGATAAGAGATTTATGTGGATTCATCGCCTTTAATATTTCATTCTTCCTTTAATAGCATAGTTTCTTTCCTCTGATCAAAAAGCCACACGAGTATTTCTGGTGCTCAAGAATATATCTGAAAATATACACGAAAATTGAATTTAAATATGTGGTTTAAAATTGTACTATCAATGTGCATTAAAAACGTCAGGAAGGAGAATACTAAAGCGGCTTAAACATGACCTACAGTGGCTGGAGGAAGCATTACCTGAAATTCTTTTTCCATCCTTTACCTCTGTATTTACATTATTTAATGCTAACATTAAAGTTACCTTTCTGAATAGTTCTGTAAATTAAAAAAAAATTTAACAAACGGGATTTAACATCAATAAAAAACCAAGAATTCTGACTGACAACCGATTTTTATAACGTTGAATAATTCTTTAGTTATTCCTTTACTTACTTTTGTCATGTCTCGGTCCATTTTCACCACTTTCTCCATATTGGCTCCCGTTCCTAGTCGGAATGGACGACCTTCCGAGCTACTATTAAAGTGAAAACAAAACATGTTAGCTCTGTTTTCATTGTTAGAAAAAACAGCTGAATATATAGTCTAGTTTAAATATTATGCATGGTTTTAAATTATTTGAAAGCAATCCTTGCCTCTGAATTGCTCAGCAGTAATAGAAACACTTGATAGTCAAGGACATACCCAACTGCACTGTAATTTGCAAAAGGAATTTAATACTATTGAATGTGGCTGTTTGCACAGCAATTTAACCCTTCCCCCCTCAAAAAGAAGCATGAAATTGGCTTTTACTGAACACAAATGCCTGAGGGCTCTGAGTTAACCTTTCACCAAAGGTTGTACCTTTCAGTATTATTTTTAGCGCATACACAAATAGTACAAAATGGAAGAGTTGACAGTGTTGGCTGTTTGACATTCAGAGATCTCAAAATCCAAGTGGGTACTAAGAATACTAAAGAAGCTGTAACAGCAAGTTATTATCCTGCATATGCATTCTTAAAAGCAGTGGTTTTAAAGCCATTTTGCTTTGATGTTTTTACTTGTTAGTCCTGCAGAGTCTGTAATGTCATAACAAGATACATTCAGCTTTCCCACTGTAGCATCATTTAAGCAGCTAATCTTTCCTGTGACCCTTTTCAGACAGACTAAGATGCTTTTATGTTCCTTTGCTAGTGGCTTGTAAGCAAGTCAAAACCTAATCATCACACTTCATATCCCCCTCCTTTCATACATCTGTATACTCTGCTCTGTTTCAGTTTCGCTGCTCTCATCATTACCAGTCTTCTACAAAACAGAGAAGTCCAGGAAGCACTGGGATTTAGAGTCTTTCTGCTGCTGCCTCACCACAAGTTCAGTATAGCGGTACGCATTTTTATCCAGGTAACAGTAAGCTAAGCATCAGCCCTATAAGCCATTTTTGCATTACCTTATGATTTTGCCAGTAAACACAACAAATTGGGAAGACAATTTGCTTTCCCATTTACTATTATGTCTAGGATGCATTTTTCTACAACTGTAGAAAAAAAAAAAAATAAAAATGCATGGAATTGGTGAAATTGGTTGCCAACTCCAATCCCGCGAGTTAAGATTACCTTAGCAATGGCTGAAGGACTTCATGGGATGACTGGTCTTCCCGTTTATGAATGAAAATAGAAAGTTTGCCATCCACTGCCTCACTTTCTTCTCCAGGATCTTTATCGCCTTTTATGGAATTTTTAGGGCTGGCTTTTGCCAAAGCAGTATCTGGCTCAGAGGCAGTTGGAGAAAGAACTGTCTGGCATCCTTGACGTAGAAAGGAAAAAAAGCAAAACAAAGAAAAACACACAATCATGAGCTCCATCAATAAACTTTCTTGCCCTTGAAATGAATGCTAACAAACTCAAAATGCATCTAAAATATCACTGTGACACACATCTTAGTCTGAAAACAGTTAAATTAAGAGGCAGATGGGAAGTCACAGAACTACTCTATCTTTCAACACTCACATCTCATATACCTTTCCCTACTTGAGGTTTCTGTCACTACAAAAGCTTCCTGTAGAAACATGACTTGCTTGGCAATTTCTTAAACTTGCATGACACCAAAAGGATGCTGGTACCTGGTACTACATAATCCGCCAGCTTTGCCAACAGCAGAGAGGCAATCTTGGAGGCTGGGTCACTGGGATCATCCTGTTCACTGTTCAGAGAGGGTACTGAGTAACTCCAGGGAGGCAATTCCACATTTCCACAGTCCTCCACACTCATGAGAGGTAGTGCAGCACGACACAACTGGAGGATTATAAGGACCAACTTTGGAGAAGGACGCTGATCCAAGAGAAGTGACAGGAGCTTGGACACACAGGCTGGCTGGCTCAGGATTGCTTTACCTATGTGACTCCTGAAAGGGAATAAAAAACAAGTAACTGCTGTTTGAAAAAAAAAAAAAAATTGATTGTTTGATGATGCTCTTGGGATTAGAAATAAATGAATTTAATATTTACAAGATATAATTAAAAACAAAATTTCAATGTCTGACAAAAGCTTATCTGCAACAACTCATATAACCTGATAGCACTGATTAAACACTGAGTGCCAGTTTACAATCAAGTTTTAGGACGGTTTTGAAAGTTATCTTATCTTCACCACAGTAAAAAAAATCCCACCTGCTTTCATACATAGGAAAAATACTCCAGAAACAAAGGCTTAGTACCTTGACAGGTCATTAAGAAGACTGAGAACATCTTGAAGTGCGTCATTCCCTGCAGCTTGATTACCACAGCACTCCGTAGCTCGTGCGAGGTGGTTGGTAAGAAGGCTGGAGACCTGACGAGCCAGACCAGAGTGAACAGCTTCTGTCGAGCCACCTTTAAAAGTATAGTAAAAAATATTTTTGTTTTACTATAGCAGAACTTTTATATATGAAATGTCTTTTAATTAAAAATAAAACCTGGCACAATATCTACGTCCCATCAGCCAACAGCCACATGTCTGTAAGTGTACGTATGTTATGGGTGAATCCTATCACAGCAGAAATACATTAAGTGATCACTCAAGGTCTGCGGGTTCTCTGGTTATGTCTAGACAGAATCAAGTGGCAGACTGGAAATTATCTGCAACATAAACACTCCCATAGTGGGGGGGAAAAAAGCTAGAATTAAAAAAATAACAAGAAAATCAACTTCCTTTTTGTATCCACTTTTGTGTTCTAAAGAACCCACCCAGTACTGAAGTCATGGTGAGTGAATGTCCTACTTTAAATACATTTACACCACTTCTCAGGCACTTCGGCAATTCTAAAGCGTGCAGAACTATGTTTGGCAGTGTTCTTACCTTCTTCTTTCTCCCATTCAACACACCGATTGGCTAGCACCTGGAAGGCAGCCCAAGCCATAGTGGCCACCTTCTGTTTCTTAGTCTGTTTTTCATTTGAACTAGATTCTGTCTGGCTGCTTAAACTGCAAAGTCGGTCCATAAGTTGTACCAGGCCACTACGCACCAAACATTTCTCTTCACTCCTAGATAAGAAGAGAAATTCAGGTTTTAACTTAAGTAATTTTTCAGTCACTAACAACAGACACAATGAAAATCCAGAACTTGCTGTTAACTCAGCAATTAATTACTTCATGTTGAGAAAGATGGTTCTGTCTCTCCCTTGTCCTCCCCTCTGTATTCTGAGAAAATTTAAGAGGATGTTCTCAGATACTCCTCATTATGAAGAAAGGGAGCATATTTATACTATGGAATGCTCTGCCTTAAGGCAAAACCTAATAAGGATGTGATGCCCTCCTTCCCTTCCCAAAAGAAACACTTTCATACCTTGTGTAAGGTATAGTGCACAAGAGGCCAATGCTATTGGCACAAGCGATGGGGTAGCGAGCACACAGCGAGACCACGGACGTCATGGTCTCTCCGAAAGCTTCCTGGACTTGTTCCACCATCCCACCACATGTCAGCTCTTCAATCCTGTTGGCAGTTAGATATTTGAAATAGTATGCTTTCTAGGTTAAGTAAAACGAACAAGCTTCCAAATACAGCTTTTAAAAAAAAAAAAATCAGCACATATTAAGCATTACTCAAGGAAGATTTAGAAGCAAAACTGCAAGTCACTTAACGTTTTAATATGAAACATATGTAAACGAGATAGTAGGGTAGTTTTACCTCAGATATGATTGAAATTCGACCACAAACAAAATACTTTAAAAATATTTATTAAATTTAGATTACAGTATTAGTATCAGCTAAATCTATGACTAATAACTAACGAACATGAATTTGGAATTAAGTTAGGAGAGTAAGATACCCTATACACATGTATGTGGGCACTTCTCACGCTTTTTCTTTGCAGAAAGCAATTTACTATCTTTGACAGAGACCAAAACATTTAATTATTTGCAGAGAAATGAACAAACCTTGGTCCTCCCTGCAGTACCATGGTCACTGGGCCTACAAGATGCGTCACCCCACCAACCCGAACAGCTGCCGTCAGCAACTCTCTCATATGCACCAGGGCTTGCTTCCTCGTGTTCCCACGACGCCACCTCGTCTGAGCAGCCAGCAGAAAACTGCTGCTGGATACCTAGGAGATTTGGTGTGGTTTTGTTAATGAGAGACAAGCAAGACATCTCCCTTCTTTGTGAAAATCTGAATTTGAAAATATAATGATTTAGCACGTTTAAAATGACATACTGCTTGGTCAGGATTTGTTCCAATGAAAGCAAACAGTTGCCCCAGCAAGACACTGTACGTGGGTTTATCTCTGCTGTCCTCGATGGTCAGTGACTGGAGAAGAGTGAAAGAGCTGCTCCTGTGGCTGGTGACGTGGCGTCGCCTGTGAGAACACAGGATAATTACACCTGGCAGCAACACAGTGATCCAACGAAAAAAATAACGTGCTATGCTTGCAAAGTTTATGATGATTTGAACAACATAGGCCACATTATCGCAAAGCAGCTTCATGGAGTTAAACTGTTGTATACCTTTGACTTGTTCTAGCAAACTCGATATCTTCATTTCCAATCATTTCCAAGTCGGATGGCGCTGACATACTGCGCAGGAAGACGGGCTGGCGGACTGCGTGAGATATCACTTTTGTTTCAGACGCTGATTTACATGCTGCAATAAATACAATACAAAAGAATGTCACTCCTGGTGTAGAAGGTTATTTACAAACTGTTTTTAAAAATCACTGCGGACATTCCAGTGAAAGCTATAACACAGGGTGGGGAAAACACTCTAAGCAAGAACTTGCAACTCAGTTCTGAGGACTTTCCTGTTTTCAGATATTGTTTCAAGGTGGGTTTGTTTTGATCAGGTTAAGCATTTTCCCCCCGATAATTCAGGAGACTAGAGTGTACATTCCACATGTTATTACTCAGATCTGAATTTACCATCATTATTGCAATCAGAAAACACTCAGCTTCATTTATTGTAAAATAATTTATTTAATTTGAAAAAGTGAAAAAAGAAAAAGGTTTCATTTTAATTTAAGGGAAAGAAGGAAAATAAGAGAAACAGAATAAATTACATCTTTAGGAAAAAAAAAAAAAGAAAGAAAGAATAAAAGAAAGTACAATGCTGGTAATGACATATATACCTGGAGTCTCTGCAGGGGTACCAGATATACTTCTTGTGATTCCAGACTGTGCTGCAATAGTGACATGCAGCAACAGCTCTGCTCTGTTCATCAAGCTTTTAACTAATGTTTTTGTTTTTGCTAGAGGATGAGAGGTCTTCTGTATCAGTGAATTCACCTCTTGAAAAAATTTCTCCCTAAGATTATGAAAGAAAAATAAAAGAAACAAATTCAGTTGTTTTAATGCCTTCTGAAGTAAAGTGTTACTGTGAGAAAGGTTATTTTAAAGAAGACATACAGCATCAATCTATTCTACGCCAACAAAGTGGAAAGCAGAAAAAAAATAAAGAAATAAACAAGTGACTCATTAGTAAGTACTAGTAGCTGTATGTACCAACACTAATACATGTAGAACAAATGATTCTAACAATTTAATCAGACATTGTCAGACAGACAGGAAAATTAGGTTTTTTAAGTATTTGCAGCCCCAGTTAGAAGTTCAGCTGAACGTTCCTGCTCCCAGATTGTTTTCTTTCTATAGGTCTACCAGCCTTTAATGAAATGAGATACGAGATGTTTTCAAAACATTTAATGATGTGAAACAGAAGGTGGCACCAAGTGTCACAGAGTACAGTGGGATTCAAACACCTACTTTGATGAGCATTTATGTTCGTATGCAACTTTAACCCTGCGTACCTACTTTTGGAACTCACTGAAATTCCACAGCTGCTTAAAGCTGCCTGTCTTAAGCTACTAACCTTAGAGCCAGGACCACATTCTCCAGATCACTTCCATCAAAAGAAACTTCTTTCATCGAGCACAGAAGTTCTAGTTCTTTCATCTTGCTCTAAACAAAGGGAAGGAAAAGGAAGAACGTGTATTAAGAGAGCAGCATGAAGCACGAACACACAGAGCAGCCACAATGCTTACCTCATTGAAGTGATAATCATAAAAGAATGGGACATTGTTCTCCAGCTTCCCATGCATGGCGTCATCCACCTCATTCTGCCATTTCTGCTCCAGCTCAGCCACGCTCTAAGAAAGAGACAAAAAATAACACCTATTGCAGCTGATCATCTTCAGGAGTAGAAGAGATCTTAAAAGAAGAAATCTGAATAAGTTTTGTATTTCTGTGTTTCTAAAATGCTGTCAATACACTTTCATTCTCAAAAAAAGCTTTCTAGTTTTTTTTGTGTAGTTTTATTTTTACCTGCAATTGTCTCTCCATGGCATTTAACTTCTTAAAGGTCTCTCCCATAATTTTACAAAGTAAATCATATTCTTCGGCATGTTCTTCCTGATACTGGAAGTTTATCAGGGACTGGAGCGCATCGACCAAATTCAAATGTTTAATCACACATGAAACGACCATCTCTTCCATTACCTCTGGCTGAATCACTTCCCTAGGGTTACAGGTAAAGCCAAACTGATTAAGCAAGAATAACAGAAAAACTTTGACAATTCATATTTACAGCTCACTAGATGCTACGTTCACAAACAAGTATTTATAGAATATTAAATACACACCATCATACACAGCAAGCATTGCTTTTTTCAGCTCACTTACTTTGCACCAAACACTTCAAAAAATAACAGTCAAGTTCAAAAAACAGAGGAAAACAATGTCTACTTACTTTATACTAGGTCTGAACTGAGGCCGAGCACGTCCAGAGATTTCCCTGAGTTTTATCATGATTCCTGGAGGCAGCCTAATCCTAGGCAAATCAAAATAGTGTCCAACAGGAGGCACTAGAACATCAGAAGGATATGTAAATTCTCTATCTTCCTCTATAGTAAGAGGCAATGGAGAAGGACTTGGTGTAAGGGCTGGAGATATTACACCATTAGCTTCCACCTGCCACTGGCACCTGGAAAATAAATAAAAACAGATTAAAAGGATTTTTTTTTTTACTAACTCCCCCAATTCAGAAAGACACATTAGTCAACAGCACTGTACAAAGACAGACAATATATTAACACATTAAGTGCAGCTTGTACCAAGCATAGCCCAATCCTCCTCTACCTCCTCTAAAGAAAACCTCTACTCTCTAGAATATTTCCTTAGCTTTAGGCAACACAGAACTGTCGAACAAACTGTGCAGGAAAAATTATCAAAACAATCACCTTAAAACACAAGACTTGAGCACAACTACTAATGTCAACCTCCCTCAGGAAAAAAAAAAAAAAAAAAACAAAAAAAAACAAAAAAAACCCAAAACCACATGGAGACTCAGATTTTTTTAATATATTTTTTTTTACCTTTGTAATAGTTTAGATCTTAAGAGCTCTTGACAGGTTTCTTCATCTTTGGTAATCTCTGGTCCATTGTATAATATTCGCAGCATAGAGCAAGCTAACACAGAAAGGCCAAGTGCCAGGTCAACTAAGAACGGCAAGCCTCCTGACACGTCCTCTGAAGACTCCTGCAGTAGGAATAGTGATAAATTGCACTAATCAACCAACCACAAAGTCCTTTCCCAACATATTTAAGATAGATTTATATATAATACTATATATAAAAATATAAAGATACATATCACATCTCTTGCACAGAGGTATATTAAAAAAATGCTTTAACAATTTAAAGCAATATAGAAGAACAACTCAGACAAGAAATAAGATTTAAACATTATTTTCCTGAGCCAAGAAAAGACAAGTTGAAGTTATTTTTGGTTCAGTCATTTTCTGGCCTGCAGATCTGTTAGCTCACAGATCCAGCCCTAGCTCTCAAGTAGGGAGATTCAAGTTTCCTTTTGTTTGATTCCAGTGTCCCTCCCCTCTCTTTTTTTCTAGGCTGGAATCATTATTCCCTCGTTAAATCTCTGATTTCCAGGTTGCTACAAGACATCCATCGCTCCAAAGAAATCCCGATCTACAAGCAGCAAGAGATACTACAGGGTCTAAAACTTATCTTTTTACAATGTAAAGGACCTGTCTTATTGACAAAATAAGTAAGCTATTACTGTTTTACATTTCAGACATTAATTTCCAACTTTGAAGTATATTTCTATTTGATCTGAAGTGCGTAACAGACAGAAGGGAAATTGGAGCTGAACCTGTCCCACGGAATCTGCCACGTTTGAGTACCTGTGCTCGGACAGTGCAAGCAAAGCCCCACATGGCTTTGTCTGGAGTGTTGTGCTCACGGCCACTCCGCATTTCAAAGGAGAAGGTGACTGTATCTCCTTCCACCTTAACATTTTGACAGGGAGGAGGAGGGGAAAAAAAAGAAGAAAATACAGTTAAGAACTGAGGCAAACAAACAGGCTTCTCATAGAAGTGGCTTATTTTATGGATTAATGTTTTTAATGACACTTAGATAAGTATTATTGTTATCTCTAATTATATACTCTAATTTAATATTCTTCCCTTTTTGTAAGGATAAGTTACAGTGGACAATTTGATTTTAATTTTGCTGCTGGTTAACTACAGCAAAACAAAAAAACCCACTGTAGTTATAAAATCAAAGTAGAATTTATCAGTCTGCACTTGGCCTTGATTTTGATCAAAATGCTTTCATTATTTGTCTGCAAGAAACCATGCAATAATTAATAGTTCCCTTCCTGAAGGCAGACAGACAAGCTCTTCAAGGAGAATGTCAGCACCATTAATAGAAGAGTTTGCTACAAGAACAGTACAAAAATCTGTCTAAAAAAAAAAAAAAAAAAAAAAAAAAAAAAAAAAAAAAAAAAAAAAGCTTTTCCAACAGCTAACTGTGCTAATCTACAAAGCAAGCAGCTATATTAAAATTTTGAAATTTGAGAATTAAGGAAAAGTGAACAACAGAAGAAATGAGAAGGAAGTCAAATTAACTTAAAAAAATGGAAGAGTTGATCCGAATATTTGAGGAGGGAGGGACAACACCACCGCCCCCACCTTCCCATCACCCCCTGGAGCCTATTGTATTTCCCCTATTTAATAACTACCGCTACTTCTGACATCTTTTAAGGAAATTTCCTAATTACAGAGCCTAACTCTTAACAAAGGATCCTCACAACTGGTAAGTTTTAAACGTTGAAACAATCACTAGATGTTATGTTCCGAAACAATACACAAGAAGAATTAAGCACACACTCTATTTGGATTGTTTCCTCAAGAGTAACAGAAAGTAAACATGAACCACTTATCGTCATCTTCCTGCCTTTTCATGTCAACAACTCTTTGTACATTTTCTATCATTTTGGCTATATCTAAGTCTTAATATGAAACTCAAGAATTCTTCGGAAAGGTTGCTGACACTTGTGTCACACAATAAATAACTTCTCTGCATCCCTGTACTTTACAGCCTTGAAGTAAGTAGACTGATATTACAGCATGCACTAATCAGCTCCTACCAATAAAATCCTCCTGCGTTATCCTGATCACCAGAAATATGGTGTCAAGACACGCAAGGGGCAGAAAACACAAAAATGGGAAGTGCTGCTGACAGAAATACATACAAAAGAAAGAATTTCTGAATTGGCCCTTGCTTACCTTATCATAATCATACTGTGAAGAACATCTGTTGTCAAATCTAAGATATAAACAGCGGGCTCCTGGAATATGTACAGTTTCTTTAAATTTATAGTTATCCCTGACGGGATGAACTGTTTCTACAGTCTTCCCAGCAGCCCAGGGAGCAGGGATCTTCAAACCCGTGAGAAAACCTGGTTCTTCTTTCTCTTCCAGCATTCTGAAATAATAGTGAAAAATTGGTCCTAAATTCAACACAGATTTATACTATATATTCAGACATCAAACTACAAAGTTCTTAAAATCACCTCTCACTATTGATACATAGTGACACAAAGTACTGACTCCTCATTTTCGGCATAACTGTACTGAGGGAACGCGCAGAACTTAAAACAGCGCGAACTCTGTACATTAGAAATAACTATGCCAATCTCTCATCTATAAAATCAGAACTTTTCCCTAGGCTTTCCAATTTCCAAATTATGGTAAACAATCTAAGCAGCACCATAAAAAAGTAAATGGTACTATATAGAGATTTTTGCACACAACAGGTAGCATAAAAACCAACTTCCCTCCTGGGACAGCACCCAAAACTGCTTATACTGTCACAAAACAGTATGCCTAGTATTTCACTGAAGTTATAATTTGGAATGGGATTGAAAAGAAATTCTTCAGAGTTTTCATACAGTGTATTATACATTAACACAAGTTGTTTAATACTACAAATTTGGCAACACTGCACATAGATATGATAAGCATTTTTTATTTAATCTATCTGAGTGTTTCTGTTTCTAAGCAGAAGCTGTAGAACTCTGAGCTGAGACACAGGATTTAAACGCAGGACTTAAAATAGTTATATTTCTCCATGTAAATGAAACCATTTAACATCTTTCCAACAGTTTTAATTGTATCTCTGCTGCCAGATAAATTTAATTTTCTTATGATGGCTTTCCTTAGCCTAATTTATTGCAAGAGGAACATTTAGAATTAATTCCTAATGCTTGAGGTGAGGGAAAAAACCAAAACAAACCATATCCTGTGCAAACAACCTGAAGATATTAATCATTTAATTCTATACACACACATAAAAATTAAAAATTAATTCCCTTTTGTAAAGACTTCTATATCTCTAAGACAGCCTTACCAACTGCCAAACGAACATTACAGCTAAGATATTTTACCCTGTGAAAGGACCCAAAGAAAATCACCTCTCATCAGGCAGCAGCTTCCCTTTCTGTTCTGATGCACCAGCAGGGGAACTGTTCAGTTCTGAGAAAACTGGAGACTGAGTTTTAAGCAGCAGTGCAGTCTGTTAGAAACATGCAAACAATAAATAAATTTTAGGATCTCATCACTGAAATAATATTATCAATCACACTGTATGTTGTTATTGACAATAAAGCATTACTTAGTACATGTCGTACCATGTCAAAATTAATACTCAGCATGATCAGCTTTTGCGCTTGTCAAGCAACTCTTAAACTATGATCTGTGGATCAGTTACTGCAGAAAGTTGACCAAGATCTACGGCATTTTAGAACTTGCACGCCACATCTTTTTTCCTTTGTAAACAACTGCTGACACAAAGGCCATACCTGACTTGTGTAAAGAACCAGCTGCACCAGCTGAGGCATCAAGGCATCTGCCATAGTTAGAGTTTGCAGATTTGGATGCATCAGAGATGTCAGGAGGACAGGAAGCAGATGACCAAGCATAGTAGCCTTCGTAATTTGCTCCAGGCCTTTCAATCTGTAAGGACAGTCAGGGTTCACATAGTAACAACTATTTCATACAGTATCACTACTATCTTTAGTCATCTGTTTAATCTTGTAACAGACTGCATAAGCAGGCAACTCGAAATTCGGCAGAGAACATTCGCATTATATTAAAAAAAAAAACCAAAAAACCAAAAAAAACCAAAAATCAACCCAACAAAAACTTACTATCTTGAAAACATTTCAAATTCTCCAAATTAGTTTTTCCTGTCAGTTCTTACTAAACAATGACAGACCAGAAGACAGTAAATCACGAGTTTAATAATTAATTAGAAGATAAGCTCCATGGGCATGGGATGAAAAGTCCACATCAAACACAATGTATGTGTCCAGTATGTGTATCAGGCTGCTAGCACACATAGCTCAAAGTACTTTAAAATAATCTGTATCTATAAAAATATATTGAGCATGAAATCTGTCTGAAAACACCTCAAAGGAATTGTGTATTATCAATAAACAAAACTAATATTGCAGGAACAGAAAAGCACAGGAACAGAAAAGCACAGGAACAGAAACCCAGAACGCAACTGGGAGAGGGAGAGGTTTGTTTCACACAGAAAAGGTTCACAGTTTTCATTTACATCCCATTCCCAACGTGGTTTTTTAAGTGGAGGGGAGACAGGGAAGGACAAGGTGACGCTATCTGACAGGACATAGAGGATATTATAACAACCTCCAAGACTTGTTGTCATGGATAAAATACATAGTCCAGCTACTAGAGATGTAGTAGTCAGGAATTTAAAAAATAAAAAGATTGCCTCAGCTTAGAGGAATTATTCCCAGCTAACTAACTATACTTTGTTTCCAGTTACTCTGCTCACAAATACCATTGTAACTGAATAAAACCTTCCCAATTTGAAGTTTCTATAGATGATCAAGCTAGTAGTACTGACGTGCAGAGTCTGACTCTAAATTCTTTAAAAGATAATTCTTAAGCAAATGTTATGGTAAGAAACAGTTCCTATACATTCAAAGCTCAAGGATGAAGTTATAAAGAACCAGTAATGCTAACCATGCTCGAATAATAAGCCACACAAAGCAACTTACTGTTTTCAAGTTAGCATACTCCTACTTGTCTTACCTTTGCTCCCTATCAGAAATGTCACTGTTTATTAGTGCTGTAGTGACTTGTTGCAGCATTTCTAAGACTTCATCACATCCTGTCAGAATTTGTGTAGCAAGAGACAAAATGCTGGTCTTCAGCTCCTAGGGACAAAACAGTTATAGGATACTTAAATTCTTAGAGAATACAAAAAAAAAGACAACAGAATAAAATGATGGATTTCCAAATTAAAATAATGATAATGTGACCTGGCAGGCCCGCAGCGGTAGATTCATCCAAGACTTAAATTTGACTAATGCTAAGCCCCAAAGTGCTGGGAGAAACTAGGTGCATATTTTACAGGATGCACATCCAGTTTCTAGAGGGAAGGAATCCCCAAGTCCAGCACAGGAGAGAGCTGTTAGCCAGCCAAGGTACAGCATTGGTGACAGAATGTCCTAGCAGGCATGAGGATCACTGTAGAGAGAGAAACTGAACAATGAGAACATGGGTGAATAGCGAGACAAGAAAAGTACTACAATATTTAGCATTTACTCAATGAGCCTGAACAAATAACTTTCAACTGCAGCAGATTACAAGCACACAAAGTCTCAAAGAGTAGCAGACAAAACCAGTTTAACAAACAATGCCAGAAATTCAGAAGGCCAATACCATTATAGAAGAATCGTTACTGTTACAGTAACTACTGTGACAAGACAGCCTGCAAGCTAGGACAAATCTGGCTTCTATGAGCTCATCCCAGACTATTCCAGCAGTGACATGAAAGGCCATCATTTTAATAAACCTTACACCAACAAAACAACCACTGTCCGCAAACCTTGTCCTCTAACAGTTCCCTTGCCACAAGCATTATTCATGCTGCTTCAGACAACAGATGTAGGTGGTTTGATATAAGCTTTATAAGTTAAAATTGCAAAAAAAGCAGCCATAAATCCAAAAGATATTTTTTCAAGGACCACTTAAGTGATTTGGAGAAGAGAAAGTGCAGAAGTAATGGGTCCAGAAAGGATTCCTGGTGCATGAATTTTTTCCTGGTACATATTAATTAAAATACATTTTAAACCTCATTATATATGTATTTAGGAAAGGAACTGTCTGCTCTCACTGACAATATAGAACCCAAGCTGGAATACTGAACACAGAACAATTGCAGACACTAGCTAGAGAACAGGAAACAAGTGTCTACAGTAATTTAACCATCAAAAGGAAAAGAAACAAACAGTATAATGCATTGCAGAAACAAAAGGTGTCACAGGAACACTGACTGTAGAGCCATACTAGAAGAAAACTTGGTGTTTACCTGTACCTTCAATGTCTCTCCCTGCAAGGAGCTGTCACTGTCATCATTGTCATCAGGTTTAATCAAAATAGTGTTACTGAGGAGGTGGTTCTGTACAGCCATCAGATACCGCAAACACGAAGATGCAGCCTTTAACATAAATAAGTACACTTTACATTATCTAAATCCTTTAATCAGCCTTGATTCAGGCAATCCTTGTACTTTGAAATATAAGAGGAAAAAAGTTGAAGGGGAGAACAAGCAAAAGCAAGAAAATTTCCCTTGAACAGAAATTTTTTTGCTGATTTAATTCAAGCTTGTAATACATGTTTAAGAGAATAAACTGGTTGCAAAACACTGAATTTTGTGAAATAAGTCGTAAAACACAAAGAAGCATCACCATTTTATTCAAGTATGTAACGTTATAGTAATGTTCAAGTACTGTAACATTCATTAACTCTTAAAAGATAATGTCACCACAGAGCTAAACTGATTTCATATTCCCGAAAGTGATGGTTCCATGCTACTACTCCTTTCCTATCCTCCTGCAGCACAGGCCATGACTCCCCGTCTCCTCCACGGCGTTTGCCTGCAAGCTCACCTGCCTTTGCCATCAGCCACATCAGGAGCTGATCCTGGTGGAAACACCTATGCATACTTTTACCATTAAATAATGTCGACTTTCACTCATTTTTGTCTGTAAATGGCAATCCTTTCTGCTTGTACGAATCATTATACATAACTGTAGGAAAAGTTTAGTTTGTTTTTTAAGTTGTCACAATGCTTTGAAGATTGAGATATACAAACTTCCTTTAAATTGAAACAGCTACCAGAGCAATTGGAAAATATATCCACGTATAAACCTGGTTTAGCATTACCGTATGATTTACTTTGCTGTAAGGAATTGTTTCTTCCTGCCCTGCACAGCATAAACAAAAGACATTCTTTTCGTGTATTTGTTAAGACACACAACTATAAAAGTTTCACCTCTATATACTCAGTGAAGATGATGGATTTAAGGAGGGAGAGAAGGCAAAAGCAAAATACTTTTATTAAAATATGTTTTACTTACAGGCACAGTTGAAAGAAGCCTTTGAAAATCATCTTTAGATACAGTTTGGCACTTGGTGATTAAGACACAAGATTCTCGGACAACAATCTTGAGAATGTAGTGCAACAGCTCATCATTTAGTCTTCAAAAAATGCAAGAAAGATGTAAAATGTTAATAGTCTAACTACAGTGTATTTTGTATAGCTTGGCTCAAACATCTCTGCAAGCTGTATCACAAATTACGTGGAACCAAAACAAATATCTGTTCAATTTCAGAGATTGACTCAAAAAACCCAAGCCTAAAATGTTTAACAACAATCAATGCAACAAATTACCAGTGATTTCCTACGCTGCACTGATATAAGACTGACTTCTAATGACTCCTAAAACAAACGAACAAACCAGCCAACCCCACAGAAGTCTCCAAGCTTCCCCTAAAATGTCAAACTTCTCCCTTGCCCCGCCAGCAAGATAACAAGCAATTTCAGCGTAATTTTATGCAAGTTTACCCAAAGCAAATAACAACCATACATTATAAATGGGGAAGAGAGGGAGCATATTGTTGCATTTTACCTATAATGCTCATCATCTTCACTTCCAAACCTGTTGTTCTGAAGCTGCTCAGCTAAATTAGTCAGGATAACGTCACGAAGTTGAGAGAGACCACTATTCCTCTCTCCTAAAATGGAACGCAAAAATTTTTGCAACACAGCATTTTACAGAATTAATTTACTTCTATTTCCTCAGATATCTTGCTTAAGACATGGTACTTCTCAGGAATTACTGCATTTACAGTGTAACCCTATTCCCTGTTGATATTACAGGCTGGTAAAACTTACTCTGTACATAGCACTGTTTCAAATTCCAAAGACTTTGACGCATGAACCTGTTCCTATGAAGTAACAAATTATTGTGCATCAACTGCTTCCAAGTCCAGACTCCCGTTTCATGGTGAATGCAAGGAGATTGTTACTCTTTCACTAGGACTAAAGGACTAAAATTACCTCTGGTTACGGTGTAATTGCCATGGGTAACCCTAGCTGCTGACTAGGTGTTCTAAAACACAGTCTGGACAAGAAACATTATTAACCGTGACAAAAGAGAACTTTACTCCTTTTCCATTTCAAACAGCTGCTGATTGAGACAAATCTTCCTTTTCTACACCTAACATATGCCTGACCATGTAGCCATTCAGAAGGGAGCTTCACAATTTGAAGCATTCTGTAATTTCCTAGAACAGGACGTATTTAAAGCAGACTAGCGCTCAGTATTCTGAACTGTTCTCCCTCCAGAAATCGAGGAGCATTTTCACTTTTTGTTTTCAATTACAAAAAACACGCTCAAATGTCAGTAAGACATTCTTACCTTCAGTTAAGACCAATTTCAATAAATTATTGATTTCTGCCTCTCCAGGATACAGGATATTTAAACCAGAGCTAAAGAAAAAATAAAACCATGTATTACTTAACGTATTTAAAACTGAATACAATAATTTCAATGGATACGTGAAAAATGGCATCACAGAATCTCAGCTTAATATCTGATACAACACTTAGAATGACTATGTAGCAGCTTCTTAGCTTCTTCCAACTCAGAAAGGCATCCTCCATATTTTAACATTTCTATTAGTCACAAAACAAGCAGTTGTTTCTCCAGAAATCTCTTGTAATCAACTATATTTTACTGTTTGAGTTCCAAATCTTCTTCAAGAGAAACTCCACGTTAATCGCTTGTATATATGACAGCACAATTGTTTTTTCCATTAACAGACAGATGTCAGAAAAAAATGGAAGAGGGCTTAGAGAATGACCCAAACAACTCTGCTGATGGAGTAAGAGTTGTGGCTTATCTGTGATAAGAACAATGAAAAATGCAAGAAGTCACTATTGTTACAGTTTTATACTTATTAAAGACTGACTCCTTACAGAAGTCTTAGTTTGAGCTAAGCAGAAGACTCTAGAGCGAGCATTTCCAAAACACCACTACCCATAAATAGCCCTCGTGGAGATATTTTCCCCTCTAACCTGTGATGAGCTTTGTCCCTTCTACATGAATTACCACATCAAGATAGATGATCACTAACTCAAAAGGAGTACTTCGTGACTATCTGAAGTGTTGAAACTATTATGCAGACTTTTTCTCTTTTCCTTTTCCCTTTTTTTTTTTCCCCAATAACACTTTCACAGAACAGAAAACTGGTACGTTTTTCAGTTTCACACTGAGAGCAGAGATTATAGCACTTCCCTCCCTCTGGCTTATGCTGACCAACTTGGATACAAACATTGACCAAAATTCTATTGTATTAATTTAAAATTAAACCGCTGAAAACAATTTGAATGTTCACCTATTAAAACATTTTTCAAATAATCTAAAATCTAAGTTAAGTTTAATTTGACAAAGCAGATATTTACCTAATAGCTAGGCAAACCTCCTTCTGAATCTCAGAGCAAATCTGATCCCTTGGTGCCATCAGTAACTGCCAAAGTAACAGGCCAGACCTTCTAACAATATCTCTGTTTCTTTCAGTTTGTGGGCTGAAGAAAAATTTAAAAACCACCTAAGAAAAATTAAACACAACAAAATTAAACACTTAAACATTGCTCACATTAACTCTTTTTCTGCAGTCAGTTTCTCAAACTATTTGTCTAGGTCACTAAAAGTCTCAGAGCCAGAAACTGACTTTGGATCAAAAAAAAAAGAAAAAAAAAAAAAGAAGGAAGGAAGTAACCCCTCTGGATTTTATTTTAATCTGTAAAGGTGGCAATTACACGTACATTCAAATTAGGACTCTTAAATTGGTGTATAAGATACTGCAAAGCCACTGCTAAATCAATCTCCATTAAATTTAATGCAGTGGAGAAAAAACTACCCTAATAAAATCAATGGTTGTCTGTATTCTACAACTTTTTTTTTTTTTTAGTGTTTATTGTAAAGTACATTTAAGATCTCTTGTACCTGAAAGACAACAAGGATGCAGCGTATTATACAAGTATCTCCATTCACCATAGCCTTCTCCATAATGTCACAAATGCTGCAGAGGTGATGTGCTTCAATCGGATGTTGCTTGCCCAAAAAATTTGTTATGGGAAGATTGCTGCTGGCTGCAAGCAGGTTGAGTTGGTGGATACACATAGCACCAACATGGTGCAGTAACTGGTTAATAACCTCATTTGTGGTTGTTGCATCCCCTAGAAGAAGAAACACAGTTCAAACACTGTTTATAGACTATAGCATTAGCATTTGCTTCTAAAAATGCAATATATCATCATTATCATCTCTAACTTCAGGACATCTGCCCACATGATAAACAAAAGAATTACCCACATCGCATTTTAAAATGTGCTAAAGGTAGCAAGAATCTGGAAACTTCCAAACATGTCTTGCTTTTTTTTAAAGCAAAGATAAAAACCACGACCAACATTTCTAAACCACTTTTCAAGAATGAACTCAACTTTTAATAGAAAGTTTCAGAAGGTAGTTTCTGCCTATTTACTCTACGACAGTCGTACATTTCACTTCAGCTTTACATAAAATGCTGACTGGTAGGTTTCCCTCACCTTTGGGCTCCGTAATGACATGACTCACTCCCAGCCTCTGACAGACGCAATGGAAAGCCTGGTTCCCGGGGTTACACCACTGATCAACATAATCATTCGAGCACGTCCATATCATGTTATTCATCGTATCGTAACAAGCACCTAGGAAAAGGAAAATATTTTACACGTTCACTTGTAGAATGTTTATTAGGAAACCAGACAAAAGTGTTTTTATAGCAGATATAAATCCAAATTACTTGCTGTAAAAGTTCTCTGTCACCTGACAGCAATTTTTTAAACAATGCATTGGAATGAAAAACATTAAAAAGATTTCCTAACAAAGGAAAGAAGTAAATGCACATCCCTTTTAATGTTTCAAATAAATGTACAACAGTGTCTGCTTCAGGTAAATACTTCAGTGCTCATTATTTACAAGAGTAAGTACATAACATACAGCATTCCACCACAAACCTATCACACACTGCCACGGTGCACAAACTAAAAATAGCCGAACCTGACATCAGATACCAGTAACTTCTAAAAGAAGTAGAAGGGGAAAGTTTCAAATGATATAACTATTGACAATTAAGTACATTAGAACTTGTTTTAAAGGCCTTGTGGTAAAAAATAACAGCTTTAATAAAACTCACAGTTTGCACAGTCTAATTGTTAAAAAAAATAAAAAAATAAAAAAAATCGTAATCCTAAGCTTAGACACTCATCTCCTGAAAAGGTTAAGCCTACAAACACAAGCAGGTCCAAAACAGCAAAAGGAAAGGGATGAGTGGATCCTAGGCATGACTGTTCTACGGCAGAGGCATTTGCCATATTTAAAAAGTTAAAAAATAACCTGTTTGTCTACATGTTTCAAATGACTGAGGTAAACCTCCAGAAGTTAACATACAATTATACCTATCCATGCATGCTAGAATATTATTTTAAACTTCTTATCTCAAATATTTTTAAGAAATACATTATTTCTTCAGCAACATAAAAACATTGCTTATTAAAATGCTAGCTATGATACGCAGTGTTTAAATAGCACAGACACTGTTCAAAAGACTATTTTACCATACCAAGCAGGTTAAAAAAAAAAAAAAAAATCCTGAAGAAAAAAATCATGAAATTTCAGTCAAAAAGCAATAGGGAAATCACAAATTTCTACAACATCTTTCCAGCTAAGATGCACTCATGTATTTTCAAATATAAAGGTAAGATACTCAGGACTTTGTAGCACGTTACAGCGTAAGCAGGGTATAAAAATCAGACTTCTTTCAAGATTACTTTCTGCTACACTTCTGCACTTCTGTGCAGCTGAAACTGCAAAAGCAAGATACTGGAAATTCCTTCAGGGAATTCTGAAATTTACAAAATTTCACCATAGATATGAAACCTCACCAACTGCAGAGTTGCTTACTGCAAATTAAAATGCAGATAGATTATTTAGGATCTAAGGGCTGGATACATCTAGTCCTGAAATACTCCCAGAAAAGAGATCTACTTCTTACCAAGTCCTGGAACTAGAGCACCACGTCCAAGTGAACTTCCCGCAGCATCAATGAGATCTGCTCGGCTTGTGAACTGCCCATCCGAAATATTGAACACCAAGCTTGAAGCAAGAACTACATTAAAAAAAAAGTTACAAATAAATTTCTGAGAAAAGTTTATTGTATTTCAGAAAACCAAAGTGTATTGGGTTTGTGTGGCAAGGTTTTGGTAGCAGGGGAGGGCTACAGGGGTGGCTTCTGTAGGAACCTCCTAGAAGCTTCCCCCATGTCCTACAGAGCCAATGCCAACTGGCTCCAAGATGGACATGCCGCTGGCCAAGGCCAACTGATCAGGAAGGGCAGTAGCGCCTCTGCAGGAACATACTTAAAAAGGGAAAAGACTGCTGGGGAAAGCAGCAGCGGAGAGGGGATACGACATGAGAGGAACAACCCTGCAGACACCGAGGTCAGTGAAGAAGGAGGAGGAGGAGGTGCTCCAGGTGCCGGAGCAGAGATTGCCCTGCAGCTCGTGGTGCAGACAATGGTGGGGCCAGTTGTCCCCTTGCAGCCCACGGAGGAGCAGAGATCCCCCTGCAGCCCGTGCAGGACCCCACACCGGGGCAGGCGGATGCCTGAAGGAGGCTGTGGCCCGTGGGAAGTCTGCGCTGGAGCAGGGTCCTGGCAGGACCTGTGGACCCATGGGAAAGGAGCAGCAGACACAACATGTGCCGAACTGACCGCAACCCCTACTCCCCATCCCCTGCACTGCTGGAGGCGAGTAGGTAGAGAAATTAGGAGTGAAGTTAAGCACAGAAGGAGGGGAGGGTGGGGCGGAAGGTGTTTTAAGATTTGGTTTCATTTCTCATTATCCTACTGTGATTTAGTTGGCAATAAAAAAGTTAAACTAATTTCCTCAAGTCAAACCTGTTTTGCCCACGACAGTAATTGATGAATGGTCTCTCCCTCTCCTTATCCTGACCCACAAACCTTGCATGATATTTTCTCTCCCCTGTCCAGCTGAGGACAGGAGTGACAGAGCGGCTTTGGTGGGCACCGGTCACCCAGCCAGGGTTAATCCACCACACAAGGACTTAAAATCTGACACAGATGTATCCAACTTACTTTTTAAAGATGACAAAGCACTTGTTCCTCCAAAAAGTGAGCGTGTTGCAGAACTGCCTGATCCACCCGGGGGTGGGACCAACATCACCAAGTACGTTCCACATGTGTATATGGGAGTCTTCCTTAACATCTTCAGTGGCAGCCCACAGCTAGTGTTTGCAGCTGAAATATTAAACAGAAAAAGATAACACAAACATGCATTTCTTCATAACATTAAAACCTCATAATAACAGGCAGCAAACAAGGCAGATTTCTATTTAGGGCTTCAAATAAATCAATGTGGAAATTAATTCAAGCTACATTTTGCAGCATTTAGAAGTTACATGAAGAAGTCACACACAGGGGCCACCTCATAACCCCACACATTCAGCACCAATCCCCAGGAGGACATAAACAGTTTCACAGGTTATTTAACTACAGAAGCAACTTAAAAATTAAAAAAATAAAATAAAAGAAAGAAACAAAAGACAGTAATCTCTAGTTTCCAAACCAGAAGCCTAAAATTTAAGTATAAACAAAACTCTTTTGAGAACTGTATGGTGATAAACATATTGAAAGCAGTATCTTAGAGTCAAACAATCTTTTAACATAAAGAGATCATTTGAGATTCACTATGCATTTACTATTTTAAGTTCTCCTGCTCCACACGAAACGTATACAGTCATAACGATCTCGCTCCTGCCACAGCTGATCAACACTTTTCTGAGCACTCACTAACGAATTCTCCAAGAATAACCACTTCTTCTTCTTCCGTAGCACTCTAGCTGTTAACTGGCAAAACACGGCCTTTAAAACCGCTCTTCAAGCTACCTCTGCCAATTTCCCTGTAAACATATCTATTTCCTGTATAATTCAGTTTTATGGAAATACCCTTAATTGTTTAAAATTGAAGAAAGAAAGCTCACGTACGTATGAAGGAAGATGAGAAGTAATTCAGGATAAACTGAATAAAATCTTATCTTAAGACAAACCTTACAAGGCTCCAGATGATCCTGAAAGCCATCAGTGCTGTTCATTCAGAATTCCCTAATTAACTTGGGTAGTTTCAACAAGCCCATAAAAGAAAACTCAAAAATTGTGCAAATTACCTCATAAAAGCAAAATCACCTCCAATTTATAATATTCAACTTATTTGTGAAAAAACAGTTTCATTTCATAAACTCCAGTCTATTTATGCATAACAATTAGAAGCCCAGTTGAACTGCCAGCAGAGAAATGCAATTATCAGTTTGATCAAGGGGGGCATAAAACAGTCCTGTAACTGAATACTTGGAAAGAAAGGGTGCTACAAGTATTCTTCCCATTTTCCATTCTTAACTCTTCTCACAATCAATGCCTAATTTAGCAAAGGAACTTGTAATTCAAGCATTAAGCAAATACGGCATATACATTTCAAACACTTATTTTGGAAAAAAATTGCACACCTTTTTTTTTTCCCCATGTCCTAAAAGGTTAGTAATTATTAGAATTTATACTCCATGCATTAAGAAACAAGTCCTGAAAAATTACGGAGAGTCAGCAAAACCCCTTCTGACCTGCTTGGTCCTCCTTCAATGTATTGGAGATGGTAGAGCCAGTGAGAGCAGCCAGCGTCGCTGACGGGGAGGCTCTGTACCTAGACAGCCTGCTCAGCAGCATCTCGTTTATGCTCTTTGCGGATTCACCCTCTTTTCTCATTAATATGATTCGTTCCTGTAGAGGATTTGCTATACATACACCATTTTCAACCTATTAAAATGGAGAAAACCAACATTTTTAGATATTGTAATCCATAGCAGACAGATTCCCTTAACTGAAGAGTAAGACTGAGACACAAACTTAAACCTAAACCCTGCTGGCAGAATTTCTTAACCAAAAAAAGTGTTAGAAAAGCTAGACAGATGAGTACTTGTTTTGTTCGTGACTTTGTGGTTCAATATAGTATCTCCTATTTTGTCTGAACTACTTGTCTTAATCTTAAACTTATTTATGGAACTCTACTTTTAACATTTTATCCTTTTTGTATTCTTAATGAGGTTTCACTTCCAAGTTAGGCTATGAAATGCAGTGTAGGCAAAACAATTGCACTTTTAACTTGTGAGACCTGGTTGGCTTTTAACAAAACGAAGCAGAACCACAGAAAACAATGTTTTAAATTCTAATATATTGAATTACTGTCCTAGCATAAAACTTAATTGCTATTTATAATACAATACGTTTTACGTGACAAGACAAGTCACACTGCTGGAGTATGATAGTCGTACGTCCTCTGAAGACAGAACTGAACAATACACCTTCTGTTCTGTTAAAAGTTATTTCATAAACACATTGCAAACAGCTATGCAAATTACACACATCAATATTTAAACCTAGCAGGTGGACTTGAAAATGCTAATATTTAATTAAGCAGCAGTCATGCTACCAACTCGAGAGTCATAGAAAACACGTAATTTGCTTACTGTAAGTTCAAAAACATCCATAAAGACAGAGTGGCCTTTTGGTGTTTTCTCATTGAGGCTTGCAGGAGACCAAATCCAGTAGAAATATGTACCATCTGAAGAAAGATGCACGGTAGTCATAGTACTGCCAACTGGGAAGTGATTTACTGGCATTGGGATTATTTGACAAACCTACGAGAAGGAGAGCATCTTAACAGTTGTTATTTTGAAGTCTGTTCTTACGAGTATTAACAGTGTACTTAATAAATAAATAAAGATCAAGTGCAGTTAGTCCATAAGAGGTTTATTATTGGACATAATAGTACTATTCCATTTATCTGTTATGAAGTGCTGTTCTCTAATGCTTGCCAAATGGATCTACTGCATACGAAAGAGCTTAAGTATCTAAACATTTAACAAACCTAAAAATAAAAGGATCATCTCCTCTCTAATGATTGAGAGCGTACTCAGTACCATAAGGAAAATACACATGCTAAAGAGTAATCTATTTTCTGCAACTTCTCTGAAACATTACGTGAAACTTTGGAAGAAAAGGGGAATCCAAACATTCTCAGTTTCAGGAAACACAGTGGACATAAATGTGCATGTCCATCCTTAAAACCATGGCAGAAAAAAACCCAAAGTAAACAAACTATCCATTTTTACAGAGGATGATAGCTGTTTATCTACAAAACAGACCAGAAACAATACCTGAATTTTGCTACAGGAGAAGAATAATGAGCTGTTCAGGAAGATTATGTTTTCAGTTTCAAAGTCCCTTTTGCTATGGTTTGATTTTTTATCAATGTGATCATGCTGTATTGTAGCTCTTACAATACTATCATGATACAAGACAGCGTAAGTCTGTATACGCATACATGTGCGCACACACACGCACAGATATACACGCCTATACACGCACACTAACACAGAAACAGGGTAACATCTATAACATAACTTACAAGTTCTCTCATGCAATGCTTTCAACGGGGTTTATAAAAAGGCAGTTTCATGAAGTAAAAAGAACAAACTTCAAGAACAAAACTAATTAAAGCTAGAAATGATTGTGATTAATTAAGAACGTTTTCCTACTCTACTATAACCCTGCAATGAACTGTTCCTTTTACCTGAAGGGTATGCTGATCCACAACCTGGAAAAGGGAGTGAGGTTTGTTATCAAAAGAGACAGGCCGATGAAGAAGTTTGCCGTTGCCAAAAGCAACCCACCCAGTCTCCAGCTCCTCATTACGGCAGTACACAAAGCCTCTGGCAAAAAAGCAGTACATTAAAACTCTTTAAAACCCTGGGCTACTTTTTCATTTTTCTAACAAATCACAACCACATTCTTGAACTTTAACTGAACTTAAGTTCAAGTCAGTGCAAGGCAGCAGTTTCTACCGTAAAAGACTCATAACTTCAAGCAACAAAGAAGCAAGAAGGTGCAGTGAGTCACATCTACAGTGATCATTTATATAATGAATAATTAGAAAATAATACTTACAAATTCAGCAATTGTACAACTATAAATTAAAAGGTCTCAAAACTAGTCTATAGTATATCCTTCTCAGCAAAGAATAAAGCAACTTACTATGTATAAAACAAACCAACCAACCATAAAATACTAGCTATTCTGCTAGTATACGTCTTTGCAAGAGGTTAGACTAAACGCCCTCCAAAGGCCCCTTTCAACCTGAATTATTCTACAATTCTAGAGAAAACATACTCAAGAAAAATTTCAGATGAGAAAACCAAAACATTAAAAAAGCATTTAATGAGAATATGCTCTAGTCTGAGAGGTTTACCAAAATAATAACTTTAAAAAAAAAAAACAAAAAAAACCCCACAGATCTGCAACATAGCAAATATTCAACTGTCACTTACCGCAAAGTACCATGTAATCCAGATCCTAATTTGCTTATTCCTCTGCCCACTGAATTAGTTGTATAAAGATAGAGCCCATCTGCTGCAAGACAGCGCCCTAAGTCTGCATCTGAACCAGGGAGAAAGAATAGAGCAGAGACCTCTGTAACACACAATACTGGAAATTCTCCATGGTTGTCACACTTCTGCAGTAACCACCACAGCAACTGAAAACCAACAGATGCTCCTGATGGGTCATTACCCATGGGTCAGAATTATTTTTTTTTAATACTGAATTTATTATGCCTAATTCTAAGAGCTACAGTAACATAGCCGAAGTCCATTCTTTTTACAGTAGTTTCTTCACATTTCTTTTGAGCCTTATGGACACGCTCAGATTATGTCCAACTCACTCACAAGAACGTTAGGGCTATTTAAATCTCCTGTTATTACCAAATAAACTTAACAAAAATTAGGTGCTAGTCACTCAGCTTCTTTTTTTGAGGCAATACATGACATTAGTGCTGTTCTTCCATGATTCCAATGTACATTGTCTATTTCTGAATAATTTATTTCTCTGGTTTTGTGTTCTTATTTCAGTGCTAAAGACCTGTCTTTGGGTAATACAGCCCAAGCTGCTGTAAAAAAAAAAAAAACAACAACCCAGTGAGTTTGAACTGGCTTTTTCTGTACACTATTCAAAACTATAAATACAGTAGAAACTAAACTAGCATACCCAACCACACTCAGGAAAACAAGGCTATTCAACGAAGCTCATTTCAAGTGGAAAATTCCTTTACTGAAATACAAAACAACTTGAATATTTGCTATTGAATGCCTTCCGAGTGACGCACAGGAGCAGAGGACCACTCTCTTCTGTTTCTGCAACAGGTAACGCTGTTCAGAACTCAGGACTGGCAGCAAGATAAAACACAAGCAAGGCTTATGACTACGCAAGCCTTTCTGCTCAGGACTGCTGGTATAACATAACTGCTTGTGGGGAAAGAATAAACTAATACTGAGCCTTCACCTAATCTCTGCTACAACTCTGTGCTTCTCAAAGCTAGTAAGCAGACCCTTCCACCTCTGAACACTGTTAAATTAAGACAAAATGTATTTCAAACATAGCTTTGTCACTTACAAAGTAGTAACTATTAACAATCAAGATGGGACACCCAAGGCAAAGCACTGTAACAGGGATGTCAATAAACAGTCCAGTCCATCTATTTAAGTCACAGGACCTGAACAGTCACTTAGGGGGAAGAAAAAAAAAAAAAAAAAAAATCTAGTGACTCTCATAGCAAGAAAACCTCTTCAAAATATAATGTCCTCATTAAATTTGCAGATAGCCTAAAATGACAACTCAGATTTGTAAATTCCTATGGCGTGTGTTAAGCTTAAGGAGGTGTCATCAAAGCTTGAACCAGTATTTCTAGAGCAATGTGAACTTTCTCATTTAGTGCAAAAATAGTAAGTAAATAAAGCCAAAAAAAAAAAAAAAAAAAAAAAAAAAAGGAATGAACTTGTACTTCTAAAAATAAACACGCTCTGCCAATGATAGCTGCTGAACACAGTGATACTGCACAGGAGGGGAAAAAAAAAAACAACAAACACCTAGTTACTGAAACATTAACAACTGGATAACACTCAAACTTAGTTTGACCTCTCTGCAAAATTCCCGCTGAAGTCAGGGAGGGTCACTGTACCTACTGCTTTTGATGGCTTCCTCCAACCTGATTATTAGATGATTTAATATATAATCTGGTCTCACTTTTCTGAATCCTATTATCTTACATTTAAAAAAAAATATATGCCATACTATCATTAACACACCAGACTTAGAATTTACCATCTTAGTCTTAATATAAAAGATACTTTTTTTTCGATCTGATTCCCAAATCAACTTTAAAAAAAGCAAACAAATCATGTACACACCTACTCAGATTAGCCTACTGACAGTATGTATGACAAGCCAAACAATGAAAACTATTTAATATTCCTGTAAATTAGGTCCTTGTTTTCAAAACTTCAGTTTTGAATGTACTAAGACAATAAAGTGCCCAGACAGTTGCTACCCCCCAACTCATTACAGATGAGGCTTCGAGATACTCCTGTGAAGCCCAGCTTTCTCTCCAGATGTTCCTTCTAAACCCTTCACCTTTCAATTACTTGATACGTACTGAACTTGCTTTTACATTACTTCCAACAGAAAAGGAGAAATCCTTTCCAACTCTAAAGCTTTACATTATTTTTTAAACACTTATCTCTGCAAAAAGCATCTTCTCCTCCCCTACTAATATTGACAGCCATGAAATAATCCACCTTTATTTTCACTGCTGGAACTACTGTTGGCATCAGGTGCAGGTAACATGTCTTCGAAGCCCCAAGACACTATATGCTTTCCTCCAAGCAAACAAGAGGGTGATCCAGGTCCTCCCTCCAAAAGCAACAACCTTTAAGCAGAAAATAAAATAAGATGCATAGACAACAGTGGTAGCAAAAAACCAGCTAAACCAAAAGTTAAGATGAAGATATATTTTAAGTAATTATTCTGTCAGAGTTCAAAAGCCACTTAAAGGAATCATCAATATTTAATTAAAAAAAAACAAACCACCACACCCGGAAAACAATTAGTAGATAGTTTTAAATTTGACTGTCTCATGTTTTCCTTCTGCAATTGACTAAATTTTGTTCTTTCCTAGACCTTTCAATAACTCCAAAGCCTTTTAATCACATTTAAAGACATTTTTTCTGTAAATGCACTCACACAGTTTCGGAGTTGATGTAAAAGTCACAACAAACCTGTATAATACATCAGCCACAGGCAAGGATCCCAGATCCGTCTGTTTCTGTAATAGATGCACTGTATGAACAAAGGTTTTCAGCGACCCTCTAAAAGGATAAGAAAAACATGAATTAAAGATGTCTATTGAAACAAGACTGAATACACACAGACAACAGCATCTATGTAGAATACAATATCCAGTACCATAAAAAGAACATCCAAGATACGTCATCAAGCTTCTTTTCTAATTTGCATTTATTTTCTGGATGATTTTCATTCTTTTGTGGAGGACGTGGAAAGAGGAAGAGAGGGTAACAAAAAGGAAGAATGCCAGCAAACTGCCGCTCTAAATCACACTGTCTTTTCGGAAGAGAAGGAAGCACCATGCAGGTACGGAGATCAGCAGCCATGAGCTGTCTCATAAACACGTGCAGAAAAGCCACCTAAGCACATGATGAAATACAGCAATCTTGCATTATTACAGCCAGCTACTTTCAATTATTTCTTGTAGCTGATTAATCATATTTACATCTTCAAATACAATCTATAAGTCTTCCTGGGGCTGAGCCAAAGTACTAGTAAGAGCTGCTGCAGACATAGCTAGAGATGGCTTTCTTGACTAAAATAGAGAAGACCAAACTAATTATTATCAAAAGTCTGATTACTTTTGCTTCCAAACACAAATTTGGAAACCTCTCCCCTTCTGAAGTGATGTGTTTAAATGCATAAAAGGACTAGATACTTCCAAAACCAAAATTAAACCTAAGCAGAAGTTGTTTCTAATCTTGCCTAAAAGTCTGTTGCTTTAAAATTTTATTGTGATATTTACAAACAGATGGAGTTTGTAACTCTAATTATGATTCTTGTTAATTCATAAGTTTAACACTTTTTTTTTTTTTAGAGAATCTATGAAATTTGTATGTTAATACAGTGGAAAACGCCTGGGTGTTTTTGTTTTTTTTTTTGTAGCAATAAAGAGATACAGAAGTCTAACAAATATATTTCTCAGTTTTTGTTTTAAAGGTCAGGGTATTAAGAAGTCATCATTTTCTGAAAGACGTGGGGGCTTTATTTCCAGGCATAATACCCTAGCTAAATACGAGAGTCCTGACTGAGTCTTAAACATGATAATAGTCAGTTATTAATTGATTTCTTCAGAAGCATGACTGATCAATTGAAGAGATCCTTTCCACGCACTCTGCTCAATATAGCTTTTTGCTTTCTGTCATGCACGGTCAGTCTTAGCTCCTCCTCCTCCACGACCCAAACTCTATTTTCCCCACTGTCATTTTCAGCTGTATGCTTCCACTGATAAATCTCAGCTTGGAGAAAATCGACACTGAATACTTCAAAGCATCTCAATTAATTATTTAAAGCAATATTTACCCTGTTGTTTTATTCTTAGTAACATGAAGCACCCAAGATTGCAAACAGAAATCTCAGTAACAGTCTCATTTCAAA
>WHYT01015785.1:140010-197179 GCA_009806455.1 Tetrax tetrax
CCGCCTCGACCCCGCTTCCCGCCTCGACCCCGCCTCGCGCCTCGACCCCGCTTCCCGCCTCGGACCCCGCCTCGCCGCTCCCCTCCGCGCCTCTGCTCCCTTCCCCCAAAAGCCCCTTTCCTCAGCCCCTCGCCCGTCAGCTGCTCCCTGAGCGCCCTGCCCCTCGGAACCGCTCCCTTTCCCCTTCGGGTCTGAACCCTCGTGGTGCCTCACGTTCCCCGGTTTCTCCCCTCCTCGCACCTCTGGTCACGTTTTTTGTGTCTGCCCCTCTCTCCTTCCAGAATGGCCTCCCTCTCTCCCTTCCCCTGCCTTGCCTACCCCGCACCACGTCCTCGGAGGAATGCTGGCACCTCTCCGGGAGCCCTTTCCCAAAGGACTTTTGAGCAAGCAGGTATGTCCCTTCAAATCCATACCTCCAGGTTTATCTGTGTACTGAGTGTGCCAGAGGGTGCGAAGCAAGAGCTCGCAACACCTCAGAATGTGTGGAAAAAAAAAAAAGAGATCCAAAGAAAAATCGACCCTTCTTCTCTCAGTCTCTCCTTTTTGGGCGCCATCATGGAACCTTCCCCATTTTCCATCAGTCTAATTTCACGCTCACTTGCCTCCGGCCTCCTCCCGAGCCTGTTCAGAGAGGCACCAAGTGTCACAGGCAGCTGTACCTGGCTGTTCAGCAGCAAAGTATGTGCTTGTGAGACAAATCCTGTTAATGAGAAAGACATGATGATAAATGTTAAATATTTTTAGTGCATAATTACTGTGGGGATTCCCGTTGCAAGTGGCTGCTTTTCATGAAACGGTGACTGTGCACAACAGAACAGAGATGGAGTGCTACAGATTTATTTACCTGCTTGATCAGATTAAATTATTTAATATATTAGTGCATTATAACAAATGTGCTGTGGTATTGGAGGAAAAGGCTATTCAACGCTGTAGTAAAATGAGATCTACTGCTAATGCTTTATGTCCTGGTTGGGAAGAAGCGTTTTTTCCATATGATGGGCCACCACTGAACTTGTGACCCACACAAAGCGTCTCTATCACTGACTGAGCAGCATGAGCGTTCCCGCAATGGTGTAGTTTGTCGTTGAGGCCAGCTCAGACAATGTGGAGTTCAGGTAAGTTCATACGAGCAGTTGGTTACAGATCTGTGCGGCAGCTCAGTATATTTGATAGGATATCACTGCCACTCTTGTGTTGGAGAGCAGAAGAGTCTCCAGGCTTGGTTTTATTATAGAAAGAGATATTATTTGCCTCTGCACTGGAGAGTTTCATTTTTTTAACAGGGAGGATATGGAGAGTTGATATCAAAGGTTTTTCTAAGGGAGAGACTGTTCATGGGCATCTGCTGGTTTTGGTCAAGACATGCCCCAGAGAACAATGGCTGCAGATGGGCATATCCATAGATATGAAATCCACCCTGATCCTCCCGCGGGAGCCCTGCTAGCACTCAGAAGAGATGGAATGCTGAGATTTGAAGATTTTATGGCAGGTGGGATGTGGCAGCTGAGTTCTGGCAGTTGAGATAAGATGTGCTCACAAGGTCTTCTTTGAGGAATGGGAAAGCTGCCGAGGTTAGATTAGTCACAATATTTCCCTGCAAGATAGTGACTGGTGTTATTGTTTTGTTACCAGAGTAGGAATTTTACATTGTTTTCATTCATTCACATGAGACAGGAATAGAGGAAGAGAAATGCAAAGTGTGAAAAAAATTCTGTCTTTAGGTTTTGTAGTACTATTGTGGTACTTGTGGAATATCATGGTACTGGTGGAATGTCTTCCACAGAATCAATACAAATAGCTGGGAGTAAAATAGGATGTTCACTTCACAAGCAACGCTCATGCCAGGAAGGCTTGTCAACAGAAAAGATTTGTGGTGTTTTCCAGAGGTGTTTTTGGATGAGCTTTGGATGTATCTGTTGTTCTGCAAAGGACTGTTTCATAGTCTGGGGAACCCCAGGCTGAAAATTCTTTGTCTCCAGCTTTCAAGTGCTTTTTCCAAGGCCTTCTGGACTGCATTATCCCAGAGGAATATGATTGCCACAGTAGCTCCCAGATGGAGAATCAAGGTTTGATAGAGCCGTTGATTCAATCCGCTAATTGCTTTGCAATACAAACCAAGGCCTTCTGTTTGAATAAGGAGCTGACTCAGAGCTGGAAGAGAGGTATGTGTAACTCTGGATACATTCCTACCGGGCTAAGCACGGAAAGAGGTGCATGGCTAAATTATCTACTGGCTAGAGGCTGTGCTTTGTCATTTCACTGGGGGTTGGCGAACAATTTCTCACAGCGAGGATCCTAATAACATGTGTTTTTGTGCTGTAAGTAACCTGAGCTGCCCCTGAGTGAAAAGCAGGCCACTTAACTGTGAATCAGAGATTGTGCAGACATTTTAGAAATCCCTTTGAGCTGTACTTGTGTTCCCCAAGCCGAACAGAGGAGATGTTTACCATTTTATAGTTATTTATTTGCTTATTTGGAGTTCTTCTGAGTTGTATTGATTTGACAATTCAAAGTTAAAAATCAGTTATTGAATTAATCTAACGCCATAAAACTGAGAAATGTGTCCTATCCTGCCTCAGTGCAGGTAAATAAAATAATTACAAGTAAATGTAAGATTTACTAAATTATTTTGGGTGCCCACCATTCAGGAATGAACAGTATGTTGTACAGTCTCTAGGCTTGCATAGCATGGAATGCTGACACAGCTTTCTACGTGAAATTTTCAATATTAAGGCCCTGTAATGAATTCAGCAAATATAATGCGGTTTGTCTGGCATCTGCTGCAGAGGATGTTGTATAATATAATGGAAAAAAAAGTATTATTTTTGTTCTGCATGTCACCGGGAAATGTCAGCCACTGTAACTTCAATGCAGCATTCGGAGGTGCACTGCGATAACTACAAAGAACTCTTGTACTACATTATGGGAGATGGTGTGACTTAAAAAACAGACTGGAACAACTTTGTGACACAAATCGTCAAGCTGAGGATATAAAATCTTTAGCTTGTAAATAGGTTTGTACAGAAAATCAGTCTTTTGCTGTAATTTTTTTTAAGCAGGTGGGTCGGGTGCCTACAGCTGGGTGCCTGCTGCTGTGGCCGTAGTCGCTCCTGCCGCTGGTGGCTGGGTTCTGGAATGAGTTTCGTGCCCTTGGGCTTGTCTGTGCATCACCGTTCCTGAGATTTACCCGAAGATGCTCGTGGTCTATGGGCAAAAATTCAGTTTTGTGAGCTGAAAATGGAAATTCATCATTCTTACCTCAAAATGACTATTTGCCTATTGTGTAAAGGAATTTAAACAAACATTCTCTCACCTTCCGGTTTAATTTTATATCAACAGCTATAGCGTATGGTGGAAATTCTTTTCATCCTAAGGCTTTGCTGTACGTCTTTCTGTTAATTTAGAAATGGCAGTTTCAGTTTTAATGAGCATTGTGGCACTAAGAAATGTGTGAAACAGATGAAATAGCGGCTATTTTTATGTGGTCTGCAATAACCAGATTTCCATACTGTGAATCCTGGCTCCTCTGCCTAGTACATGTTATTTAGAGAGCCCGAATGCCATAATTAATAAGGCCACTGTGCAAGGAACACTGGCATTTCTTGGCACTCTAACTGTGATTAAAAAATACTGTTTCTTCATTTTGCTCCAAGTAAGACTTAGAGAGGACTGAAGTGGAAAAAATGAGTATTTGACAGAGGAGAAAGAATAAACTAACAAGTGAAATATAATAATGTCAAACTTCAGAAATATGTTTTAATTGCAAAATAAAAATATTCACGTTTTTCTCAGTTTGGTATGTTAGCAATAATCTCTAAAGAAGGCTCTGACTGATAGCAAGATTGGCTTGAGGAAGGAAGAACAAATAAAAAGATATTTTTATAAAAATTAATAAGGACAATTTTATTATGGGAAACATGAGTATGAATCACCTACCTTGCAAACATAGCCTTAGTTAAATTGGACGTGAAAGAAATGTAAATTACAGAATCATAATAAAAATGCTGGATTGTTTTCTTGGAGGCACCCTAATCCGGTGCTGTGACCCCAGCTGTGACTGCACTGTTTGTGACAACACTTGTCACATCTAGAGTGACGGAGGCTCCACCTGCAATCTCTTCCATTGTTGAATTGTCATTACAGTTAGGGAGTCTCCTAATGCTAAATTGAACTTGGGTTGCTGTAATTTAAGCCTTGTCATTTTTTTTCAGCTTTTGTAGGCACAGAGAACAGCTGTCGTAGACACGGAGAACAGTTTATTTCCTTCCTCTTACGTGCAGCCTTTTTCATGGGTGAAGGCTGTCACCACAACTCCTCTCCATCGTTGCTGCACTAAATCATCCCCATCCTTTCAAACTTTCTCTGTAGGCCATACACTCTCAAAGTCTGATCATTCTTCTGCTCCTTGGGATTTCCTCCAACTTGTCCACATCTCTCTCGAGCTGCTGGTACTTTAGATGAAGCCCTGCCAGCGTGAAATGCTTTGGACAGATTCCTGTGTCTTCTATGCGATACTCCTGTTAAGTGTCTCACCATCGTATTTGCTTTCTCTGCAGCTGTGTGATATTGTTGACTCATACGGGACTTGTGAATGAAACATCCTTACTTAAATTCTGTTTGTGGTGTTTCACATGCAGAAACAAAGAAGGCTGGCATTTAGCGTTACTCTCGGTAATCTCGTGTCTCATTTTCTTATTCAAGAACTTCACGCCAGTAGCCTTTTATGGAGGGAAGTATTTAAATGCTGCCCATCAGTGAGGAAGAGCGGATGGGAGCTGAACAGATCCCTTAGTGGTTGTCCTGAATTTCTGAATCTCTAATGTCTCAGAAGACTCATTATTAATATCCAAAAATAGGTAGGTTTTAAATACAGCTGTTCAGTGCTGTTTTAAAATTCAACCTCCCTGAAAACTGGTGCAGTAAAACAAGGGAAAAACAAATGAAAAAAAAAGTCTGCTACAATATTCTGCTCAATGTTGTAAAAATACAAATGTAACAAAGTGGATTTATATAATTCATACAAATTAGTACAAGGTCCACTTTATAAAGTGTTTTTCAGGGTTTACAATGTTAAACTGACAAAATCCCTCATAGCTTGGGCGAGATCTGAGGGTTTTAAAATTAGTTCTCGAGAACGAATTAAAAAATGGTAGTTTAGTTTTAGTATGCTGCAAGATCTGCAGTGTTTTCTTCCTGGTATAAAAGAGAGGAGGACTGCTTGGCAGTGCTATTGTAATGCTGAAAGTGGTCAGGATGGAGATGGGGCTGATGCTTAAACACAAATCCAAAATAAATCTTTCATCAGAACTACCTCTAGCTTCATATATACTGTGCATTGTACATCAAGTTTTATTTAAAACTCTTGGAAAGAAAAAGTGACGTAAGCTGATTTTCTATTCGACTCTCAAGAAATAGTTTGAGTTTCTACTTCTGTATTTCAATAACTTTCTATCAAGTAAATTGGTTGAAATGCTAATCCTGCAAATCTCTGTGTTTGAGAGCTATTCATTGATACCAAGAAAGAGTTCCAGTTACCTGACACAGAGCATACAGACTTTTGTTTTTTTCTTCTAGGATCATTGCCTTGTTACTCAAAGATGTCCTTTGTTCCAAAGCAGACATCTAAAATAGCCTTTTTTTTTTTGCTATTTTGTGTTAAAAAACCTCAGCTTTAATTTTAGGAAAAAGTAATCTCTGATGAGAACAGATCAGTTAAACACGTTAAAGCCCTCTTGTCTTTAAATTAAATATATTTTCCTCCTTTACGTTAAATAGTATGAACACAAACTGTTTTACTTCTTGCTTGTATTTTAAGGGGAATTACGATGTAAAGTCACCCTCAGTGCACCACACAGAGAATTCAATGCATTAACCTCTGGGTCACGCTGCTGTGCAGGAAGGGGCAAACAGGATGTGAACTCCCTGCCCAGGAGTCCTGCGGGAGATGGGCGCGGTGATCTGCCAGGGTTTGCGTCTGATTCATCAGGCTCCCTGAAACCTTCATTCAGCGCTGACTGAAGCATGTTGTCAAACCTGCCATCGCGCTTCCCGGGGGAGGACAAGGATGTTCGCGGCACCAAAGCCTGGTGGAAACGTGAGGCATGGGGATGGCAGCTGCGTGGCGAGGCGGGGAAGCATCGTACTTCTACTCACAGGTGCTGAGGAGGGGAAGAGCTCCAGTGGCCGGGCCACCGACACGCTGCTGTGGGAAATCTGCCCACGGTAACTAGCTGGTTAACTAGCTGGTTAACTTCATGGTGTGGGTGGGGAGGCTCGGTTCATGTTACTTTATATTGAACAGGAGCTGTATTTTACCAAACTTATATCCCTAGGAGAAATGAGTTCTCTCTCCCCGTTAGGGTGGATGGCCCTACACAGCCGTTCTTTTAAAGTCGACTGAGAACTGGGCAGAGTTTTATGGAATATTTATTAAAAATGTTTAATCCCAATCAGAATAAAAAGCTGACATTTTGACATTCGCAAGGTAACATTTCAGGGGAGAAAAGTACATTTTAGGAAAATTTACTTATTTTCATTTCCTTTCAATTTTACTTTTTATTATGTAAGAAATTTATTTAATCCATATGTTATATTGGTTTAATGTATTTTTATTTTATATAATTTATTCATATTTTTATGCTTAATAAAATTAATATTGAGATGAAAACTCAAAAAATCTATTTTAACATTGTACCTTTTTTTTTCAAAATGATGTTTTCTTAAATATGACTCGTTCACAGGATGAGTTGGTTTTGATTACTGGCAAATTTTCTGCCTACTGTACATTTTCTTAAAATCTGCCATATCATTAAAACTGGCTTAGGGTCAATCTCTGTAGTGTTGCAGAAAAATACTGTTGTGACATCTACAGGAGCTTATATTTTATTTATAATTTATTTATCCTTATTTATATCACTACTGGCAACAGTAATGGAGATTGAGGAGATTTTTACCTTTTTACATCCTTTTTACATCCCAGTCATCCCATCAGAACCACAAATAAAAGCTTCCCTGTACAGCTTTTTTCTTTCACTCTCACTTTGGGATGGATGGTCTGCGCTGGCACAAAGCCACGAATACAGGGAGGATTGTGTTGACTTGTGAAAGTATCTGCCCGGTCTGAATTTCCCCGATTCTGACAGACACTAAGACACTAGACAGTTCTGTCACTCTTTTTTTTTTTCCTTTTAACTTTAACGTTGTCATGTTTAACTTTAACATGGCTCCCTGAACTGAACTGAACTGGTACTCGTAAGTAAATGAAAAGTCAGAAGAAAGGAGAGGTAGCCCAGCGTGCTCATAGCCTTTGTGTGCTAGTGGAAAGATGTTTCCCACGAACTGTAGGGCTAAGGTCAAGAAACATCGGAGTTAACTGCTAAGGGTATTCTGTAGCATCTTTCTTACATAAATATCCCATCATATCTGTTTGTCCCATGTGTAAATATTTGCACCAGGCTTCAGTGTTTTTCTGCTGTGGTAATAATCAGCCTACCCTAACCAGATTTCCAACTGTTTCCATTCAGGAGCTACTTTTCGCAAATAAGGACGCTTTTCCTCTGTGACAAAGCAGAACTAATAAAAGAAATTGAAATTAATGCATCTTGGCTTTTTCATTTCTTGTTGATAAAAGTCTGGATTTGTTACAGAGAACACTTCAGGAGTGAAATAAATTATAAGTTCTCATGGCTTTTTAGAGTACCAGAAAGACAAACTATCTAGGAAAACTTGTAAATCTTACGCTAGTTTGATTTCATTCATATATCTCAGTCTAAATCCATGATATGGTAAGGTCAGGAGTATTTTGACATTTAGAGTTTAAAATACATACAATAAATACAGTAAAATGAAATGTATGAATAGGTAAGTGGGTGGAAAGCAGGGATTACTATGACTGGTAAGCATTTGTCTATACTATTTTTTTCTTATTATCTGTAATTCTGTAGCAGATGTAAGCTTCAGTCCAAAAGAAAATTTTACTGTGATGTTTTACAGACACAGAACAAAAACTGCTTAAAAGCTGAACAGGAAACACTGCCTGGATAGCTGCATTGGGAATGGATCACTGCGTTTCAAGAAGCCGATGGATAGGCCGGGGAAGGTCTTGAGGAAAGCTGATCTCATGGTGCAGGATGAGACAGTTTTCATAGTCCCTTTGCTATTTTCTGTATTCTATTCAAAGTAATTTTCATACTAATGGCAGGGAAAAAGCAGAAGGACCTGGAGGAAGGAAAAAGACCAAAAAAAAAAAAGGCAGCTTTGGGAATGTCATGTAATGGCTTGTCCACAGGGAGAAGTAGTGATGGAGGAATTACTCAAAAATGGCAAGAAGCAGGATTCTGCCAGCTCGTTTCCATCAGCCATGTTTTGTAGGTGTCATCCAGAATGAAAGACCTGAGGCAGCTGTTTGCTACAAAAGGCTAGAGCTGGGTCTTTGTAGAAGTTTTAGAAAAAAGGTATGCCAGTCCTGACAAAAAAAAAAATCTATTCAGTCCCCCATGCCGAGTTAGCAACGTTGGGAATAAAACCCACAACTCATTACATGTTATTCATCCGGAAGTGACTTGCCTTTCGTAAGCACATCTCTAAGTAATGGTAACTTGCGAGGGTGTTATAAAAGAGATAACAGTCACTAGAGAGTCTGAAACAACAGGATACCAAAGAAAGAGTCAAAGCAGGATTTTAAATGAGAATTTTAAATGAGGTGGCTTTTGAACTTATATTTGTCTTTTACTTGAAATTCACAAATCAGTTCCAAGATCCTGTGAAGTCTTAATTAGCAGGTTTTCACAGGCATTGCAGCACAAACTACCCTTTCTCCTAAGAAAAGGAAGCCAGGTCAGTGAATCCCTGGCCTGAGAAAATGCTGTAGTCTGTACTGATTTTCTCTTCAATGGTGACAAGCATTCGAAACAAACTTAAAATTGAAAGCCACTAATTGAGAACTGAAACCATGCAGTGCAAATTGGAATGCCTTCTCCTCTGGGGAGAACAATTTAGCTCTCTGTGTGGTGGTGTTTTGCAGTTGTAAGTGCCCACATCTCCAAAGGTGCTCTTCCCATAGTGCCTGCCTCCCCTTCCTTTCTTTCTTGAAGCATTTCTTCTGTTCTTTCCAGTATTTCTTTCCTCTAATTTCCAGCCTACTTTTAAAGGAAAAGTAAGAACTATCATCCAGTAAAGTCACAGAGGGTATGCAACTTGATGGGATATAAATATGAGGGAGATAAACAGAAAAGGATATAGATGTCTCCTATGGTTTTTTAGGGAAGGGATGTTGCTGATTTCTGTGAGAAGTGCAGTCTTCCTATGCTTACTGTGACTCACCTGTTTTTCCCTCTGTTCCTCACAGCCAGATGGCATAAACCAGTAAAGGCCAAATAATTCATCATTCCACAGACTTGTGATGGACTGGCCCTCGTACGAAGCCAGGATGGTCAGAAGCCTTTTCATACTGCCACAGGTAGGGCAGTTTCATTGTGACATCGAGAAGTTGAGTTTATGAGTGTTTGTGTTGGGTTTGCTAAACCATGACACTGCTGCCGTGGAACGTCAAGTGCTAATAAAATCCTGGTCTTGACAGGTAAAAGTCAGTCTTTTCTGTAATTGTTTTATAAACCTTTGACTTTATGCTTAACAACACAGCAGTGTTTATTTAAAAAGAACAACATCACAAGTAGCCTACAGATAAACCATGAAGAACAGCTAATTGCCCTTCAACTAAAATAACTCCGTGAGCAATCAATCAACGGAAGAACTGAGAGCAGTGCTATCTGTCAGTCATCCAAAGCCAAGTGACTATTTGGAGGACTATACCACCATCACCACCTTCATTAGATTATTGGCTCACAAATAGCATCAGCCCAGCCTTTCGCATGCAACAGAGTGACCACGTTACGTGTTTAGTACTCGTTCCTCCGTTCTTCCGGATTGTTGTCACATGGCTGTCGATGGTGTGTGACAAACATAAAAAAGCCATTTCTTAGGCTTGGTTATCCAGTCTACCCAGGCTTGGTGCGGTGGCCAATTGAATGATGCGAAAAATTGCAGCTCAGGGGGAGGATGGGAAGAATGATGGAAATTCTAATGAGCGTTCTTATAAATCCCCAGGAGATGGCTGCACTGGCTGGCTCACGCTGGGACGCCCTTCTCAGGTACTTGTGAAATCAGCTGTTATTTCAAGTAAGCCCAAGCCACATGATTTGTGATGTTATTTGTATTATTTTCTTTTTTTTTTTTTAATTTAAGCTGTTAGCTAGTTTGGAGATTAATGGGTTGCCTGTGCTAGAAGACAGTTACATGGTGACGCTAGACATTGCCTTGATACAGTCCTGTTTATTCACAAAGCATGAAAAAGGTCGTCTTTCCTAGAATGCTGGATTAAGTAAACCACAGTGCACAGTGCTTTGACCAAAGCCTGTATTTTGACAAAAAAAAAGCAGTGCGCTCAAAGTTTTCTCTTGCATCAGCAGTCTCAAGACGCAGTTTTCCTTTTTCTCCCTCGGTGTCCCTCGTATGTGCATGTGTTTGGGTTTTTTTTCTCTCGCACAAACACAAAGCTCCAGATTTCAAGTGCCCTTTTTGCACTTTTTGTGTCAGCGCAGAGGGAAGCCATGTGGATAATGTACAATGTACAGGAGCTTTGCCATGCGCCTGTCAGTTGAGTAAGAGTTGCCGTTGTTTGAGTTCTCTGATTCTAGAGGGGCATGTGTTTATTTTTTGTGCTTATTTTAAGGAACAGTTATGGTTACCCACTGATTTCTGAGATTCCATGAAACAGATCTTCATTTCAGCTTAGCAGGACATTCACAACAGTGATTTGAATGCTGATTTTACCTGCACATCTCCAGTGAAACATTTTGAAGGTGCATCATTCCTTTTAGTGCCTTCATATTTCCTTGTTCAGAAAAATAACCTTCCTCCCTTGCATATCAAGAACATAAGCATGCTGCCTAGGACAGTTTCGTACATTTTGTCTTTGCATTTTATTTCCTCATGTGAAAATGGGCATTTGGAACAATAGGATGCATGTAGAGCACACAGTGATATCTGAAAGCCTTAATTTTAAAAACAATTACATCCTAAGTGCATCTGTCTGTCAAGCGCATGGAAAGCCTCTATATCAAGTAGGACTGACAAAATAGATGAAGGTCTAATTGCTTCTGGTTTAGTCTCCTGTTTTCTTCCTGAGGTTTAAAGCCTTTCCTAGTGCTACTTGGTGTGGTTCTCTGCATGCTACTGTCTTGCTCCAATGGACTGAATAAATCATTTTACCTTTGTGTACAGTTTCTTGGTGTTACAATGGCAGTTTTTACCTCTGCTGGGTGTCACGAGGCTGATGTGCTCAGTGTATGTAAAGTATTAGAAGTTGTTTGTTATGATCATTAAAAAAAATCTGCAGGCAAAGTGCTAGGAATGGCTAATTGGGAACACAGACTGTCATCAGAGACTCCAAATATTTTAGCTGTACTGTCCTGTACAGATATAATGGACTAAGCTCTGCAAAATATGACATTACAACTGATAAATAGGACTATGAAAACATTTATTCCTCATGCTACCTGTGCCAGTCTTCAACACAACTCCATGTTTTTATTTTTTAGTATTAAATATTGATTGGATCTCAGTAGAGGAAGATTAGAATAATGGATCAGGTCCCCTCCTCAGTGTCATCCAAGGATAGATTTTTTATTCTTTTATGTACTTTAGAGCATTGTCATAAATTGCATGTCTGCGTAAGTTTAACACGCTTCTTGAGGCCTAATATGAGAAAGTATTACTGCTATTCTGTGAACACTGACCTCACTGAAATTAAGTGACTTGCTCAGAATCACGCAGAAAATCAATACAGCTGAGAAAAAAAAAAATTGAATTTCTTTAATCTCAAGTAATATTTTGACTACCATGCTTCCTCTCTCCTTATCATTATTACTACTAGTAAGTGTTTATGTCTGGTATAATGTGAACCATGGTGCAGTCATAGAAGTTGCTGGCTGTATGTACAATCTGTTACGTAAAGGCATTTCCACTGAGAAAGGTAAACATTGAAATCGTGGGAGAAAAACAGGATAAAATGAGACAAAAAAGGAAGTCAGCTAACAAAAATGGTTTTTGACTCTTCATCTGTGAGGTCAAAACTGGTCTGATCTACAAACAACAAACAAACTATGATAAATCAACTAAACAAATAAGAAATTTCATGGTTGCTTGTCGGCAAGCATGTCAAATTCCACGTATAACCATCACAAACCAAGCCTCTTGCATGACTCAGTGCAAATGTTGACCACAGCCAGTGGGACTGGCTTGCTTTGCTCAATTAGTGGCTTCCTGAACAATGAGGAAGAAAATAGGGAGAACTATTATGAGTAAGATCCTTGTAAAAATATGGATTGAATTGCTCTAATTGCTTAAATAATGAGTTGTCAAGTGCTTAGTGCAGATTGTAATGCAGGAGAGCTGGAGAAATCAAATTAACAGGTAAATAGTTCCCCTTGTCCTGCATCCTCACGTTCCCACACAAGTCACTGGAAACTTCAGATGCTGTCTCCAAACCAGAACAGGAGCAGGAGCTCTTAATCCTGTATCCGTATGATCATGTCATTTATGTGACCTGCCGCTGCAGGACAATAATGCCGGAAGAAAGCGTAGTGGAGTTTACATGACTCTCCTGCGCAGTTCTGGATCTCTTAGAGAAAGATGCCCATGTGTCTGTCTTCTAACAGTAATAGCTGATAAACCCACAGAGCCACTGATATTTGTGGATTGGTATGCTGCTTAATTCCCTAAACAGCACAGGACAATGGTGTGATCTCTTATCCCAATGGAACTGTGAGAGACCTCAGTAACACTGCTTTCACGGTGCGCCAGGGACAGGGCAGAACTCTGCTCTCCGCTTTCAAACTGAGCAGGGGAATTGCTCGCCTGGAGTTTTAAGTGCTGGTTAGAAAACAGTTTTGATCTTAAAAAATGGTTGATTTTAATAAGGAGAGACCAGAAAGCCCTTTTCACTGAAAGACAAGAAACAAAATGTACTGAAAGAAGAATATACAGAGAATCTGGAACAAGTCCTGTTAGTAAAATCCATTTGGATGGGGTTTCTGATGCTGGAAAAGTTTAAAATGGGATGGGAATGGGCATTTGGAGAAGAGCGGAAGGAGTTACCTAGCATTTGCTAGAGGAAGGCTGCCTAGACCAGCACTTCTCTGTGAATGGTTTCTGAGCTGATCTTGCCTACATTTTCTATGAGGCTAAAGCAGAGGTTCTCCCAGGTGGTGAAGACAAAGAAACTGTCCCCCAATTCTATTTATTCTTTACGGAGCTTGTGAAAAGATCCAGACAACTTTTCGCAGACGTGGGGCTGGGTATATCAGTGGTAACAGTTCTGTGAACTAGGAGGAGAGGAAGGGCAGGGATCAGGTGGGAACATGCTGGCGGGAAAAGGTTCAGCTGCCCCTGCATGACAAGGCAGATCCTATAGGTGTCCTTCAGCATGGCTCACTGCTGGACATCTGAACATTTGGCATGTTTTCCTCAACACCTGGCCAAAATGGTAGTGTGGTAGTCCCGTAAAAACACTTCCGCATTCCAGCCATAGCATCTTCTCTTAATTAAAGTTAAAACCAAGTGCGTCGCATGTGAAATGCTGAAGGTAGTATTCTCCACAAGCCTGGCACTGGGAAGTACTTTGCCTTGCAAAAAAGGCTCGTGTTCTCCTAAGGTTTGTAGTCCCAGAAGCAAAGCTAGGGTCTGCCTCCCTGAGACTGCCGGCCAACGCAGCAGCTGGGACATTGCCTCTCTGGGCTGGACTGAATCCACCAGGTCATTTCACAGAGGCAGCTAATAGGTAAAAATAGGTGCCTTTAGATAATAAGGCATTGCATCCTATTACCAATTCCCTGAGAAAGCCAACATCCCTCTATCTTTCCTCTCAAAAGGATGCTTTATTATAATTACATATCACTTTATTAGGCAGCCGAAGCAGAGAGCACATTTGATGCTAATGAAGTGCTGCTGTGGTTGAGTCTGTCACTATTTTTGGACCTGCACATCTCCAGCACTTTTGATTGGGTGACTGAGGCTTTGGATGTCTCTAGCTTCTTCTGTGGGGGATGCTCAGTGAAAAGCAATGACTCAGCTAGCCAGGACTGCAGAACTGTTTACATGCTCAGAATGAGAAAAGCTGCGGGACAGCAAGAACGCACACAAAAGCTCTTTATGCCGTGGAAGTATTTTTCAGGTAGCGGACAGCGTTGTCTATATTGAAAAATCCTTCTGAATATTCACTTTGTGTCTGTGTTGGTCATCTGTACAGTCAGTCCTTGTTTTTCTTCTTTCCATCCCTTACCCCAGAGCGTTTCAGAAAAAGCCAGATTTCACAGAACTCGAGGAAAATATTTTAGAGGTTAAGAGAGAGACAAATCACAGCTGTCCACTGGCTGCCTTTCTTGTGAAAGATGAAGGTTTTGCCGTCTCCATTTTCTGCAGCAAAGCCCGAGGAGCTGCTCGGCACTGCGAAGGCATGATTTGGTGTTAAAATTTGACTTAACAGCTAGCGCCCCCAGAAGCAGGCCTGCTCCCACGCCCCTGTGTGCCGACATTCATCTGGTCCCACGGTGACTCAGTTCAGGGTCTAAACCAGCACGAAAATACTCATCCCTCCCTCCCTCTCCCCACCTTGCAGGGCTGTGGTATTGGTCACCACCCTGTCAGACAGGTGACAGGGCTGGGGTGAGGGAGGCGGTGGCAGCACGTGAGGCCGTTTCCCATACCAGGCCCTATTAAGACAAGTGAATTGTATTACCAAATCACGTCCTGACAGCACGCGGCGAGACAAAAACTACCCGTTCAGTAAACAAGGCTAATGGTTCCAAGTATCATTTCACCTCTTCTGATACACAAATGAGGAATGTGTCAGAGTAATCAATAATTATAGAAAATACCACTGTATCTAAATGCCTAGTTATTCTTAAGACATCCTATCTTGTTCCTACACCTTCCCTGTTCCCAGAGGGGAAGGGAATGACTGGAGCACTAGTACCTCTTAAGTTTTCTCTTAGACTGCAACTGTGTGACCGCATCTCGGTTTGCAGACTTTGTGATAGCAGCGAGATGCGTGCAAGACCTTTGTATCTTTTTAGAGCTGATTTGTGTAAACAGGTCAGTCCCACCACTGCAGTAAGATCTCACATCAACTTAAGCAACCTCTGACTCTACCCCTTCTCCACAAACTACATACAGCAGAAGATGTAACTCATCACAGACATCGTTCCGATGACAGGGAAAAATAAAGAATATCTTCCCTGAGCACTGTGGGGCAGAACGTGGAGGAGAGCAATGAGCCAAGCACCCAGCCAGCAGGTCTGCATTTGGACAAAGCTTGCTCACTGGCTCCCTCTGCTGAACCACTCATATTTAATATGTTAATTATCGTGAGGAAGATGGTGGAACAGCAACCAGCGCTATACACTTCCATCCTCTTAACACCAGCCAGCATCAGCTGTAAAGATTATAAAGATGCACATAGCCCCTCAGTGCAAGGATCCGCCGAGCAAAGTGTCCTGCAGGCATCTGGAGTGTTTTCATTGACTCTGGAGCACTTGAAGCCCGATTCCTCCTTGCCAGTGAACGTGGATAGCATGTGACATACAGGCTTCCACCTCAGTGAGGGCTGTGCTACTCCCTTTTCGTGAAGCTCGTTGCATTTGCCGAAATCTCTACTCCCTGCCAAGTTTGACCCCATTGGCTACTTTCAGCTAAGAATTAATGGGAAGACAGATGGTGCGGTTATATAAGCCCTGTTTCCTGCATAACTGGCTAAGAAAGAGCTCAAGCATGCCAGATTTGTGAACATGTACATCCTCAGTTTTTGTAAGAGCAGAGCTATTACCACCCAAGCATCCTCTTCCAGATATCTGGTAACTGACCTCATCAGAGAAAGAAAACAGACAGGACTCGCTTTCTAAACTCTCTTTCTGCCAGTTTCTCAGGTGGGAAAAAATGCTGAGACTCTGTAAGTCTCCAAGGATAGAAGAATACTTGCCTTTCACAGAAACAGCTTCTGCTTTTTAACTCATTTCTGAACCTACAGAACATGGTTTTGCTTTTTGATCTAAGCAGATATTCTTCCCAACTAAAAGCAGTACATCCCACATGGATAAACAAAAAACAGGGGGAAAAAAAAAAAAAACCACAAACAAACAAACAAAAAAACCCCCACGGATTTGGGAAGGGACATACATTCCAAATTTTGGTATGGTTCCAGGAGTGGTTAAGTTACCCTGCAGAACTCAGCTCTGGAGCATTCCCAGTGTTTCCACTTCAAAATGCAAGGTATAGCTCCTGAAATGCCCTGAAAAGTTGCTTTATTTGCTGATGTTTATGTGGTGATTGATGGATCAAAGCTGTTCATCAGAAAAACCATCTCAAACAAAGCTGAACGCAAGCTTTAAAATGCTAATGAGTTACCTAGCAGTGGTTTGTGCTAAGACCTGGTTCTTCACAAAAGATACTTGAAGCATTGGTTTCAGCACAGGAAGGGTGCAGAGAAATCCACCAGCACAGATGTTGAGCTCGATTTTATTCTGCAACGTGTCCTCATGGGTCAGTCCAGTACTTAATAATCGCTATTCCAAAAAGAAAATCTGTTGTGGGTTTTTTCCCCCCTCCCAACTCATTCATAGTTAAGAAAGCTGAACGCACGTTTATACTAAAAAAGTTAAAAAAACCCCAATGACTACCACAAACCCAAACCAAAAAACCAACCAACCAAAAGCCCTACACACAAAATTCTAATAAGCTGCATACAGCCCCCACCATTTCATGCCACAAGCGGTTTTCCTGTCTGTTAAGTAACATGCATCGCATGATTTGTGCAACACATTCTCTTATGGATTGCAATGAAGACACCAGAAATCCTTGCTTTTTTCCCTTCAAATTTAATGTGGTGCTTACAGAGCAGTTAGAACACCAATTTGTGAGGATAGACTCCATTCGAGAGGCTGAATGTAGAACGCAGGTACCCGCGGAGCTGAGGCACCTTCTTGATTTGTGCCAGGATCTGCGAATCCACTGCCTTCTGGTCCGTCTTGCGTTGCTCCGTTATCTCGTATTTCTAGAAAGTACAAATAATAATGTTAAAATCCTGCAGATCTTCTATAGACAAGAGAGAATTCAGGGCAAACTCTGAGTTCTGGCATTTTCAAGGAATCTTTTCTCCGTTTGTTCTAAATATGGGGAAGGTGGTAGGAGACCGGAGGTGGCAGAGAGAACCGAAGCCAGTGTTTGGCGTACTTGGCAGGTATCAGAGCCAGCAGCGTGCTGTTGGCAGGGTCAAAACAGTAAAGGTGTTTCTCAGTCAAAAAAAAAAAAATTAACTGGAATAATCATTGCTGCTGTTCTGCTAAGGTAGAAGCAGAGGAGATTCCCCAAATTTAAAAGGGGTTTATCTCAATGCTGGTGTATTAATTCATTTTAATGGCATTAACTCACTTTACTGAGGACCACTTAATTCTCCATTTGTTTCTTGGTATTTCCCCCTTTCCCACCTGGCTTCAAGTCACAAGGGCTTTCAGAAAGAATGAACAACCATGTTCCTTACTTCTTTCTCGGTGTCAAAGATCTCGCCTTCCTGGTGCTTGGGCTTACGCAGCCTCTTCTTCTTAAAGTACGCATCGGTGAGATGCTTGGGAATTTTCACTCCAGAGATATCAAGCTTTGTAGAGGTGGCAATAACAAATTTCTGATGGGCCCTACGCAGAGGGACACGGTTGATAACCAAGGGTCCTAAAGGCAGAGGAAAGACAGAAGAGAGAACAAGGTTAGCCTTCCCGGCAACAACCGCTGCTTTTAAGTTGAATTTCTGTAGTGTCCGAGATAACGAGTTTCTTCAGAGATACCTACAGCTAAAATCTGAACAATCAACAAAACCCTTCCCCACAGCCTCTAGAAAAGCCAAAAAATGCTTTCTGATCTCTTCCAGGTAGTCAGTTACGCTTAGTATCTCCCCTCCACCTCAATCACAGAACGTGATTCCACTTAGTTACATGAATACACAATGCGCCAAACCATTCGCACGCACATCTGTAACACCTGGACTTAAAACCAAACCCCACTCCACCCCCCAAACAAACAAAATAATCACAATTAAAAGTCTTTTACCTGTAACAAGCAAAAGGCCAGTATCAAGCTGCTTCAAGAAGATGACACGCTGAAAAGAGATGAGATGTGACATCAGTGCTCAGGTCCCAGCACTGAAATCCTGCGACCGAGCCGGGACTGTGCCCACGCTCGGCCTGTGTTACCAGTATAACCATTGACAAAGCCTCCAGCCACAGCGCAACTGCGCGACCTGAGAGGAGAGCACCACAGGGGCCAAGCTACCAGCACTTCTCTGAGTACGACAGATCGCGACTCTCCATGAGCTCCATCACTCGAGGCTCAGCCAGGCCAATCAGTACCTTTTTTATTCTTTGTTCTCCAGGATGGCAGGACAGCCTTCCTGCCACTCCCATTCTTTTTCTAAGTTAAAGGCAAGAGCTAGATAGAAACCAGAAGGGCAGCACAACACATCACACGGTCAGAGCCATCCCCTAGTTAAATTTTTTTTCCTTCTAGGAAACATTATTAAGATGAAGAATACAGCTTAATTTAATAATCAAGTACTACCCTGATTATCAGATTAAGAGTGAAAATGGAATTCTTCCTTTGCCATGGATAGCCTAAGAAAGCTTTGGCCTCATTGCAGCTGCAGTACAAAGAGGCATCGGGGCTGCCGTTCTGCGGTGCACAGTTAGCGTGACACGGATCTACACACTGCAGCAGGACTCCCTTAATTTTGCCTAAGCAACTGGCCTAGCCTGTTTTACTTCCAGCTCTGTGTAGAAGAACATTAGTTTAAAGACTGTTTCCTCTAAAGGCAGGACAAGAGAAAGCATTAGACAGAATTCACCAAAAGGCGGATTTGCAGATTCGCATCTTGTGGCTGAGCAGCGTCCTGTGACACCAGCTGGTAACTTCAGAGTGCCTCTGCTCAGTCAAAACGGCATCAGCACGGAAACACTGCAGAGCCGCTGTCAGAGTCCGCGCGGGGAAGAGCGCAGGAAGGAGTTCCGCTTACCTTGCCTCTGTGGCGACCGGTCAGAAGGATCAGAACAGTTCCAGGAGTAATCGAGGCCCGCAGCCTCCTCTTGTGCTGGCAAAAGGGCTTTTTGCCGTGACTCAAAAGCTTGCGAGGGACATCCTCAGTGGGATAGTATCTGGGCTGGAAAAAGAGGAGCAAAATATTGTACCGCTCTGTGTGCCACAGGACGGAACGCTTTCACTACAGTTTAGATAAGATTTTTTTTCTGCTGCAACAGACGCTTCTGGAACACACTGAGTATTTTCTGTACCATTATGCCAGAGCAAATGTTGAGACCAGCTCTGTATTTCTGCACGTGCTCCCAGGTCAGCACAGCAATACAAACGGCAGAGGAGAACCCCCCCTTGCACACCACCCCTTCTCCAAATCACCCGCGTCTCCCCCGAAAACACCAGTCCCTGGGTCCGTATCTCGGAGAGAACCACCAGCAGCTCAGAGCAGCGCCGTACGGGCTGAGGCTGCTACGTCGCCCCAGCTGAGAGGTGCGTGCATCACCCGGTCAGAAGTTACACGTAACAGCCGAAACCTGCCCGCGTCCGAGCTCTTTTCCTCACCATTTTGCGGATTTTAACCACACGGCTGCCTCCATTCTTGTCTCCACCAACTGGCTTGGTGATGGTTGCGCGTGGCTTTTCTTTCTTTTTCTTTTCTATCTGTAGGCAAAGAAAAGGGAAAAGGTATGACATTTCAGACCAGAGTCAGCGTGAAAGGCATGATTATTTAAACAGAGGGGTTATTGCCCTACCTTTGTCTCTGGAGCAGTGTACTTGCGCTTGTACAGTGCCTTTCTGGCATACATGGCTGACCGGGAGTACCTCCCGATACCCCGGGCCAGGACGGGGTTACGGCTGGCATGATGCTTCTTAATCTTCTTCTTCTTCTCACCTCCTTCCTTCTGGCCTGGCTTTTGCTCAGCCGGCTTCTTCTCACTCGTCTTTTTCTTGCCCGGCTTTTTCTCACTGGGTGCCTTCTCGCCCGGCGCCTTCTCGCCCGCCATCTGCGCGTCCAAATAAAAAGGAAACCGTGGTTTATTACAAGGTGCGCAGAGGCCGCAGCCGCCCTGGGCCCCGCCGGAGCTGCTGAGCCCTCCCACACCGCGGGGCTCCCCGGGCTACCGCTCAGCCCTGCGCAGGGTCCGGCTCCGGCTCCAGCCGAGTCCGGTTCCCGCTTCTCAGCTGGGTCCCGGGAGGCTCCGGCCCGACCGGTCACGGCCCGGCCCGGCCTCCGCGGCCCGGCCTGGTCGGATGCCGCTTAACCTCCCGCTCCAGATCGGCCCCACGGCCTCATCGCCGTGTCCCCGAGGGCACCGGGCCGGGCCCGTGAGCCCAGCGCAGCCACCCGAGGGCAGATGGCGGCGGATAACGCCCGCCGGGTGCCGGCCCCGCTCGCCGCCGCTCCGCCATTCTTACCTTCCGGGGAGGGAAAGGGACTTACATCCGCCTACAAGTGGCCTAAAGAGAGCGCGGCGTCTGACGTCACCGCGCCGGCCGCGGAGCACGCTGGGACTTGTAGTCCGAAGCAGACGGCGGCGGGGAGCACCGGACAGCCGCCCCCCGGTCCGGCGCGGGGGGGGGGGGGGGGCTGTGTGGCCACCAGCGGCTCCGGGAGCGGGGCTCGCCGCCCTCCCTCCAGCGCCAGGCGCCGGCTTCGCGGGCCGAGGCTCCGCACCTCCCTTGGCGGGGCGGGGAGGTGTCGCAGGCCGATGACGCCCGGGCGGGTGACGCAGGGCGGGCCGCGCCGCGCTCCGTGCGCCTGCGGGGCCTGAGGCGGCCGTTGTTCACGCTCCCCTCGGGGCGCCCGTAGGCCGCGGCCCGCGCCCGGGCGGGGGGGTTACCCCCACCCCCCCATGTGAGAAGCGGCTGTCGAGGGGGCGGCCGGGCGCAGCGCGACCCGCCGGCGCCACGGGGGAAAATGACATCGCGGAGGTGAGGCGGGAACCGGCGGCGCCGAGCCTGGCGCGGGAGTGGGGAGGGGGTGGGCAGGGGTCGGCAGCTCCCGGGGCGCGCAGGGCCCGGGCCCCTCAGCGCCCGTTCCACGGGGGGCTGCCGAGCCGGGCCTCCTCCCCGCGGCCGGCCGGGCCGGGCAGGGCCTCCTGCTCGCCGTGGCTGCGGCGCAGGGGGACCCCCCCGCCCGCCAGCTGCTTGCAGCCGCATCCCAGCACCTCTCCCCGCGCGTTCCCGGGGCGGGACGTGCCCGCTCCCGCCTTCGTGGGGCTGCGGCTCCAGTCGGGGCCTGGTCCCTGCCGGCGGCCCCTCGCCCAGCCGGGTGGGTTGAGGGGACAGGCCTTGCCGACCAGCGTGCAGTAACGCTGGCATCGGAGTAGGGGGGTTCAAGCGGGTCTCCCTGCCCCCGGAGGTGCGTTTGAGCCGGAGCTGGGCGATGGATTTTGTTCCTGCGGCAGCCCCGCTCTGTTCTCAGTCCAGTATCCGAGGCCAGGGAGGCTCGTGTTGCCATCAGCAGTCCCGCGCGAGGGATGTTACTGGAACAAAAACGTGAGCCGACGTTAAATCGGGTGTTAGAGGCTGACCTGAGCTGGGCTCTTAGTTTATCAGAAGCATTCTGTCTAATTTCAAAACCTTGTGGCTTTGCAAAATCAGGATGATAAACAGCTGAATCTGTTTTCTTTGTTGTAGCTTCTCACTGACCTTAATGCATTTTGTTGTTTGTCTTATTTTAGCAGTCCTTCTTGGGCTGAGAGATCAAGGTAAATGTTAGACTTCAGAGGAATTACTGTCATAAAAAGGAGAAAGATGTTTATATTCTTATCTGGCAAACCCATTCTGAAATTTGATACATCTCTAAGTAATATCTATTAAAGTCTAATTTCTTCAACATCGGCTTGTCCTCTTTCTTGCTCTGCTTCAGATGGTTGGAAGTAGATTGGTTGGTTTTCAGTCCGTGGCCGTTTAGAGTTGAATTTGGATTTTGGGGCTTCTGAAGTGCGTGGAGGCTCTCTGGATCTCCCACATTAGAACAAGTGTACAGCTTACCTTTTCGAAACACTTGCTAACTTCCTCGTTGTCAGCAGTAATCCTCTTATTCTGCTCAGAACTTTAAACTGTAACTTGCGAGGGAGACTGAAAAAAAGATGAGAAATACAAACTGATGAGCCTATAAATAGGAGTAATTAAACTACCAGTCACCGCCTCCCTGAATGCTACGGTTGTGACAGCTGAGACTCAGAACTGGTTTGATCTCTCCTGCTCTTGGAAAGGTGATTAGAAAAGCCCGATCACTGCATGGAAAAATGTATTGATTTTTCCTTTTCTCTCTTCAGTTTGGTAGGAGAGAAATATTCCTGGCTATGTATGACTTACGAAACACAGATCCTGCTGATCTTTTCTGGTCTATGCTAACAAAAAAAAAAAGAGGGAATTGTAGCAAGCTGTATTTCCTACCATGTATTGTTTTTCATCAAAAGGCTTCTTGCTTGGCTGATATCCCCTTAGTTTTGTACGTGAGACCCCGGCTATTTCACCGGTTACTTTTCTGCCAACTTTTTAATCTTGCTGTAAACTAATAAGGGGCTTGGAATGGCGTACTGCTGAACCCCCCAAATGAGGATTGCTGTAAGGAGTATTCCAGGCATAGTGAGGACAGCTAGTTTAATTGGAGTGTGGGTTTACGTGTGCGTGTGTTACTTTCTTGATTGTATTTATTGGCTGCGATGCCCTTTGCTTGGGATAGGCTCTGCACCTGCTCATAGTAGAGACTAGAGAGGGAAAGTAGAAAAAAAAAGTCTAAAATGCATTCCATCCCTATAAAAGGAAGTGTAGGAGAGCGTCCTCCATAGGGCTTGTGTTACTGGTATCTGTGCCTGTGTCCCCGCTGTGCTCTCCCCCGCTTTTGGAAGGGATGTAGCCACCCAGGTTCAAAAGCACACATGCGGTGGCAGGACTTCAAATGAAGCGATCCTGACCACCGGGCCGGAACCGTGTACCAGAGATCGCTAACACCCCCATTTTTCTATTTGGGGTGGCTGACAAATGCATCTTCCTACTCAAAGCCAAAAATACGAGGATGAGAGAGCAGGAGTACCCGTTACCGTTAGAACAAAAGTTACATAAAGTGCAAGCAACTCCATCGGTCTCCCAGCTGCAGCTTTTCTTTTGCTACACTTGCTTACTTTTTACCATCTTCAGCAGGAGTGTATGTGTATGTGGGGGAGAGATTTTTGTTTTTAAACAATCTCTCATCTTTTTAACCTCTCTTTTAAACACAAGTTATCTCTGTTATTTTACATCTTCTTACAAATCGCATACAGTTACTTCCAGATGCGCTAGGGTTTGGAGTAAGATCCAGAAGTTATTACATTAATTAAAATTTAATGGAATTTCACTGTATAATAAATCTGTAGGGCTGATTCCAGTAATTTCTCCTTTGTATGTTTATACATTTTTGGATATAAACTCAAAAACTTGCAAAGATGTCTCTTGAATCTTATGCATCTTTAAAAAGCTTATAAAGTGTTTAAGATGTTGCCGCACTTGGTGGTGTGTTTGTTTTTTGCTTTCTTCTAATGGAAGTCAAATTTTGGAGATGCAAGTGTGGTAAATACATTATCAGCTTCTGCAGACCAACCTGTCATATTCTGAAATATATTATTTAATGTTCGGTTCATCCCAGGTTCTGATGCTTGTGCAGTTTCATTGGTGAGACTGCATTAAACCAGAACTTCTGTTGACCTTTGAGTAGTCTCGTTAGATAAATGTAGTGTTATTTATTAATTCATTCCTATTCCTGTAATAACTTGGAAGTATTTTTTAATATATTTTTTCCATGACCTGCACTGCATAGGTTTGGTTTGGGTTTTTTGGTGGTTTTTTTTTTTTTTTTTTTTTTTTTTTTTTTTTTTTTTTTTTTTTGTGATTCTTCAGTTATAGATATGGTAGTATTCACTAGATTTTCTTGGTGGAAGCAGGATATCCTGGACTAGAAAGAAAAGCAAGATTGACAAGAAGAATCATTGACTTCTGAAATGGAATTGGTACATAAGTAATCCTATTTCCCATTTGAATGACCTGCTAGAGGTTTGGATAGTCTAGAATCTCTGAAACTATCCAGAATATTCCCGTGAGAATCTGTGCCTGAAGAGGATAGACTGGATAAGGTCTTGGTAGGAATATTGTACATTTTTCAGTATGGAAGGAATTGCTCAAACACTTGAAGTAATAACCCTAAGTTTAGCCACGCACTCACGTATTTTGCTGTTTTAGCAATTTGGCATGAAATGCTGACTGTATCAGAAATGCTGTTCAGTTTTCTTTTTAGGTATAGCACTCCCATATCTGCAGTGAGGTTGGTTGCAGTCTTTTGCCTTAATGATTTGCTTTACTTTGGAGAAACCAAGAACCTCGTGTACAAGGAGAAGTCGCCTGTGTTCCGTCTGCAGATGTGGATGTGCATTTTCACCTGTGCCCTGCGTAGTGTCTTGATTTATGGCAACTCTGAAAAATAAAGGCCATCTTTTAACAGCCAAATACAAGCCTGACAAAGCCACTAAAATACTTCGTAATTGCTGTGTTCACATCTCTGTCTCTGGGCTGTGTGGTGGTTTGGTTTTTTGGTTTTTTTTTTTCTTTGACTGGGTTTTTTTTTGGTGGTGTTTGTTTGTTTGTTTGTCTTCTAAAATTGTGCTTCATCGAAAAGTGCTTTCATCCTGAACGCACGGATGTAGTTTAGTACTGTGAGAGTGCAGTAAGATTCCACAGTTACAGATAAGAGAAAATGAGATGTGTTAACTGAATAGCTAAGAATAAATGTCTCAAAAGTTAATGCCATAGGTGGGGACACAGAGCTCCTTCGATATAGACCATATACAGCTCTCCTTTGGCAGGAAGCTCCGTTAGTCATTCAGAAGGCTTTTTGTGGGTGGTGAATGTCAATATGAGATTCCTCGGTGTTTGTATTTAAGCAGGATGTGTTCGGACCGGACAAATTGCCATGGTAGTTAGAAGACAGAGCGGTGCTCTTGTGTCTGGCAGCGGTCAGCACCGCGTTCTCTTGAGGAGCGTGGAAGAAGACGGGGTAACAGAATAGGTTGTCGACAAGTTCCTTCCTGGCCCCATCAGCTGGTGGTCAGCCTGTGCCCTACAGCATGAGGTTTTGTTAAATTTTCAACCTTTAAAATGTTGTCAAGTGTCACTTCAGATGCTGTGTTTTATCTTTAAGTATTTTTCCTGGTTATCTTTCAGGTTCTTTGAATGTCCTTCTTTCAGGAGTAAGGAAAATGCACAACTTGTGGTCTCTTTATATTGTATACTTCGATATAATTTTAATCCAAGCAGTCTGAGTATGTCTAGGTGTAGCTCTTTCATTTACAAAGCATTTTTTACCAATAAGTAAAATTGCAATGCAATATGAAATGAATGATTTATACTTTCTGCTGAGGTAGATATTCTTATTAATTTAGGAACGAAATTCAATGCTTCTTGAAGCTGTTGGATTGTCCTGTTTAGTCTTGTCATGTAAGTTAACTCTGAAAAGCAGAAGATCTGTTTATTTATTAACACTCTTTATTTGTAACCTCTTATAGATGGTTTCATCCAAATATTACTGGGGTGGAGGCAGAAAACCTACTGTTAACAAGAGGAGTGGATGGCAGTTTTTTGGCACGGCCCAGCAAAAGTAACCCAGGAGACTTTACGCTCTCTGTTAGGTAAGTTTAAATGGTTTTTTGTCCTTCTTCCCAAATTGGTAAGGGTCTTCATTTGATGCTGTTCTGTGGGGAAAGAGTTGTAAATTGACTGCTTGTAAGAGGTGAAAGAATGCGTGGATCACTTCTAGTCTGTTCACTTTTTCTCCTCTTTCTTTTTTTTCCTCCTGTTTTCCATAAAGAGGTTCTCAAATGCTTTTACCTAACTATAGGTTGGAGAGTGGTGAATTCTGATTCTGCAGAGAGACAGAGAAAGCTAAGGGGATGCAGAAGTAGATTCATAACAGCATTACATTTAGCTCTTTAAAAATCTATTTGATAACCATCTGAAAGCAGCAGAGATTATATCAATTACTGATCAAGCACATGGAAGAAAATGCTACCCAGATGTTCTTCTTACAGGAAAAGTCAGCAGGTTTTTAAGGGCAACTGCGGTGCTATTTCAGCTTCCAAAATGGGCCTTTTGTAACACTCGTCCCCTGACACTACATGTACAGTGGTAGGGATGGGGAAAGGATGGCAAGAGGAAGTGGATAAAGGAAAAAGGAAAAGTGGGATTGGTGATAAGAATAATGCTGCTTGGATACCTTTGAACAGAGGGGAACTCTTTCAGAGATCTGTTCTTCATCGGTGCTAGAGACTGTGGGAGCAAATTACTTACATCGGGCAAAGGCGACTGTTTGTTGAAGGGCAGATCTTAGCAGTTAGTGTAAAATTCTAGGGAAAGGAGCCAACAGGCTCTGATGGGTGTCTTGAGAATGCTGATTCTTCTCACCCCTCCACTGCTTGTGCTTGTGTGCAATTCCTGGGGGTCTGAGGGATTTGTACTGGAGATTGTGAGGCTGAAGAGCTTACACTGGCTTCAAGGATCCCTTCGTTACGGAATTAAGTTTTGTTTCCTACTCTTCTTGACTGTTGGACAGCCACTTCCCGTTCTTGCAATCCACTGAAGTGGGGCTGAAGCACACTTCAGAGGTGCACTAGCTTAGCTCTTCTGAAATATTTCAGTTGGAAAGTGATGCAGATGTAAATATGGATTTCTGTAACTCAGACAACAGCACACTAAATGTAAAAGTGATTGACTGGAAATCAGCTGACTTGTGTGTTTTCTTTCCTTTGTTTCAAATATTAGACGAACGGGAGCTGTCACCCACATCAAGATCCAGAACACGGGAGATTACTATGACCTCTATGGAGGAGAGAAGTTTGCCACGTTGGCTGAGTTGGTCCAGTATTATATGGAGCATCATGGACAGCTGAAGGAAAAGAATGGAGATGTTATAGAGCTGAAATATCCACTGAACTGTGCTGATCCTACATCTGAAAGGTCAGAGAAATGGTGTCCCTGCGCTTCTTAGTAAATGCGTGTTTTATCCCTATTGACCCTACAGTCAGCTTCCCTTTGATGGAGGGGTGGCCACTGTCTTGTACTAAGAGTGGTCCCACTGATTTCAGTGAGTTTACTTGCAAGTAGACTAATAAACATGATTAAAGATAAAACAATCTATGCTGAAGAAAATAGGTTCTAAAACTTTCTTCCTGGCATGATACAATACTAAAAAAGGGGGATAGTTCCCTTTACTTTAACGAGGAGAATGTTTAATGATAGACATTCTCCCAAAGCTTCCTGGAGCTGTTATTACTGCTAGGAATTCCCAGGTATATTTCTGGGTCTAACTTTATACAATTTTTCCAGCAGTGGGCCTGTGTGTAAGAAAGTGTATGACATGCAGATCCTCAGATTGCTCAAACTCATGTTTGTAGGAGCACGGCTAATCGAAAGAATCAGAGACTTTAGACTTGACATATACTGAGGAAGTACATGTGTGTCAGAAGCAAACCTCTATGGCCAGCAGATGATCAGTTTATTCCCTGAAGTCAAAAAGCAAGGGAAAATATTAAAACAAGTTCCCTCACTCAGCAGGGCTTGTATTTAATAGTAGTGGGGAGGATTATTGCCTTTTTGACCATGTTTCTTGAAGAGATGAGATTGATGTGATTATCCTGTCCAGTTCCTAATGTGTTGTTTGGTGTACATAAGCATTTTACTTTATTTAGAACAAGGGGATTCAGCCATGGCTGGAATGACAAGCAGGGTACCTGTCTGTATCTTACTTTATTTAAAGGTGGTTTCATGGGCATCTCTCTGGAAGAGAAGCTGAAAAACTATTAACAGAAAAAGGAAAGCATGGAAGCTTTCTTGTGCGTGAGAGTCAAAGCCACCCTGGGGACTTTGTTCTTTCTGTCCGGACAGGAGATGATAAAGGAGAGAGTAATGATGGGAAATCTAAAGTGACACATGTCATGATTCACTGCCAGGTATGATGAAGCATGAGCTGCTTTAACGGGGCTTCTTCCATGGGCGATGGGTTTATTCTAACAGGAGGGCCATCTTGCACCTCGCTGCAGAGAGCTGAGTACGCTTCCCCTTTCCCTCTGGTTCCGTGCGTGCTATCTATCATCTGTTTGATCAAATTGACCAATTTGATAGCATCAGAATTCTATTAGTGTTTTATTTTTTTTGACTGCTTGCCTGACTGAATCATGTCGTACTATACTATGCTGTCAAGTACCTCCTAATAGATTTGGTTTTGGTTGCATCAGAAGTCTGTCTCAGATCCTCTGCTGATGGAGCCTTTCATGTTCATTAATCTTCTTCAGGGAGTTGCAGTCTCCTGAATGAATTAAATAAAAATATGAGTAATTGGACAAATAGAGATCTCTCTCAATATATCTGTTTCTCCTGTCAGTGTACAAAGTTTCAACTTGATCAACATTCTGTGAAAATCTTGAGTACTGAATCCAAGGAACACTTTTAAATCCAAAGCTTGAATTTAATATGGAGTAGTTCTTCACTGAAGTATTATTAAGTTATAGTCTTTTGATATTTTCATGTATGCCCGTGGATTGCTATTTAAAAAAAAAAAAAGACAAATTTTGTAATTTTCTTCTGTTATCCTAAAAGACAGTGCAACAACTTAATTTTTTAAAAGCAACTAAAATGCAATAACAGAAATAGTTTGGAGGTAGAAATGGCCTACAAAGACTGTAAAAGCTAAACTGCCAGAATATATTATTTTTTTTTTTCAGGAAAACCTTGTTGATTTGCAGTTAACTACTAGTAGCATTTATGACATTGAGGAAAATAACTTAGCATTGCTTCCTTAAAATAGGGATGGGGCCAGTCAATATCAGCCTTTCAGGACCCAGTGATACTCTTTGGGATTTGAATTGATTTCCAAAGCTATCTCCTAGTTTCTCATCGTGTTGGTCAGGTAGCCTGCTGAGCTGACTGCACCTCAGTTCAGAATGAATAGGCTTTCCTGAAAAGGCAGATGAAATGATTTTCAATTAGATGACAAAAAGGATAATGTCCTCCATAGTGTATGTGAGTTTCTTTTTATTAAGGTTCTACCATCCCTTAGCAGAAGGATTTTACTAGATTCTTCTATCTATGATTTTAAAGAGAATTTCTCATCTGTCGCTTAGCCTAGAGACGATAGGAGGGTAGACTTCCTTGTATGAATTGCGTTTATTTTGATGAGCATCTGTCTTTCAAGGATCTAAAATATGATGTTGGTGGAGGGGAGAAATTTGACTCTCTGACAGATCTGGTGGAACATTACAAGAAGAACCCTATGGTAGAAACTTTGGGCACAGTATTGCAACTGAAGCAGGTGAGTAAATAGAAAAGACACCATGATGCTTTGTTACCTTCAGTGTATATTGTGGAAGTGCAGGCTTTTCCATACGTTTTGCAAGACATCATTTTTTTTTCCTAATGCAAAAATGAAGATCTAAACTTCCTGAAACTGAATGATGGAGTCTGTCATTTAAATGGGAACAATTTTTAATATGCCTCTGAAGGGTTAGACTCTTGTCTCTGCTGCGTGCAGAACTCTCTTGTTTTCATTGCGGTCCGTACGGATTGCAGGACTAGTCCGGAAATGAGACAACTTAACGTACTGAAGAACCATGAGACTTTATCCAAAAGCTGTTCGCTGCCCCCTTCCTCTCTACCCTTCACTGAATGAATTGTGAAGTTTTAAAGTCCAAATAGATGCCTGGATCCTAGAATTGCCCTTATAAAATATACTTTGTGGGGGGGATTTGTGTTTTAATTGTCTTCTCACGCTTGGCATTTGTTTTACCCTTGTTTAATATTTGTATTTCTCTCAGCCTCTGAATACTACCCGTATTAATGCTGCAGAGATTGAAAGCAGAGTGCGAGAGCTAAGCAAGCTAGCAGAGACTACAGATAAAGTCAAGCAGGGCTTCTGGGAAGAATTTGAGGTACGTCATTACATTCCAAATGTTATGGTATTAAATCTCTACACTACTAAAAAATTAGGTTTGTTACCGCTTTCCTGACACGTTCTCATCTCCCCCTCCATTGCTTCAGACCTCTGTTCTTGCTCCCATCTCCTGTGTCCGGTACAGCATCTGTTAAAATTTTACCAGTTCCACTCTTGTGTTTGCTACTAAAATGATTGAAATATTTGCTTTTTTCCCTGATTCTGAGAGATGATGATGTTTGTCAATGGTATTTGTTCAGTACTGAGCATGATCCCTCATGAGTATCCTCCCCATCACAAGGGAGCATTATGCACAACTGGATCTGGCCCACCAGCACAATTAACCAGGTTCATTCCGGTGTTCCTTTTCTGCCTGTGGACAGGAAGAGGTGTGCAGGCTGGATTAATGTTTCTGCAGGCAAAGGACTGAGTCCTAGCCTACGTTACTCTTGGTGACTCATGTAGCGGTATCTGGTGCGGCTGCAGTACGTCAGATGTATTGTGCACATGAAGGGAACTGCACTGTGCGTTCTGCTGTTCAGCTCAGTGCAGAAGGTGTTTCGGTTTGCGCTCTGCTGTGTTTGGGAGTTTGAGTATCATTGCTTTAAGGAAACTTCAGTGTGATTTCTCAGTCGATACGTGCTCTTGCCCTTGAGTTTGTGGCTTTTTGATAGCCATTTTTGGGGATCTTTAAACTACTGTGAAGCTGTAGTGGTAGCAAGCTCTGAGAAGAAGCAGCATTAATTGTATATATTCCTTTGACTTCTGGAGGTTTATTTTTGTTTTGATGTTTCATTTCTGCCCGCAGCCAAAATTCCATTTCCCTCCCAGAAAGTAGCATTGCCTTTCCTTCTGTCTTATGCGTGCACCTCTTGTGTGTGTAACAAAGCTGTGCTGCCCCAGCTCTCCTCTTCTTTGAAGTCCTAATGATTTCAGGGAGCTACTTATGTTTTAAACAAAACACAGCTGAAACTGTTAATTTCTCAAGTAGAGCAAATTATGTATAAGCATTAACTAACACATTCTAAAGTACTTGAGTCTAGCCTGGGTCCCAACCCTTCTGTGACAACTGGAGTCCCTGGGCTGCGTGCATGTGATGGTCATAGCCAAAAGCTTAGAGGTGTCTTCAATATAATGAACTGGTTTATACCACACACATTTGAAAACCACAGAGGAGTCTGGAACTCCACCAGCAGATGGCAACAGGAAACTGGAAAGTCCTTATCTTTGACAGAGAGGCTGGTTTTGGGTGTGTAATGCTATTTTGAGAAAGATCTTGAACAGTGATGGATTTGCAAAGCAACCATTCTTGAAGAACTGTTTTTTGAGGAGACGTATTCATTAGCTGAAAGTACTGTCCAGTCTGCTCTGAAAAATAAATCTGTGAAAAGCAAAAGACTTTTACCAAAGAGGTAGTGCATTTCACCACGAATGTGGGTGGAATAAAGGAAAGTGAGGTCATGGCAGTGGGGAAATCATAAAATGAGGATTAAGCTTTCTCCTTGCTCTTCCCCGATGCCCAGCGTGGGGGGCAGTCCTTGACCCGGGACTGCTAGTGGTCAGAATCCCACCTGGAGGGGGAAGCAGGCCAGCAGAGGCTCCTCTGGCTGTTGCTGAGGACCTGGGACTCTGTTTGACCCTAGCAGGAGAGTGGTGGATCCCCTGGGAAGCAGTTCTAATCTTTTGCTTGGGAACCTTTCCTGGAGCTGGCCTCAACCTTTGAGTTGCTTCTCTTGGAGAGTTCAACACGTGAAGTTTGGTATGGGGCCTGAAGGGTCAGGAAGGTTAGCCACACCTGCTCTAGAGGCTAAAAAGGCTTAGAGGAATTCACTGCTTTTTGCAAAGACTGACTGGTGGTGTGCTGTCACGTCATGAACAGTGGTGTAGACTCTGCCTCTGACCGCTGCGTGGTGTAGCCTGAACGTACGTTTGCAGGTTAGCCAAGCAAAGGGGTCTGGTGGCTTCCTGGGGTCTTGAAGCATACCTTAGTCTTATTCAGAGGGCATAAAACCCAAAAATATACTCTGTTGCCTTGCCCTTCTTGTAATTGGTGGTGGCTTACTAGAAGCTATGCAAATTAATGTGGGGGGGTTTGGTTTGGGTGTTTTTTTTGTTTCAATTTGTTTTTTTCCTTGAGGGAAGCACTCTTGTGCAGTGTGTGTAGGAATGGATTGTTGACTTGTCAAAATATGACTGACCTCTTGCTTGACACTTACGACTTCTTTTGTGATCCCTGATTTCTGTTGAATAAATTTATTATAAATCCATTACAAGGATTTACCAGTTGGTCCTTAGAAGCAAAGTGTTTTCTTATCTTGTGACTTTCCTGAAGAAGAGTATTTGCTAGCAAGCCAGAAGTCTTACAGAAAAAGTAAATTTAAGAAATGAAAGATTTTACCTGTGAGACATTCCACTTCTCTTTCCCCTTTACTGCTATTAGTGAGGTCAGCACTAAACCTTTTTTTTTCCCACTGTGTTTTTGGAAATGAAGCAATCTCATAGCAGTTTGTGTCACGCTTTTTCATTCACCTCAGGTAAGCTATAGCTGTCAGCTTTGGTGGCAGGAGGCAGGGGGACAAACTCCAGGTTGTCCATGGATCTCTGCCTCTGCTGTTTACGAGCTGGCAGTCCAGATGGTGGTTATAAATTACTTGTCTTCAGGCATACTTAAGGATGTACCTCTTGTCTCATGAACCGCCAGACAGAAATGTTGACAGTCCTTGTAATGTTTTTGCCTCTGAAAAATGGCTGTTTGGTGAGCTTAGTGCTTGGATGTTGTAGTGAAATTGAGGACTGTGCTTCAGATTTATTGTTGTCTTGTGTACGTCTCTTAATGGGCTTGTTAGAAGTCGCTGCTGCTCATGGATCTCTCCTCAGGGATGCTCACAGCAATCATAATTAACTCTATGAAGTGAAGATGTGTTTGAAGCTATGGTTTCCACACACTTAATTGTTCCTATTTTTTAAACTGCTAGCAAAGTTTGGCTTTTGGTTCTTTTGCTTGGCGTTTCACTTGGCTGAGACTCAAAAGTGCCAATATTAGATAAAGGTGCTCTGTGATAATGGCGCTTGAAAGATTCTTGCAGTGTGGCAGGAGGTGAGCTTACTGCAAAGTGCTGTTTCACTCATTGCTAGTAGTAGCAAGCAGTGCTTTAGGGGGTTATGTTTTCTCTCTTTGCTTCGTAAGCATGAATCCTCACAGCTCTCCTGTGTTGCTTTTGTTCTTTGGTTTCCCTGTCTTTAGGATGAGCCTAATTGTCCAGGGTCACTAAGTGAGGCACTAACAATAACAAAGACTGAAGTAGAAGTAAGCAAATGCACCTGACATGCCCAAGCTTTAAAGTAAAAGCAATCTCTGCAAGAGCATTAAGGGTGGTAATAACAAGGGGAGCAGCTTCCAAAGCCTGAGTGTTCTTTTTTAGTCAGGCCAGTATTGCTTTTGGGATTAAAACTTGGAACAAAGACATTGAGATTCTGGTCCCTCCGGCTTCATTGCAGATAGGGAGATTTGCTGCTAAGCAGCATGGCTGTGAAGAGTGGAATTGCTGTTGTCCCTGTCGTTAATTGTGATCCAGGCACTGAGAAATTAGCTCCTTGCCAACAGGAGAAATTCCAATGCAGATTTACTGCTTCTGCACTGGGATGATTTATGGATAACCCTTTTTGTAGTTACCTAATGCCCACCCTCCTTCCCCAGCAGGGTAATAGGAGAAAGTCTGTGCACAATTTTGTACTGGTTTGGTGAAATGGCCTTGTGTTGTTAGGAGAGAATAGTTAGAGCACTCAAAAGTGACCGTGGTGGCCATTGTAAATTGAAATTTTACCTGTCTCATCTGTACCTTTGAAAATACTCTAGCGTTCTCCTGTGGACTTTTGTTTTGGGGGAATACACAAGAATATCTTCCTAATATTCTGCTCCTAAGTGCTGAAGCACCTTTCACTGTGCTTGATATTTAAATAGAGTTGCTTGTGTTGGTGTGCTGCTTTGGGTTTTCTGTATGCTCCTTCCTCCTCTTTGGCTGTCGAGAGTTGGCCTGGCTGTTGTGGTCCTTTTTAACCAGTTAGGTTTTCCTTGCACAGTGTTTTACAGCTACAAGCTTTAAGGGACCAACTTGTGCCTGCTTGCTCAGAACTGTATCATGAGGGTTTGCCGGTTATAGTTTGCGGTTTAAAGAAGCTTTGGATTCATAGGTGTTTACAATTATCAGGTGGAAAGTGGCTTGCCCTGTCACTCATGCTCCTGTGTTTCTTACATACCTTGGAAGCAATGCTGTACGAAGTCCGAATGGAGAAACCCAGTACCCCTCTCTTGTTTTCTGATTATCTGGCGTTGTAATCAAGTATTATCATTTTTGTGAGAAAGGGTCGCTGTAATGGTGGTGAAACGGTCCATACTGCTTTTAGTAAAACCAAATATTTGTGCTGTTTTCATTTAGACTTTGCAACAGCAAGAATGCAAACTTCTCTATAGTCGTAAAGAAGGTCAGCGTCAAGAAAACAAAAACAAAAATAGATACAAAAACATTTTACCCTGTAAGTATTGGCTTCTTTCATTATAATGCAAGACTGCTACTTTTCTGTGCTTTATTTTCTTAGCTCATAAATACAGGGTTAATTAATCACCACTGTGCTTTTTCTTCGCTTTAGTGATAACTCTCCCTCTTATGTTGTTGGTATTAGCCCATGCAATTTCCAATTTGTGTTCAAATATTTGCACTTTGTAGATACTGATATTTTGATTCCCAAATACTGGTTTTATCTTCAGCTTTCATTTAAAAGCCTCACATCCCTAAACTGTTATTCAGCAAAATGGAATGCTTAAATTTAAGAGGATTAATTTGCAGTACAAAACTGCATGGTGCAGATCCAGCAGCCGTTTCCCTTGACTGAGAGCTTGACTGTCCATGTGCACATGAGTTACAAGGGGACACAAACACTTATTTTGATCTAGCTTGTTAGGAATTGGCCACTTGATTTAAGAAATGGCAAAAGAGGAAAGGCTGAGTATTCTAGCCACTAATTCACTGAGTTGGTAACCTAGTAGCCTCTGGGAGCAGTAAGAAGTGTGCGTGTGGGATATTTAAAAATAGCTATCCGTTCAGAATTGTAGGATGCAAGCACTTAACATACATTTGTATTCTTCTAGTTGATCACACCAGAGTTGTTCTGCATGATGGAGATCCAAATGAGCCCGTTTCAGACTATATCAATGCCAATATTATTATGGTAAGTGTGCTCCTAGCTACAGGAATCTGGTTGGCACAGCTCGTGTCTACTCTTTAACACACTCACCTAAACCCCAGTTAGTCTTGTGACCGTTTGTTAAATTGTTTTTTCTCTAGCCTGAGTTTGAAACGAAGTGCAACAACTCAAAGCCAAAAAAAAGCTACATTGCCACTCAAGGCTGCCTACAGAATACAGTGAATGACTTTTGGAGGATGGTGTTCCAGGAGAATTCTCGAGTTATTGTTATGACAACAAAAGAAGTTGAAAGAGGAAAGGTAAAAACAGACTCTCAAACTGGCCTTGGGAAAGGTCGTGACATTTGAATACAAATACGGACTAAACTGGCTCGGTTATAGTGATTTATGTGCTGAAATCTGGTGTGCCACCACTGTCCTCGCAGACCTGGGCGGTGCTGGGCGTCCTTTTTTAGTGGTGCCTGCGGGAACTGAGGGTACACCCTTGTCATATCATCAGGCCTCCCTTTTTAAAGGGCTGACTGATTATATTTTAGCTCTTGGATGTGAATGTGTATGTTTTAAAATTGCTCAGGAAACGAGGCACTGGAGTGCAAGGTGTAGCCAAACAGAATGCTCTTCTCTCTTCTGGTGTTACTTTCTGTACTTGAATTTCATAACATTCTTGTTACCTGCTGAGCTTTGGATTACGACTGGAGCTGTCCTGGTTAGGAGTGCCTCAACCGGGCGTGATTTAGCCCTTGTATTCCTAAAGGCAAGTTCTTTGCCTTTGGCTGCCCTGTTCTGCGTGAACACAGCTGCCTGTTCGGCCTCAGGGATCTGCGAGCACCTTTTGAACTGCTCTGGAGGTATTACTGCTCCAAAAGTAGTGATTTTCCTGCAGTGATGTATCCTGAGAGCCTCCTTTTTGCCTGTAAAGTATAGAGATCTTGTCTTAGTCACTGTCTTCTTGTAAATCTGAGGCTGTTCCTCTGTTTCTGGGTTCTAATGACATATTGCAGGAAAGAGTAGGAAATAGTTGAATACCGGTATTCTGGCAACGGTCACGTCCTGCTTCCTGTGTATAGTATAGTTTTATCTTTGGAATGTGTTGCTTCTGATCTTTTTTCTGTTTGGTAAACAATCTCTGTTGGGTTTTGTTTTGTTTTATGTTTCTCTGCTTGTTCCATGTACCACTGCTCACTTTCTCAGCAGTCTGATGGCCTGTTTCTGGGTGGAAAGCTGTTACGTTGTTAGATGAGTGTCACTTTTAAAAAATTTGAGTTGAATGTGTTGCTAACGGTTTTTCTGTGGATGACTGATAGTTGCAGGGGTTCCTTAGCAGTGCCACAAAAAAAAAGAACCTTTGTGTCTCTGTACTGAAGACAAATAGTAAATGGGCTTCTCTTCCTATCTAGGTATCAAATCTGTTGGTGGTGTCTGTAGACACTGTTAGCCTGCTCTGTGAATTTTTTTTTGGGCTTTGTAAACTTCTGTCCATTCATCACCCATACGAAGGGGCATGGTTTGTGTCCTTCCTGAGAACACACTGAGGGAGAGAGAAGCTACCCCTTTCCAGTGACCTTCCTCTTAGATCTTTCTCTTGGAAGAAGAGAAATACATTGTGGAGTTGCTTTGGAAGAGTTCACTTGCATATACTACTTTTTTTTTTTTTTTTAAATAACCTACTGAATGACCTGTGCTTCTCTGCAGTTTCTCCATTATTCTTTCCAAATTCGCTAAGCCTCTTTTTTTGTGCTCTGTCTGTATAGAACATATTAGTGTTCAATTACTTAATCAATCAGTGCTGCATGCATTGATTTTTTTTTTCTTGATGCTTATTTCACTTTTTCAAGAATTGCAAATAATAGTCCTGATATAAAAGCTTTTTCATCTCAGGCCAAGATGCTTTCTGATCCGCAGAAAGGAGAGAAACCTCTGCATCAGAGATGACTTCAAGAGCACGTCGCTTAAGGAAATTAGAAACTATGAAAGGTCTCAAATCTGCACAGAGTCCTGAATGTGCTTTAGGGTGCACTGTAGGAGCAGCAAATACATCCCAATTAAAATAGTGGTGTTTGGAGGCAGTCCGTTGGGCCGATAATACATGCATCTCTTCTGTCAGACTGCGGCTTATTGTAATGTTTGCGTGTTACTGTTCAGACCTGCTGTACCAACTGCTCTTGTGTTCAGAGTTCTGTATCGAAATGACAAGTTCTGTTGGCATAGGCTAAGATCTCTTCTTTAGCTTGTACCCTTTTGGAGGTGGCAGGGAAAGAAGGACAAAAGTAACAGAAAAGCCTCTTGTTGCCTAAGTAGGCTAGAAAGCATGTGCTCAGTCTTCCCGTACTGTATCTTGTGCTGGCAGAAGGGACTTTCTTGTTGCCACATCTTCTCATAAATATGCAGTTGTAACTGCACATAAGAAATGTTTCTCTGTAGTACTCAGTGTTTGGTCTGCATTTGCTGCTGCTGGAAGCTGCATCTATGTACACACTGCAATTTCTCATCTGACGCTGTGTGGCCTTGTGTTGCCTTCACAGCCTAACAGGAGTTGCGTTTTCCTGAACTGTCGCAGGAACCAAATCCAAGCAGTAATAGGTGAATCCATTCTTCAGTGGGTGGAGTATGTCCCTGGCCAAAGATAAGAGAAAAGCAGCGCACCAAAAGCTCTACATTTCAAAAGCTACAGACACATGAGGCTTCAGTCCCCTGCCATAGGGATCAATTCTTTGTTCCTTTGGTGATTGAATTAAAGTGCTATGTTAGCCCTTTCTGCGCTAAGTGATGAAAAAGCAAGCATCTATGTTTCATTGCTGCTGAAAATGGCTTTACCTCTGACTTGTATTTGTTGTGCAGGCTGTTGGGGTTTGATTGTAGAATTGTCTGTAAGGCTGCAGCATTCCATTGGAAATTCTCAGTGTATTGAAACCTGTAGTTGGGTGGAGATACAAGTAACAGCATTTAAATCTCTGGCTTTTGAAATTATTGAAGCAAAGCAGGTACTAAGATGATCACAAAAGATGCTAAAAGGAGAGATTGCCTGTACCTGTTTGTCTGAAATCATCCGGAGTTTGTTGTGGGGAAAAGAAACTTCTCCCTAAAATGTTCTTTACCTTGTCATCTAACTGTCCTGTTGGCACTAGTAATTGTCCTCTGTGTATTTAGAAATGAAAGCTTTAGAAATGTGTTTGTTAACCAATTTACGAACCAGCCTTTCTTTTTCCTGATTATTCCCTTTTTTTTTTTTTTTAATCTTGCAGAGTAAGTGCGTCAAGTACTGGCCTGATGAATATTCCCTGAAGGAGTACGGTGTTATGCGTGTTAGGAATGTAAAGGAGAGTGCAGCACATGATTACACACTGAGAGAACTTAAGCTTTCTAAAGTTGGGCAAGTAAGTATGTTAGTAGCTCTGTCCTTTAATTCAGGTTGCAGATCACAACCCGTGCCCCCCCACCCCCAAAACAGACCGTTTCTTTGGAATCAATAAAAGCACTAAGAGATTAATAAATTGAGCCCTGTCTTTTTCTTTGAAGCTCCAGGTTTAGTTCCATACATCTTTCTCTTTGTCCTTGGGATAATTGAAGGTTCTTTTACCTAAGCACTTTTTGGCAGAAGATGCATGGCTGCAGAGCTGTGAGGAAATCTGGAAAGAGGGACGATGCTTTTAAGTAATCACACTTCTGTCTAGCTAGGCGTTTGCTCCCTTTCCTGGAGATGGTTGCAGTAGAAGAAAATGGTTGTGTGTAGGTCCAGTGTGTAAGAACAACACTTAAGAGAAGAAATACAAAAGATGAGGAAGGAACGGTGAACTAGTATGGAAATAGCATTTCCTTGTTAAGGAACCGTTTGGATCAGGGTGTAGAAAGAATCGTGTAAGAAAGCAATAAGCAGGATGTATTAGATGGGCATGTCCGTCGGGTGGAACTGAGTGGGAAGAAGCGTGTAAGGTAAGTGCTGCTAGGTGTGAATGATGAGTATGACAAGTGAAGGTCCTTCACTGTTGGTCATCCTCAAACAGAACTTTGCCGTGGCTTCTAAAAGCGAGAATGGAAATGTTGTTGGAAACAACTGCATGAGAAAGAGGGAGCTGAGGAAGCAGGTGGTGTGATTGACTTGTCAGGCACGAAGAACTCTTACCTGTTCCCTCCTTTGACAGGGTCGTGGTGCCGTGGGCACTGAGCAGAGATTATGGCACCTTCTGATCTGACTCAGCTTCGCCACATAAATGCTTTTAGCTGGATTGTGATCTGAAGGATTTTGTTTTCATGTGCTGGCATCTTCCTTCCAGGGGAACACAGAGAGAACAGTCTGGCAGTATCACTTCAGAACGTGGCCTGATCACGGAGTCCCAAGTGACCCTGGTGGTGTACTAGACTTTCTAGAGGAGGTGCACCATAAGCAGGAGAGCATTTCTGATGCGGGACCGGTTGTGGTCCACTGCAGGTATGGTGATGCACTATGCCCCTCTATGCCTTTGAAGTTCTGTTGGATGTTGAATCCTGTTTGTTGGTTGTTTGGTTTTTTTTGTAAGTGGAGCTGAAAAGGTGATACCAGTCTTGGCTAGATACATTTCAGGTGCAGGATCATGGAAGTTCTAGTATCCCATCCCACCTCCTGTCAGTGCTCTTTCCTCAGTCTTGGGGTATAAATGAGATACTTCTTACAAGGCAAGGAAATGTTAGATCTTACCTTGTAGGTTTTTTTCTGATTCAGGGATGTTAATAAACGCTGAGGTCCAGAAGTGCTGTTATGACTTCTCTCTCTTCCACGTTAAGTTGATTAGGTCTCTAGTTACTTCTGGCTGTGTGGCTTGGTTTGACTCGGGCTATTATTTGCAAGTCTAATGTAACTTAATGTTAGACTCTTACTTGAACCAGTCTTTTGGTGTCTGTTCAGAAAGAGCAAAACAATTAACTTTTTGTTCCCCTTCTCTTTTTACAGTGCTGGGATTGGGCGAACAGGAACTTTCATTGTGATTGATATTCTAATTGACATAATCAGAGAAAAAGGTAGGTTCCCCCCACACTTTTATTTTCCTGTGGGACATTGACAGAGACAACAGGGGTGTTGATAGAACAGAGGGTTCTAGTGATGCTACAAAGTAGTTGTGTGTGTTTGACATAGCAGGGGCTTGCTCCTTCCTCCTGACTTAGCTGGAATCAAAGTGCTGAAATCTTGCTCCGGTTCAGCGTAATGAAAACTTTCAGCTGAGGATTAGCCAGGAGTCTGATGATGTTTTTCTTATTATTATTTTTATAATTTATTTGTCTGTTTTTCTTTTAAAATCATTCATGAGTGTGTGGCTGTTGATATACTAAGGCATGCTGAATTTGAGTAACCTGTTTTTGGAGAACAGTGTTATATTTATGTAGAAACTGACATAAACACTAACTTAGCACGTATGTTGAGCTAGGTTGCATTTAAGGTTGTCTTAGAACAGTGGAAAGTGCTGCAGTTTTCTGCCCCAGGACAGCTTTCCATGGTATGCTATGGTTCTACAAATCTGTGTGTTGGCAGTCAAGGACAAATCCTCTGTGTTAAATGTTAGCAGCCTTGCTTATTGCAAGATTGTTCAGCTGCGCTGTGTTCTGCTGGAAGATGAAGTCAGTCTCTCCTTAAAGGCAAAGTTTATTTCACTGTTCTTAACGTAATGATGATTCTTCCTAGGCGTGGACTGTGACATTGATGTTCCAAAGACCATTCAGATGGTGAGATCACAGCGGTCAGGAATGGTGCAGACAGAAGCACAGTACAGATTTATTTACATGGCAGTACAGCACTACATTGAGACGCTACAGCGCAGAATTGAAGAGGAGCAGGTATATTTGTCCTAAGTGAAAAAGTTACGTAGGAACATGTTCTCATGGGAGCAGGGGGCAGAGTTGCTTGTTTGCTGCCTGTGACTTTTGGAGGCATGACAATGCGCTGTGAAAAAGCTGGGTCTGAAAGTTAGCCTGTATTTCAATTCATTATGCATAACAATGACTTAAACTATTAGGTGGAATTAGGAAACTCTAAAGTAAAAACAATGTGTTTGGCTGCTTGCAGACAAAGAAATCATCAGTCTGCAAGGCTTCTCCATATGACTGCAGCTGGTGCTGCTTTACCTTCTGTTGAAAACACGTACATTTTACTGACTGTTGCTTTCGTTCTCTGCCCTAACCTCTGGTCGTCTGGGATTTTTATCTTTTTATTTCAGAATTTCAGTTTCTTTCCTTTTGCAGCTGGCTTGCTGCTCAGGAGGAGATAAACCCAGACAGCTGATCAGGCAGATGTGGGGAGCTGCATGGTTAGCGCAGTGCCAGGTGCGAGATGTATTCCCTGTTCAGCGATGGAGTGTGCCAGCTCGGGCTTGGCACTCTTGGGTGGCTTCTGGCTGCTTTGGAGTGTGGCAGAGCTTATTTTGTATTTGCCTACATGATGTAGATGCACTGTTCAGCAGAGAGGATAGAGACTTTATTCCTCTCCCCAGGACAGCTGTTCTGCGCTCTGATGGTGATTAGACACAAAGTGAAGAACAAGCAATCCCTCAGGTGTACTTTTTTTCCCTGGCTTTGTTGTCTCAACTTCGCCTTAGAGCTCCCTCATATCTCTGTGTGTGTAATTATGCAAGCCTTGTGTCCTCAGCTTTTTGAATATGGTCTCTTTCTGCTGCTAACATTTACAAAGTAGATCTGTAACTCTCTCTTGATTGTTGTAATAGGTTTTGAATAGTATTTCAGTATTGAGTGGAGCATCTTCTATAGTGACGAGGCTCAGTTAGTTGTGTTTCATCCTCTATTCTGCTGCTAGCTCAGCAGGCACGTGTATAAAAGTTCAAGAAACCGGAAATCAAACATTGTCTTACCTCAGGAGGTCTTGACATGTAACTAGGGCTGGTGGCAGCTGTAGGAATAAAACAATATAGAACTTAGACAGAAGCATAGCTTTGTGGTTACTATAGGATCTAACTATGTGAAAAAATAAGGGGAATTGCGGGTACTCCGAAGCATGTTTTGATAGAGCAGGAAAAAAAATGGCTGAGTAGTAAAATACTATGCAGAATGCTTGAATTTCATCCCAAAAAGATAGTTTGGGGCTGAAACTCTGTGTTTTGAGAAACTCTAACTTCTGGAACCTTCCTCTCTACGCTTGCTTTAATTGCAGTTGCAAACAGCAGAAGTTGGAAAAAAACCCGGTGAAGTCAATTAGGGCACATTTGTAGGAAAGAATACGAGGTCATGCTCCCTGTCTGCTTTTCAATCTGGATGAACGCAAGCCAGCTCTGATAAGAAATGAGGTAGACGCATTAGCTAGCCTGTTATCTGCAGGACTTAAACCAGCTGGCCAGAAGAAGAGGCTATGTGAATAGCTGTGTCCATTCACAAAGATATGCCTGATTTTTGTTTATGTTCTGGAAAAATTTCTCTCCTCTGCTAGCATTCCCTCTTGCATTGCAAAGCTGAGAGCCTGAAGTTGCATAGAGTTAAGTGCCGAGTTAAATACTGCTTGTCTTTGTACAAGTGTAGAAGAAAAGCAGAGTGAATTTGGTTTAGGTTGGTTCCCCCCTGCCGTGGAAATGTGTGTATTCTCATATTCTCTTACATCTAGGAAACAAGTAGCTCTTACTACATTTCTATTACTCTGAATTAGAAAGGATAATTAAGTGAATTAAGCAGAAGGAAGAGAAGCCAGGTATCTACTTTTTCTTGGCTTGTTTTATCTATTTCAGTCAGCTTAAGTAATAGAAGAACCGAGATTTTTTTTTTTTTTTAATTGCTTTTACTGTATAGTGCATCTGTAACTTGAACTGCCATTCTTCACGCAGTTCTGGGGGTGGCGGAGGTGGGAGTCAAGCTCTAGTTTTGGCCTTCAGAATATTCTTGCCTTCAGAATATGTTTGTACCCATAACACTGTAGAATGCAGCAGAGTTTGAACCTTTGCATTTTACTTAAATCTTATTTTTCAGCTTTAACCTTCCAGGTAATTGATCTGGACTGGTGATGTATTTGAAAGTGATTTGTCAGGAGTAAGTAGGAGGCTGAGAAGGGAGAAGTTCAGTAAAATACAAAACAAGTTGAGCAAGTTTTGAGCAAGTCTCAGAAGGCCATCTTGGACAAACTTCAACCTCCATTGCTATACAGAGCGTTCTTAATGGAAATTCAGCAGCCAGAACTCCCCAGAGGCTCTGACAACCTCTGTTGTGAGATTGATTCAGGCCAGGTATTTACTACTTGTTTAAGCATTTAAAACCCAACCAACCAGGAAAAAAAAACCCCAAACTCCAATATCCTGTAAGATTTTGAAGTGAGGCTTTCATTTATATGTAGGTTTCAGTGTAAGCGTGTGTTGTGAATGTTTGTTTTGAAAAGGAAGAAAGCCATACCCCCCTTCTTTCCTAGTGTAGCTTTGCTTGCTGGAGCCTTCGGTATCTTGAGATGAATGCCAGCACAATTGGCTGCAGCTTGTAACATATGCTGCAGAATACAAATAACAGCTTGGGTTCTTTTTATATCAAACCTAATGGGCTAAGATGTTATTTTATTAGAGATCTTGCAAACAACGTTGTTACTCATTTGGCCACATCTCCAAGCTGGAAATAAGGTCAGTGGGAAGCCCACTGGCGGGTACTGTCTGTTAAAGAATGAAGTGTGGTTTCTTCTGCCAAGTAAGATGAAGATTGCGTACAATTGCTGGTTCATAAGGTTGGTGTGTTCTGCTGGAGAAGGTGGTGAAAAGGGGAATATTGAAAAGTGGGGCTTTTCAGGGCTCATAACGAATAGCTGAAGCCAACCTTTGGGTCCTGTCCGTGTTGTGTGTTATCTATAGAATTGAGCTCTCTTCTGTTCATGGAGAAACCTTTCTTGTAAAACCATACATGGTTAGTTATACATGTAATTTCTGCACTACTTCAATGATTGCTTTCTATTAGTAATTTGAATCCTGGCTTTTTGTTGTGTTTTGCTTCACAGAAGAGTAAGAGAAAAGGTCACGAATACACGAACATTAAATATTCTTTATCGGACCAGACAAGTGGGGATCAGAGCCCTCTTCCGCCCTGTACCCCAACCCCAACGTGTCCAGAGTAAGTTAGCGTCTGTTGTTAGTGTGTAAGTTTTGAACTGTGCTAACTAATCTACAGGGGTCTCGAACGAGAATGAGTTAACACAGAATCTGCCCTAGGCCGTTGCCCTGTGCTTTGCTGTTAAACTGAATTGACCAAAATAAATTGTCGCTGAATTATATTGTGTGTGCAAATGTTGTTTTTCCAAACGGGTTCTTCAGACTGTGAATATTTGTTTCATTGCAGAATGAGAGAAGATAGTGCTAGAGTATATGAAAATGTGGGCCTGATGCAACAGCAGAAAAGTTTCAGATGAGAAGATGCACAGAGACTTCCGTGCAAGGGCAGGTGTGTATGTTCATGAGTGAGTGTGCACATACAGCCTGGAGTTGTGGGGTTTGGAGAAAACGTACACGAAACTGAACTATGAGAAGAGCTACAGGAAGAACTTTCTAATGCCTGAAATGCGCGTAATCTATCCCCCTTAAGGCATTTAATTTTCAGAAGCTAATTTTGATTGAGTTGCATCTGTGCAACTTTCAAAACAATGTGGAATATTACCTTGTAGTTTGGCCTCACTAGTAACTCACTAGTGATGGAAGCTGGAAGTCTTTATTAGACTGAAATTCTACATGCTGGAAAAACATGAGTAGCAACTGCAGTCTGAACTTTCCATGTCTCTTATAAGTCGTCTTTGCTCCTGGTCAATACTAAGGACTTGTGCGCGTCTACAGGGATTCAAGGAACACTTAATCTCGTGCTCGGCCTCATAAAAGATGCGATGAGCAAGGTGTGTGCTGTGAGCAGTTGGTGTAGTGCTATTGTCGTACTAGTAAAAATTGAACCCTTGCTCTTGCTGGGAAAGAAATCTGTTGATTCTCTTTGTTAAGTTTTAAATATCTGTTATAATTTGATTATTGCAATCAGACAACTGAAAAAAATATATATATTATTGGTTGGCTAATAAGTTTATCTGATACTTCGGTTAATGGGCTATGAACACAGCTCAGAAATACCTTTAAATTTAAGGTGTCTTTGCTCATTAACTTCTTTTGCATTCTGATCTAAAGCCATTTCTCACCTTCCCTCCTGTGTTTTCTAAGACCTCATAAATCCTATTTTCCCTTTTCCGTTTGGTAACTGTAAGTGCGTTTCATCCATTTAGGCCAGGGATCTTCTCTAAGTCTATATACAATCTCATCTTCTAGTGCCAAAGCGCCACACAGTTTATAAGCAAGGTTTGAGACTTTTGGTTGAGCTTAAGCCTTTCTTGAGTCAAAATTGAGCACTTCTGTATAATGTCAGAATAAGAAATAACTGCTGTTTAGGTTTTATTTTCTTTTCCCTTCCTTTCCCAGAAATGAATATGGTTTTTAAAAAGGTCAAGAAAGAGATGGAAGAAGCTTCATGTGAACGGTGAACTCTTGAGGGCTTGGTACCTTTTTATTTACGGTTTTAATCCTTCAACAGTAGGCAAAACTTAAGACCATCTAAAGATTGTTTATATCTCTTCTCTCCAGTACCTGATTTACAATTGCTCGTTTTCCAAATAAAAGGAAATCCTTTCTACAATGTAGACAACTACTTTGTAGAGTCAGTTTTGAATCCTGCAAACTGTTGGACTGTCATCCATTTGTTTTTTTTAAATAGTATTTTTGTTCATGGTATGGCTATTAGTTGGGTTTTTTTCCTCATTTGAGCAGTTGTGGGATTTTTGGGGGGCGGGGAGGGGTGGGCTGGTGGGAGAGCAATGATATGGATAAATCCGTTACACTCATGTAAAATACTGATGGGAACAATACTTGATTGTCTGAAAACAGTGGATCACCAGCGTGACTAGAATCAGCTGCATGATAAAATTAGTCCTAATACATTTCAAACTCAGACTGAGTTTCGTAGGGGTGAGCAGTTACTGATATGAAGGTGCTTTTTGTGATAACTGATGGCTTTCATTATGACTTAGCTGAGTGGCTGGATGGGCTATTTTTGACTAATTCTGCAAGGTAGTAGCCTTTACATCAAACAAAATTTCTCTCACGTGATCTCTACCCGAAATAGAAATTTACTGTACCTCTCCAAAGACACAGTGGTGTAGCGGTTTGTGAGGGCCCTGTCTGCGTTAATATTTCTGTGTTTCTGTATTAAGCAAGAGATCGAACTTCTGTAGAGTTAAGGTATTTTTTAAAAGTTGCATGATGACATCTTGACAGCATGTTAAAACCAGTGAAACAAGTGGCCAACTGGGCAGGCCGTTACCTTTTCCCCTTCTGCTGGGGAGGTGGACGCTGTCGAGCCTTCTGTTTTTTAGGTAAGGCCTTACGCTAGCGTACGTGGCTAAATTAAAGTTGTGTGGGGAAAGCGGCGCATGGAAGCTAGCTATCCACTGGAATTGCCTTAGTTGAGAAGGGCAGCGCGGGCAGCGAGGCCAGCAGGCTCGTTCTGGTTCGCTTCGTCAGGCAGGAGTTTGTTACCGTTCTACCTGAAGTGCCTTGCAGAGTCGCGTTGGATTTGCTGTCCCGGTTAGATTAAAAATCACGTTCATCTAAAACCACTTCTGATTGTTGTCAGTGAGACAAAGTCCTCTTCTAGAGACTCTAGAACGAAGAACAGCTGAGAAGCTGCCAGTTAATTGGGTTTCTTCACTTTGCTCTGTCCAATTATCTGGACCAGAAGCTCCCCCTGAAGCCGTTAGCAGCTGCATGGGTGCATTAATGGCAGGATCGGTCCCTCGGAGCGGGTGCCGGTGATGTCTTACCAACATCTTTCCCCACGTTTCTGGGGAAGGTCTGTGATTTACGTGGTGTCAAGGAATCATTGCCATTTTCCTACAGCAGGTGCAGATGGTGAACACTGCATTAAATGCTGTACGCAAGGGTGCGGGGCCAACGATTGCGTTATTGGCCTTACTAGTGAAATTATGCTAAAGCCTGGAATGTAATTAGTGCAGCTTTGTGAAGTGGGAGATTACATTACCTTTTCCTGAGAGTGCTTTGCAAAATCAAATATTTGAACACTTTGTTTGAACTGAATGAAGGTGCTTCTTTAACGTTAAGCAGAATTTTGTTACTTTGCCTTTGTTCCTTTTGTCTTTTGAGGCTTTGGGTTTTTTAGGTTTTTTGGGGCTTTTTGGGAGGGGGGTTGTTTTGGAACTCCTGTCACCAGCATACCATAATACATGTTTTAATGTCATAGCCTTATACTCTAGTCATAAATACTTGTGCCCTTTCTAGATCTAGAATTTCCAGTCATGATGAGAGAGAAATCCGTTCGTTTGGTAGTGAGATACCCCTTCTACGTCGCCTGCTTCCTCTTCTGTCCCTGTTTACAGCTTCCTCCTGCTGAACAGGCATCAGGTGTAAGTCTTTGCATAGAGCAATTGACAGCAATGAAATATTTGTCTCAAACTTTCTGCGGAGTTAGGCAAATTCGACACTTCATACGGTAGAGCAAGGTGGAACGCGTGTTCGGGTGTGCGCCTTTCTGCACCAGACTGAAAAGTCAGGGGAAGAGAGAGGTGAGAGAAGGATCCTGAACAAATCTGAGCTCAGTTCATGTCACGTGTCTTAAAAGATTGACTTGTATAAGCAGCAATCAGTTACGTGGCCAACATAAAGTTGCCTCTTGTGACCTCATTTTAGCTGTTTAGAACCTGCCGCTGTAGGATTTTTTTTTTCTGTCTTGGAACCAGGGAATTCTTACTGCAGAATGTGCGTTAATCCAGGGGAGCATATGGTGGAAGAATGTCAATGAAGGGGGAACAGAATCGGAAAGATTGTGAATGAATACTCCTTTCCCAACTGGAGTGTTGGGCCCTGCTGGACACCAAAGGGGAGACCTTGCCAAATAAAATCTGCCTGCCTTTCATGCACCGGCAAGAGAGGGATGATTCTTAAAGCATTTTTAAAAATTATTTTAAATGATGGTGGGGGTTTATGACAGATGAAGCGAGAAAGAGAAATGTCCTTTGGTTCAGGGGAGATGAGTGAATGTGGGTTTCGTGTATTTCTAGTGAATTTTTAGAGAATAAATTTTAAGCATTGATTTCCAAGCTTTTGCTATATCAATGGAACGGAAAAGGGACGCAGTTCTGAAGTGTTCTGTTGTAGAAGACTTTATGCCACAAGGGAAACCTTAACCCAACTCCTAAGGCACAATAATTTATGCCAGCATGAATTTGCTGCAGACTTCATTTACGGAATGTTTTATAGCGTACACTTTAATTTCAGCTAACTGTTGGTAGGACTGATTGGTTCTCCTATTAATCCTGAGCAAACTTTCCTTTTTCCTCTTAAGATACGTGTTTGATATATGATTAACTAGGATACAGCTAACGAAGTTGTAAAACCTGTTTCCTTTTTCGTTGTAAGGATGGGAAAAATCACAGCTGGTACTAAGATGTGTTGTCAGGTTTTGATTTTCTACCCGTAACTTCCTTGTTTCAAATTAATTTTTAATTTCTCCCTTTTAAATAGTGAAACATAATTAATAATTTCAAGGCTGTTTATTTATGACATTATTGTGATTTTGGTTTTTTTTTGTTACAGTACTAAAGACTAATGAAAAAGGATCCTCTTATTAGGTGGAGTAGACCTTGCATTTATTTTTTTCCTGCAATGTATGAAGTATTGTACCAGAGTATTAAATGAAATGTAATATTTTATTGAAAAATCTCTATCCTTTAAAAGGAATACATTTAGGATGTCATCAATTTGATGTGAATCATGTAAATGTTGATAATGCGCTGTTTATTACACATCTAGTGTTTCAAAAGACTCACATATTGCCTTTTGCCCACGTACATTCTCTGTAGACCATTTACAATTGTCAAAATGTGACATTAAAATAATAGTTCATGTATAGAAATATTGGTGGTTGTCCATTGTTTTCTGTGCTGGTATTTCTGGGTTTTAGTTCAGCTGCTCCGCTAGCTGCGTTGTGATTTTTATTGCTGCGAAGTTATCAGAAATAAAGGCATATCTGTAAACGTCAGAACTTAAAAAAAAAAAAAAAAGGAAAAAAAAATAAATTAAAAAGAAAAAAAAGAAATAAAAAACATTTTCTTAAGATGGTTTGTCAGTTCCTCTGTTCTCCAGCTTGCAGACAGAAAGGGTGGTGCTGTATGGACACTAATCTTCAAGTCTAGATCGTAGCGTTTCCGAGTTGTATTGTGGGATGAGATGCTGTGGAAGAGAGCAGCTGTCCTTCCTGAGAGCCAGTGGAGCAAAACTCTTATTAAATATGATGAATATGAGCTTTTATCTTCGTGTTCCTGCCGTCTGCTGCCAGCTGGCTGCCCGTGGGAGGCTCTCCGTGCTCTCCAGGTACTGCCTCTCCTGTTAGCCCTCGGCAGCCCTTGTCCTGGGGGTCCTGTGCGTGGGCTCGTGCAGCGGTCAGCTGTCCCTGCTGCCTTCTGCTTTCTCTTCCTTGCTCCACCCTCAGATAATTGACCCTCATTGTTTCTTTCCTCATTTTTGAGCTTTCAAAACTGAGGTGGGGGAGGATTGGCCTCTATTCTTGTGCTATTAGTGTACAATCAGTCAGTTTTAACTGGGGGAAAGGAAGGACAGCCCTGTTATTTCTCTGTCCACATCACACTTTGCTGCAACCAGCTCTTCTGGGGTGAGGGAGAAAGAAGCTGTTACTCTCACTCCCACTGCTTCTTCCTTCCACATCTTTAATCTTTTGCACCATTTGTGTTCTGGGCTCTGCTGTTTCCTGAGATCATTTTATGCCAGCACCGTGCCGTGGCTCAGAAGAGGGACTGGTGCTTTGAAAAGGAGCTGTGTTACACCCCGGGCTCCTTTCTGCCAGCTGCTGCTACCACACTTCAAAAGCTATCAACATTTCTGACTCTGTAGCACTTGGAGCTACACTTCCAAAAATGTAATGTCCTACCTGTTCTCCAGGCTGGAGCAGAAGAGCGTACACGTGCCCTTAAGTGTTGCTTAGCAGTCTAATTTTAGACCTACCAATGCTGCTTTATTTTTTTTTTTTTTCTTCAAGCCATTGGGAATGAAGGTTCCTGCTAGGCATGTCATTGCTGTTATTGATTCCCGTAAAGAAGACAGGCAAGTGGCTTCACTAACACTGAAGGGTTTTTAATTCAAGGAAAGGTTCCATGGAGGATTAGCTCTCCCCTCGGTCCTGCTTGGGGGCTGAGTGGTAAAAATGCAGCTGAACCATCCCGCAACTTTTTAGGCAGCGAATGCCGCAGACGGTGTGAGCAGTGCGGGTTGGACGCAGAGCAAATACCAACTGAATTTGTAGTAAAACAAGCTTAATCTCAAGGCGATGGCAAAGCAGAGAGATAATCTACTGAAATGGCAGGAAGGAGGCAGAGCTCTGCGGTGGAGGCCTCTGCAGACTCACGTACCAGCTGAATTCAAATGAGGACAGTAGCTATGTAGAGCAGCAGCTTGGTTTTAAGGCGATTATCCTGCAGAGTAAGATTTTTTTTTTTTTTCTTTTTTTTATGAATGCGTCTAACAGTTTGCATCCATCTCTGTGTATAGCAATGGTTTTATAATCAGTTTGAGGGTTGAAGAGGGAGAGGGAGAGGGACTGGTCCAATCTGAGAACTTTGACAAAGATTGAAGGCGATAGTGATGTGGTGACACTTAGAGCACCTCCTGCTTCCTCCCAGGCAGCCGTGTTGCATTTTTGCTTGCCCCGTGTGGGTAAGTATGGACAGAATTTATTCCCACAGCGCTCTTGGTGTTTATACAAACCTAGATGACTGGATATTGCTCAAGGACAAGTTTGTTATCTCCATAAAACCTTGAAACTTTGGCTGACTTTCCTTCAGTGCAAAATTCAAGGCAGTTAGTGTTTAGGTTAGGTGACTTCTGGAACATCCTCCTGTTACACAGCAAGACTTATGCATCTGTGTACCTCTCTTCTCATCCTGGAACAAGGTGAGCAGGATGGGCCAGGAGAAATGGAAGTGTCCTTCCATCAACCTGTGTGCTGTTCCAAAGAAAATGCGTTTCCAGCGCATCTCTCTTGGTGCAAATCAGGTTCCGTTTTCAGGGCAGCAATTCTTGTTTCATGTCCCTGCATGTTGCACCTGGTTGTGCTTTTTAAGCCTTGACGTGCTGGCCCTTCGCTGGGGATCACCCTTGAGCCCATCGCTTGTCCTTCCAGTCTCTGAAATCTTCAGAAATGCCTGTCTATTTTTTTTCCCTTTTTCTTTTGTAATGGTTGGGAAAGATACCTTCAAAGGATTCTTAATATCCTGCTTGCTCTGTTTTCCCCGCAGAGGTAAGACAGCACAACAATTTGTAGATCAAAATGTTTGATCTGAAAAAACCTGCAGCTCTCCCAGTGAATGCCTCCAAGTGTTGGAGGGGCTGCTACATTTTTGGTGTGCGTCATCTTGACAGCTTGCTGGTTTTCTTGACTTGTGTGCATGTTCGCTTCTAACGGAGGAAAGATCTCTGGGTTCTCATGCCGGTGCTTTTCTCCGTTTCCTTATTTGTGTCGTTGGATGTGGAATGGGAGGGGGAGGAACTCCCTAGTCTCTCTGGTGCTGGAAATCAGGCTGGAAGATGCTGTGATTCCTTCTGGTCTTTCTATTTAACAGTCCTGTGTCTAAGCTTAGTTTATGATTGTTTTTTCTGGCCACACTCTTCAACTTTATAGATCTGTGAAAATCTTGTGTATATTTACAACGATGAATGATAGCTATAGGGCTATAAATGCTGTATAAGAAGTAGGAGAGAGAAATAATATATAAGCAGTGGCTTTTCCAGGCTGCTTGATCTCTTTTTATCCTCTGTGTTTAAGGTTTCGTTCTTGTAGAGCGGGCGCGTGTCCTTCTGACGGAAGGGAACGGCTCTGTCCTTCCTGGCGGCTGGGCTGCGGGGGTGTGGAGCGGGTCGAGGGCTGGCTGGGCGAGATTGATTGCGCTCGCCGTTTGAGAGAAGTCTGCCCTCAGCTCCTGTCCGACTGCCGCAACGCTGGCTTGGTTGGGATGTGTTTGGCCACCCTGGCCTTCCCGTGGGACGTGGTGTCTCCTGGGACACAGACTTGCACATGGACACGTCCTCCCGCTGCTTTCCCCGTGCCTCCAGCATCCTTTCACAGCAGCTGATTGCACTTGTAGCGCTGTCCTAATTTAGCGTAGCAGAAAGCTGCTTTAATTGGAATATTCTTTGTGTAGGCTTTTGTGCAAAAAGCAAACCTCCCCGGGACTGCTCGGCTACACGAGCTCCGTGCTTTGCAAGCCTTTCCCTGGTGTCAAGATCTGAGTTTCGGCGTTCACCCATCCTGACTGCGGTACTCTGAGCGATCTGCTCCCCTTCCTCCGGGCTCCCGGAGTCCTCTGGTTAGTCACAGATGTTGGCAGTGAGTGGCGTTATTGTAATTAACAGCCTTTCTGCACGCTGCAGTCAATTCGCATTCCTCATGGCTCGCCGGCTCGCGGAGGTGCAGTCCTTCAGAGCATCGACGCTGGATGGCTCGGTGCTGCGGTCCCGGCAGGTGTCCTGTGCTGACCCCCGCGCAGCCGTCAGCCTTCTCGCTTTGTGACGCAGGGGCTGCTCTTGTCCCCTAATAAAGAGGTTTTGACTACATACCGTATGAAATTTGAAACCAATCTCTAAAGGTTCTCCCACAAGGATCTGTTGGAAAGTTAACCTTTTGATTCATAGCAGCTCGTAATTGTACAAATCATCAGTGGCTGCATGGAATTTCTATTAGCTTTGGTCCGCTTCCCAGGCCTGGATCTGCATAGTAATGTCAGCAGCTGGGCAGCCTGCTCCTAAAATTCAGTTCAATCAATCAAAAGGCTTTGAGCGGTGACTTCCACTGCAGAGATGCCTTTCTGCATAACGTGGAAAAGTGGAAGACATTGTTCTTCCCAGGCGTGGGTCACTGGATGGGCTCAGTCTGGACCACGATGCTTTTATGAGAGGCATAAGAAAATAGGAAGCTGCTCTCCCACGTCCTTGGTGCCTGCCGTTGATGAAAACCAAAGGATGGAGCCAGGGAGTTGTCCTCACCCTGCAGAGTGAGTGAGTGTGTCCTCAGGGTGGCTGGCTGTGACAGCCTGTGCTCCCCCCTTCCTGAAGGAACAGTTGGGGTCCTGCTCCCTGTAGCAATGTCTTGTCCTTTGAGCATCAAGCTCTTCAGGATGAATTACACAGTCTTAGAGGTAATGCAGCTTGGGAGATGAAACTGGGGATGGAGCCCTTGTCTTTCTCGCAACCTGGGCTGGCATCGTGTTTGCTGTCCTTCCTCCTGCTGAGCTTCATGGTGTCTTAAGCTGCAGGACAGGACTGATGTTGGGAGAGATCTCCCTCCCAGGGGCCTGGAGCCTTTTTTCCCCCCCCTGTTTCATGTCAGGTGTGGGAAGAAGGGCTGCGGTGGCGGTGAGATTCCTTCTGCAAGGCTGGCTGCCCTTTCTCCAGCCGGTTGCTGAGCATTTCTGACAAACCAGCACGCTCGGGGCTCTGGCGCGGGGTCAGAAACGCCGGGGAGAGGCTTTGTTCCAGCCTGCACTGAAAACGCGATGAGTGCTGGTGCGTAAGAGCCCGCGGGCTCGCGCATGTGAGCGCTCGTAGCTCGGCTGCAGGAGCTTCTGTGCTTAACGCGTTCAGCTCCTTCGTGCTTTGGGGCAGTGGGCTGAATTAAACTGTTCACCGCAGGCTCCGGCTCTGCTGAATTTGACCCTCGGAGACGTGGGGAGTAACAGACTGTGCTGACTTGTCAGGTGCATTGTGGAAATAAACACCGTGGAGAGCTCGGGCCGCTCCAGTACGACCCCGGCAGGCACCGTCAGTACCAGACGTGAGGCGTTTGCGGATGGTTCGCCTGGCTGGCTCCTGACTCCGCTCCTTCGGGAGCCCTTGTGCTGCAGCGAGGACGTGATTTCGTACTCCGTTCCACCGGACCGGGCCAGGGCTGCTGCGAGCCCCCAGCGTCGCTCGCAGAGTCCCGAGGAGGCTGCGAGCAGCGTTTGCAGTGCCGTTCTCCGGTCCCGGTGTGACACAAAGTCTTGCTCTGGCAGGCTCCGCTGTTAATTATTCATGTGATAAACATGCAAAAAAAAAAAAATGCTGTGCTTTTGTGTTTCCCATTACTGACCCTGCCTGCTTCGTTCCTGTTGTCCCCGGTGTTCCGCAGCGACGCGCAGGCAGACGACGCGCCCCGTGTGCCGCCGGTCTGGGGCTAATGAGCGCCGTAGCTGTTTTATCTCTGTTAATAGTTATTTCCTCACTGAGGATTTTTTATGCTTGCGTGCACCTAGGGAAGGTTGCTTTCAGATTCTCTTCCTATCGCTCCCGATAAAAGGGGTGTCGGTTCCAGGATAAATGGGCAGGATGGGAAAGGTGTTGTCATAGTAACGGAGGGATTTCAGTGATGGGTATCCATGGCGATTGTTGCTAAATTCTGAGAGATTTTTTAAAATGCTTTATTTAAAACATAATGAGCGTGCCGCTGCCTGTGGTGCCGGCGCGGTGGGGAGCGTGCGCGTGTGTACGCACACGTGCGTGCGCAGGCACCCGCACTTTCAGGAGGAAGCTTGGTCATGCAGAAGGAAGGAGGGGGGGTTATTTTAAGGCCGTGCAGATGCTGTGTCGTGTGGCAGTGGGACAGCATCAACGGCCCCACTCAAACCTGTCTGTGCGGGGACTGCGGGGGCTCCTTGGCCACGCCTGGGGGATGCCATGGCTTGCGGGTGGCCCTGGAGGGGGGAGGATGCACGTTTGGGAGGGTGCGAGGGACACCCAGGTCCGTCTCTGCAGGGTGGTGGTGATGGGAGAGCTTCTGGAGGTCCGTGGGCAGGCAAAAGACTGGGGTACGGCGCTGAGACCTGCAGAGAGAGCTGGTGTGTGCCATGGGGGTGCCTGTCCCGGTGGGGAGCACAATTACCTCGCCCCTGTTTTGGCAGCGGCTTTGGGAGTCACCCTGCGAGGTGGGAGGGATGCTTCTGGCGCGGTGACGCCGAGCAGCGGCCGCCACCTGGGCTCCGTGCAGGGCCCGAGGCCCTTGGGCGGTCGCTGGCTCCCTCCCGGTGCAGGAGCAGGCCCTGAGCACCCCTTTGGTTTTTTCCCAAAAAAGCCGTTTTGGGAAGAGCAGCTGGCGAGAGTGGCAGATTAGGCTCAATAGGTGGAGTTTCTCTTTCCCCTTCTTGGTCCAAATGATCCTTTTTCTCAGCCAGACAATTTCTGCTGTTTTTCCCAGTGGAGAGATCTCGAGCAGCGGAGCCGATGGGGCAGAGGGGAGAACGAGGCACCCGGGGCGTTTCGGAGCAGAGGCACTTTTCCTTGGGAATGCATCAGTGCTGAGCACCGGGGTTTCTTTTTCTTTTTGTCATTTGGGGCTGAAAAATGAAGCGTGCGCTCCTGATCATTACAGCGTCGGCCGAGTTGGTTAAAGGATCTTTTTACGAGCTGATTTGCACAACTCGCTTTCCAGGCTGCTGGGCATGATAAAATACGGCCGTTCAGGCTGTCACCGGGATAATTGGTTGGCATTATGAATCATAAAAGTATGTTCCCCTCTGGAATTTTATCCTGACGTTTGATTTAATTTTTCTTGACATCACATCCATTATACCGCGTCGCCTTGCCCTGGATAGCTGGAGTTGCGCGCTGGGAGTGAGGAGCAACAGGTGACTTGAAGAGCAGAGCAGGCGTTGGCGGCAGAGTTCGCTCTGCATGAGGAACCCCTCACGAAAATGGTGTAAAAGTGCCGGTTAGGAGGCAAAATCCTCCCTCCTGCTTCACCATGGCGGCAGGAGAGGTGGCTCTGGGGGCTGCGGTGGAGCTGGGCTTGCGGGAAGGAGAAGGCGTTGGGTTTTCGTTTTTCCCAGCCTTGCTCTATGTTTCTGTGCTTTCCACCCCCCTAAAACGAGGAGACGGGGTGACTCCTCCACGCTGGCCACTGTGGAGCAGACACAGTGTTCTCCATGCTTCGCGCTTTTCCGCAGGCCCCTCCTGGCACACGGCGAGCTTTTGGCAGGGTCTGCAGCCCGCCGTCGCCGGGGAGGACCGTGCTGGGAGTGCGCCTGGGTACGGGATCGGCTCCTTTCCCAGCTTAAAACCGGTGCGGCTGCAGGCCCAGGGACACGCAGCGATGCCCCCGCGAGCGGATTTGGCTCCTGGAGGTTTAACGAGCGTTGTGCCAGGCCCTGAGCGCCCTGGCGTAGCCCCCAACCCCTCCAGTCGCCCCGACACTTCCATTTTGGCAGGATTCTAGACGGGACCCCCCTGGAGCATCCCCAGTTGGAGCTGGGATCGGCAGCTCCGCAGCCGCCCGCCCTCCCTCCCACGGCCTGGTAATTAGCGCAAGCGTAGGATCCCATTAATTGCAGCGATTGTGATGTTTAGATTTCTGGGTTAATTGCTAATATCTGGTGTAACGTTTTTCCCTCCAGATATTTTTTTTATCTCTGTAATTAGCCTCCCCCGTTTCGGGGGAGTAGACGTTAGTTGCTTCGCTGTTTGGCAGCTGGCGGTGAGGGTCCTGGGGGGACGGATCCCTCTCCGTGGGTGCCACGCGCGGCTGCCCGGTCACGGCACGCGCTGTCGCGCTGCGGCGGGGTCTCCGTTGGCAGGTTTGCTCTCGCCAGCCGCAGGCCTGAGCCTTTCAGGTGGGCGACGGCTCTCCGGTGGCACTGGTTGAACTCTCGTAGGGCTGGGGTTGGATTTTAGGTTTCGTTTGCAAACCTTTCCCCGCTGGAAGTGCAGCTCGGGATAACGGGACCGCTTTGAGTCGCATCCCGTCCTGCGCTCCTCCAGCTCGCCGTGTGGAGATGCTGCTGAGAGCGGCCTGGAGCTTTGACCACCACTGCCAGCGAGACCTCCGAAGTGTTTAATGTCATGACTCAGTATCCCCCTCCTTTTTTTTTTTT